>OU015466.1:17274969-17594202 GCA_907164805.1 Brachyptera putata
TTACACTCACACGAACTTTTCAATTGGCGTACATACCTTTGAAAGTTTGTTTACGCCGAGAAGGTCGGCTTCGTAATTCTCTCCCTCCCCTATCGATGGATGAAAATACACAACTACGCGTCACTTTCACCGTATCCCAAGAGTTAACATACAATTAAAACCACACTAACATAAGATTAAATACAATGGCAAATAGAGTGTACGTCTTATGTTAACTACAAATTCACTATGTCCTTGAATGCCAATGATAATTCCTCCATAATGTCAGAACTTTTGCTCTCAAGTGATAACTTTAGATGGCGTCCCACAGTACCCGGGATGCTATGCGCTGAACAAAATGACTGTTGCTATGCGCTGCATAAATTAACGTACGTCACTCGTTCGCGCCACTTCAAATGACGTCACGAAAAATTATTTGGCGGGAATAGGATAAGCAGAAAGTGTTTTTTAAGAGATATTGCAAGGAAATTTTCTGTTTAGCTACATTATACGTACACAAAATGATTTGATGATGTCAAAACAAATATGTATTTGACTGATAACCACAGCAACAATCAATCTGTTCTTTGAAGATAAGAATCGATTACGCTTGTAGATCGATAGTAGTTGATTAGGCCTCGCCTGCTATCGTCTGCTAGCACTCCACTGCACTGCCTGATATGACGTTGACATAATAATTCTTGAAGACGATGGCACTAAGAACATGTGCTACTCATTTTTTACGAAATGCTGCTAAACGCAGTAGTTTCGCATCTTTGCGGGTACTTAATGTGTATAATGTCTCTATCCTTTCAGGTTGTCAGTGTATTAAAACGTTTACGTGAATGTTATTTTTGTTTTTATTCATAGCACCTCAACAAAATGGGGCTGTCAACTGTTGGACATGGGTCAGCTGTGGATCAGCCCATGTTTCCTGGGGCACGAGCACAATGGACAGAAGACTTGAACTTGATACATCCCTCTTCATATCAAAGTATCCCTGTTTATAGAGTTATGGATCGAAGTGGTAAAGTTATCCACCCGTCACATGACCCCAACCTGTCGCAAGAAGTCGTAGAAAAAATGTACCTTTCGATGACTATGCTAAACTGGATGGACCATATTCTATATGAGTCACAAAGACAAGGCAGAATATCATTTTACATGACTAACTATGGTGAAGAAGGTACTCACATTGGCTCAGCTGCAGCTTTAGACGATAAAGATTTGGTCTATGGACAGTATCGGGAAGCAGGTGTGTTAATGTGGCGAGGTTTTACACTGAATCAGTTCATGAATCAGTGCTATGGTAACTGCCAAGACGAAGGAAAAGGTCGCCAGATGCCCGTTCATTACGGTTCCAAAACTCTCAATTTTGTAACAATATCATCACCATTAAGTACTCAGATACCACAGGGTGAGCATGTAGAAAAATCATCTTCAATTTTAATGAGTTGCACCTTATACCCCATGTCTCAATAAAAATATTTTTTTTGTATTTGTCTCATGTTCTAGCTGTGGGTGCTGCGTATGCATACAAAAGAGCTGGAGAGGGTAAATGTGTCATAACATATTTTGGAGATGGTGCTGCAAGTGAGGGAGATGCTCATGCAGCATTCAATTTTGCAGCAACTTTAGATTGCCCTGTCTTATTCTTTTGGTAGGTACTGTATTCAGTATTCTTCATTTGAAAAAAATATTATAGGCCTAATTGTTATCATTTTTATAAAATTACACTTTTTTCCAAGTCTTAGCAAAATTTTTGATAGTTATTTCAGAAAAAAAATACAAATTTGGTAACTCCCTTTAAGAATAATATTGTGCATATTTCTCAATGATTATATTTCTTCAAGATTGAGGTGAAGTTTCACAGAATGTTGAAGATGGTTTTAATAGGTACCGGTACGTGTGTTTACCAGGTTTAAATGAATTTGGCTCAACCATTTTTTTTTCGAGAAAACAAATGTATTGGAAAATTGTATTGTGGTATAAGTGTTTTGAAAAAATGGAAAATATTGAGTACCGGTAAATCAATCAGAGTTGCATAACGATTGAAATTACCAACAAGTACTTATCAATTGGTAGGCCTATTAGGCCTACGTAAGTCATAGTGAAGGCAGTGAGTGACTTAGCTCATAAGCGAATGGGTGTCAGTTTAGCAAAATGTCACTGTTTTGGTGATAACTTTTGAATGGTATGAACCCCCATGCACACTGACATTGACCGCCATGGAGGATACCTTGAAAATAAAGTGAAATAAAATCAAAACCTTGGATTCTAACATTTTCACAGGTTACAGATGCAGAAAACATTTTTTCCCCGGCTGTATACATGCGAAAAATATTTGGGTTCATTGTATCTTCACTAAATATGTACTGGTATTGAATTTGCCTATAAACACTTACAATCATCAATTGACTAAATAACTAGAACTATCTATTGCATACTGGTATTTTGCAAATTGGATTTACCAAGGTAAAATGTATTGTGAGATCTTCATGCTGTGTCATAAAAGATGCCATGATTGTGATCATATTGTATGAATGAAACATAGGTCAAAGATAATAATTGGCAATAATTTCAGCCGAAATAATGGGTTCGCCATTTCTACGCCAACGACTGAACAGTACCGTGGGGATGGCATTGCAGCTCGTGGCCCAGCTTATGGAATGACAACAATTCGGGTTGATGGTAACGACATTTGGGCTGTGTACAACGCAACAAAGGCAGCAAGGGAGTTTGCTGTTAAAGAAAATAAACCAGTCTTAATTGAAGCTATGACTTACAGGTATGCAAATTCACTCCACATTGCATTTATTCCCTTTTAGTGAAGTACCGGTACCGGTACTTGTGAATATTATTTTTTCAAATCCATAATACAACTTGAGCCAAGTTGAAGTCAAGTGTCAATATATATATGAAGCAATACAATTTCCTGAAAATTTGTGGTGGCATCCGAAGTCTCAAGATATCATAAATTGAAACTGTTCAAATAGATCTTCCTCTCTGGCAAAATTGGTAACGCGTCAGACCGTCAATCTGGAGATCCGTGCTCGACTCCCGGCCGGGGGAGGTCGCAATTTTTGAACGGTCTCGAATGATACCATATATATATATATATTATAAATATACATCCCAGATGAACCCATTCTTAATGTTGTAACTACCATTGTTTGGTAATATGGTGTACGGTACTTTTATTATAAAATTAATATCTTATAGATAGTATAATAGTTACATAGTATCAATCTTATATTTCAGGGTGGGCCATCACAGCACATCTGATGACAGCAGTGCTTATCGGTCTATGGACGAAGTAAAGAAATGGGACAAAGACGACCAACCAATCTCCAGGCTACGGCAGTATATGGAGAGAAAAGGTTGGTGGAACGATGACCGAGAGAAGAGCTGGAAGAAAGATGCAAATAGTCAGGTAATAATATGTAAAATTAATCACATTTTATACAAAATAATGTTATTGATAATTAATTATTGTTTTTCAATTTAGTAGTTGATAGTAATTATGACATTTGGTTTTAGATCATGAAAGCATTTGCAGAAGCTGAGAAGCAGCTAAAACCAGACTGGCGTGAGATGTTCAGTGATGTGTATCACAAAATACCAGATCACCTAAAGTAAGAAACGAGCATCAATTGTCGTCCTTAATGTAATATTAGCTTCAGATTTATTCCTAAAAATCGCTAAATTGCACTTCTATTTTAGGGAACAAATGAAGTACATGGAGGAACATGTTCAGCTGTACAAAGACGAATATCCAGTCGACAAGTATGAAAAGAAATTCAAGAAATGAGTACGGGATTATCTAGATTTAACTATGCATCGTCAAATCCTACTTGTACTTCAAATAATGTTGTGAATTATTATTAATCATGTGCCATTACGGGTAGGCGTACTTTAAGGGGACCATTCAAAATGTGTTTTTTATTTATTTATAGCTTACACATATTTTTTCACAAGGTCTAGGCCTATTTTTATGAAATATCGTTGTCAGTTTCTAATCTGTGATTCTAAATAAAATATTATGACATGATTAGGCTAATGTTGTATAGATCTAATATCTTGTAATTGCAATTAATTATGGTTGTACCTGCTGCATGTGTACATGTTATTATATTGAAGTTGGTGACAGGATTTAAGGTCAACTGAAGTCAAACTATAAATGTCAATGAACTATTTTGTAACAGTTTATATAACATATGGTTGTAATAAATGAATTAAAAAACTCAACAAATTTATACATCGATTTTGGTAGCATTTATTATTTATAATTTCCAAGAGTGCAACTTTCATTATTTCGTAGAATCTATTTACACAATGGTGTCTCAATAAATTGTAAACATTGCATTTTCCCACGCGTTATTGCGAATTCCATTTTGTTTCATCCGCATATTTCTGTGTTCTTTCGATAAATAGCATCATCATGCAAATACATTCAATTCAGGTAGATCTAACGTAGAATTGATTTCCATAGAATAAGTAAATTGTTATTAATAGACCTGTCCAGATTGCTAGGTCATTAGTCACTAGTGGACCTACCTGTCATTTAGTAATAGCCCTAGGGGAAATAACCTAGCCTATTTTCTTCGAACTTATTTAAGCCTAGGCTAGGTATCCATGGGTTTATAAAGTGATTCCTATAAAATCATGTGTCATACTCATATCAATGTATTATATGTTTATTTGGTAGGGAGACAAGTGATGGTGTGAATAGTTGCTGTGAGGTTAGCCCCAGTTTCCTTGCTATGTCGGCAGTGTATTATCTAGGTAGCTCACAACTTGTATGCCTTGAAAGATGCCTTTCAAACTAAGATTAAAGAAAAGTCGGCAGTATAATGTTGTGTCCAAATCTCTATTTGTGATCTGCGTTGAGTTGCTGGACAGCAATTCTATAGAATGTACATTGTCAGCGGAAAGCAGCGGCCGAGAATGTCTTGACAGTGTCTGTCAAAGACTTGGTTTGCAACAGGTGGGCATAAATATTGTGTTCAGTGTTCTAATATTAATAGTGGTGAGATGAACTGATTGTGTTTGTTATAGGGATTTCTTTGATTTGAGTGCTAGGCGTAGTCATTGACTTTATAATAACTACCCAATGGCGTAGTCATTGAATGGCCTAGTCCTTGTTGGCTACAGGCAGGAAGCATATTTAATACTTGGAAAATAAACCCCAGTTATGCATGATATGACATTAGTTTTATTATGAATTTGTTTCGAGTGTCTAAGAGTCTTGTAGTCCATTGCTATTATCAGACCTTGAATATATTCATCATCTTCAAATATAATATATAAGTTGATATGACTGAAAGCCAAAATAGGCCTATGTAAAATATTTTCTATGTGTAGCCCGAGTTCTTTGGCTTGCGGTACATATCACGCCATGGACCGCCTCATTTACGTTGGGTGGAAATGGACCGTCCAATCAAAAAACAGTTGGACAAGCATGCACGTGAACCAAACTTACATCTGCGCGTTATGTATTATGTTCATGGAATCGGTCTTCTTCAAGATGAAACAACAAGGTTTGTGTATAAATAGCGGTACATACTAGAAAAACATCAAATCAATCACATGATATTTTAAAGCAAGTAGGCCTACAGTTTTGGACTTTTGAAGTGATACGTGCATTTATCGCTTTGCGTGTATAGTCTGAACCGATATATATACATTAATTAAATGTCTCACGATCTGTTTGTTTGACAGAAATATCTGACTCATTTAAAATATAAAATTCAGTTCGTAGTAATGAATTCATAAAAACCAAATAAGCTTATCGTACTGATTGAAAGCTTGACTTACAAAGACTTCATAACTAATTTTTTTGATTTTCTATAGGCCTAAGATATAAAGCAAGTGAATATATATCATCAGTCAATCACAATAAAAATGAGAGTTGTCTCTTTAAAATGAATGGAGCTTTTAATCCAGTAATTTTAATGAATTCCAACTATGCAAGTAATTTTTTTCAATCCATTTTACCAATGCTTTTGGAAATTTTGTTCCAGATACCACTACTTTCTGCAGTTGAAAATGGATATAAACGAAGATCGAATGAGTTGTGACCCAAAGCAAGCGGTTTTGCTTGCAAGTTATAGCATGCAAGCAGAATCCGGACATCATGACCCCGAACGACACACTTCTGAATACCTCAAAGATTTCAACTTATTCCCAAAGGTTTGCCTTTTTAATCAATTTATTTAGTCTCTAGATGACTGAGAAAATGTTAGTTACGGTATTGAGTATTTTATGTTTGTAGGCCCAATCAACTTTTGTTTCAATTCAGTTTCATGTATTCAATGCTATGAAGCTGGTTTAGGGAAGTTCTTAACAGGGTTGTCAACAATAACAGATATACTGATTACGATCAATATTTTCTCAAACAATATGATGAGCGAAACAATTTATACAATTCAATATATTTGATTATCAAGCATTTTGATTATTTGATTTTATTATTTGATTGGCAATCACACAGTGGTTGTTTGCAAAGGAATACGCCTACAATCATCTTATTCCTCAAGGTCACTTGAGGAAGGGGGGGGGGGTATCTGGTATTTGGGTTATTAGTATCTTGGTATAGTGACTGTCTATGACCAAGTATGTTTATGCTATATCAATATGACGTCAACAAGGGGTTAGGATAGGATAGCCAAGAAGCCAGTAAAGCAAAGTTGTGAAATGACATGAACATACTTTGTTCCTAAATATACATTTCAGTATACGGGTACTGTATTTTTTATGTAAATTTTATGTTGCCATGTAGTTAACGACTTGACAATTCATATGAGTAGATTAGTAGTTTTATTTAACAAATTATGTAGCATACTAATACATCATTACTTACAGCACCTAACTGAACAAGGCAACCTCGAAAGCTTGACCGATGCAGTCATATGTCAACACGCTGCACTTGCTGGTTTACCTCAAAGTACTGCAGAAGAGTATTACATTCTTGCGGCGCAACAACTCGACGGTTACGGTCAAGAGACATTTGTCGCAAAAGACGAGTCGGGAGCCGAAGTCATAATAGGTGTTTCATTATCGGGCATATTTGTTGGCTACGAAAATAGGTCAATTCGTACTACCAAATTTTATAGGTGGAAAGACATAACAAATGTAATAAATCATAAACGATGTTTCGGTATTGAATGTCAAGTTGCCGAAGAAACGGTACAGTTCCAATTCCCAGACCCTGAATCGGCCAAATATGTGTGGCGAATGTGTGTACACCAGGTAATTTCTTCAATATATTATGCCTAGTTGGTTAATTACAATCATTCTAGTAAGCCAAGTTTTTTACTAGGCCTAGCATTAGGCATATTGAATTTGATGATAATATTTTGTATATTTTGTTATTTCAGCACACATTTTATATGCAGAATGAACAAGCAACTGAGAAAGGATCCCATTCTGGGGAGCAATTAACAGGATCTCTTTTTCAAAGCAATTTAGAGGTAGGCCTAATTATGTAATATCTACCAAGCACTGTATTATGTTCAGATCCATCCTCGGATATTCAGCTTATACAATTTAGACAAGTATAAATTCAGTCGATGCAAATTTCTTTCAATTTTTTTGATATCAAATAGATAAAGTAGGCGTAAGAAGCAAAAAAATTAAGAGGAAATTGAAAGTGGATGGATTGAGCTACAGGATGACCTACTGTCCTTTCATCTCATCATCTCACCGACGTTAATAGATCCAAGTCATTAGTACCGTGCGTCGTTGAACCCAATATGAATGAATTACACAAGCATCACAACGCACATTACACATCATATGCGTAGTGATATTATTCAGGTGATGAATATCTAATTTCTCTGTTTGTTTGCTTCAATAGGACGGTCAGCTAACGGAAAGCCGAGAAGAGCTTGACAATCACGACATAAGAACTGTTGAGGGTGGATTGCAATGGGGAGAGCCTTTAGCAATTGTGCACAGAGGACAGTTTGCATCTTGTGTTGACCTAACCACTCCACACGATATCGACAAACTCCGGTAGATATTAATTTTATTCAAATTGGTAGGCTATTCAGTATTGGAGGTCTTGAAATTTTATTCAATTTCATTCAGGGGACACGGGACTCTTTATGTTCCATTATTTATTACTTAGGCCCGGTTTTACGAATTGATAGTTAGGCCCGGTTTTACGAATCTTGGTTAAGTACTAATTCACTAACTATTTGTTAAAGGTACGAAAATATCACATGTAACCAAGGGTGATAACAAGTTAATCTGATAACTTGCGCTTAATCCACTAACAATCGATTCGTAATACCGGCCCTTAGTGGATTAGGCAATAGTTAGCGGATTAACTTGTTATCACCCTTGGTTACACATGTTATTTTTGTACTTCTAATTGATAGTTAGCGGGTTAGTACTTGACTAAGATTCGTAGAACAGGGCCTTAGTAAAAAGAACTAGCAAATGTAACTTACCGGTATAGTTGAATGAAAGTTACAAATAATTGCACATTTCCAGAGCTCTTCTTCCCTCGTATCGACCTGCGCCAGACTACGAGACAGCGTTGCAGCAGCAACAACAAGGCTCCCGACCACACCACCAGGTTGGCATTCTCTACAGCAGTCAGCCAGAGATCCACCAATCACACGCTCATGATACTCACTACAAACAATACCCCGATGTTACCCAAGTTGAACAACTCTATCTCGAATCTCGACGTGACGAACCTCAACGTCTAATGCAGCCTCTTCATACCTACAGCACGCCTGACTTAGATACTATAGAGAATCACATGATTCAAGGATTGCAATTACTTCATCTCTACAAGCCTCCTCCTCCATATCCTATGAATCGCCCGAGTAATAGCACACCTGATCTAGCCTCTCAGACACTTAGTCCTCCTCGGCCGACATTTGTCAATGTTCATGTTAGTGGTTCCAGTCCCGATCTCGTCTCGTCAAGAAGCCTTGGCCCGAGTAGACACCAGCAGCTGATTCAACAACAACGTTATATTGATCCCGTCCTGATAAATAATCATCAGTTAGCACCAAATGCGGAAGCTCACAGAACATATACAAATCTTACTGCAATTTTAGACCCACAGCATCAACACATGCACGACTTACGGCGAGCATTTTCGACTGAGGATCCGAACATCGTGTATTGCATGAGCGGTGGCGATGTTGGACTAATAGTCGAAGGACGTCAACGTGCTACAACGGTGCCGTATCAATCGGTCAATTCTGTAAGTGGTTCTCAGTACATGAGTGGTGCAACGGAACCAATCTATGAAAACGTTCCTTTACCTTGGGCAACTGAGAGAGCAACGGGTGTCGTCGATGGAGTTGGACGAAGTCGGGCTTCAAGTATACAGTCGGCACCCGAAATGAGCCGTGTACCCACGGAAAATGTTCCCAATAGCATTCAAATACCTTTAGGTCTCGAAACTGGTCTTCCTCAACACATATTTAATAACGTGGCTGATCGGTTTGTGGGTAGAAATGTTCAAGTAACTCATGGTCCGCCGAATCCCCATGAACTGTCGTCATATTCACTACCATTCCCAAATAAATCATTGGTAGCAAGTCGAGATCAGGATGAGATTGTACCAGAACACGGTGTAGGACAAAGTCCAAGTCAGTTATCAACTCCAAACACGTCAACTTCGAGTAGCATAGGAGAAAAGAAACCGAAACGCAAGTGGGGCCTACTTGGCGGAGGAAAAAACAAGTCGAAGAACTCAAAAAATAACACGCTAACCAAGAATAAAAGCCAAAATGATGATACTAGCACAGACGATCAACATCGTTGGAGCATTGGTTTGCCAAGAGGTCCGTTACCGTCTTCCATTTCAAAAGAAACTATGGCGAGTTGATTTTTAATAAATGAGTTTTTGAATTTAAATGGCACCACCAATACTTTCATCGAGTATGAAAACATTGACTTATGATATTTTCTTCATGTTTCAGTGCCAATTATTAGAGAAAAAACTTGTCGATAGCCAACTATTCTTCGAATTTGAAAAAATACCCAAAAAGAAAAATGACCCTGATTTTGCCATTGCTTCTCATCCAGACAATGTCATTTTAAACAGGTAGGCACATGTTCTAATACAGAAACCTGTAGCATTATTACCATCTTTATGAATAACTTCGGTAATTATTACATCTTTTGAAATTAGGACTTGATTCAAAGTTACCTACATCAATTTGTTTTGGTATGGATGATATGAAAGATGAATGATGATACAGAGTAAGAGAAACAAGTGATGTTGAAAAAGTCGAAGACATAACCACCAGGGGGGTTGCATTCCTGTACAAGATAAACCCGGTCCGACTTTAACCCAAGGTTCGAGGTGGCTATATATGAGTTGTCAGTATAGTATACTGCTTTCCTGCTGTTTTTTTTTCTTGACACTGAAACCGGATTAAATCATACTGAAATGCGCCCCAGGGGGCGTCTGGTATCTCCGTCAGAGTCCGTGGAAAAGTAGAGGGAAACTTGAGTATGTTGATTCCTCTGGAACCTACCTCCCAGAACTCATGTCCAGTCTATTTAGTGTTATTTTGTGTTCTATCCTTGTGTTTCCTCAGACATGTATCCATGTAATTATTTCTCACATCACTCGTTTCTCTAACACTGTATCATCATATTTTATCATTCAAGTCTCATTTTGACTGTCACAAATTGATATTCTATAATAGGCCTACAAGTACAAGTTACTACGGTCTATGAGTAGGTCTGTTTCGAGTTCAAGCGACAATGGCCACTTTTGATCACGTCTTGAATTGAATAAAGAATAATTTTTCTTAATTTTTGTGTCTCCACATAAAATAACAAAAGTAGTCAAATCTTATGATGAGCCCATTTATCTTTGTGAAATTGATCTTTGTAACAATCATATTGAAAAAATCATTTATAAGGCTTGAAATTAGATATAAAAGAAAAGAAGTTTGAACAAGATCAAGACCCATTTAAAGGTCTCGACATGCACAGGCATAATAGATTGACTGTTTGTAGCGTATTCTGATAAATATAGTTCCTCCGGGTATGGTACAATAATATTTATAGTAGTAACGTGTTACTAGGTATAAGGATGTGTTGCCATACGAAGAGAACCGTGTCCGCCTAACGCCAAGTAAAGACAACAAACATGGTTACATCAATGCCTCGCACATTACTGCTACAGTTGGCAACCATCAGCGGTTTTACATATCGGCCCAAGGACCATTACCATCCACCCTGGCTAGCTTCTGGCAGATGGTTTGGGAGGCAGATGTCTATTTGATTGTGATGCTAACGGGTATGCTAGAAGATGGGACCATAGCGTATTGCCCGGCTCGAACAGACCGATGTCTTGAAATAGGAGAGGTATATTTATATTATAATTCATAAGTATAGGCCTCTAGGTAGAATAATAATAAATTACGTGGTGGAGATTCTATACTCGGGACTGCAACTATGATTTCATTCTTCCTAGTGTAAATAGTACAAACATTCAGGTTAGCCCAGAATTTTGTAATAAAATTGAATGTAAAAACTGATATGCCTCACCGTGTTGCTCAACATCGGTTAACTGAGAACTACCAAATACTAGAAACATGGGCCCAATATAGCAAATAAATACAATAAAAGATGCATTTAGTAAATAAATGTTATTTACAATGAGATTATTTGAATGGAAGCACTGATTTTGAAAAGTGAATCTATGGACCAAGCCATTCCATAACACTCCATTTTACATGAAAGCTGTTTTTTTTTCTTGCTTACTAGCGTCTGTCAAAATTAGGTTTCATCTATTTTGCTGAATAATAAATGTACAATATTTATATTTTTATACAATGAATGAAAAACTTGAAAAAGTAGGGATTACAGTAACTAGGGCCTATCGCTGGGGCCTATATGTAGGGCCTATCGCTGTTTCCTTGTACAATCCATACTTACTTCTGCTTTACTCGTCTCAGTTTCAAGTGTGGCGTCAGTTCTCGCAAGAGACGGGCCACTGCGTGACGACGAAGCTACGTCTGTATCACTCCTCATCACGTCGCGTCAGAGGCATTTGGCATCTACAGTACTCGGAGTGGGGAGACCAAGGCTGTCCGAACAACGTCGGACATTTCCTAGGATTCCTCGAAGAACTTAGTTCTGTCCGTCAACACACCGTCAGCGAGATCCCAGCAGGACATAACCGCAATCCTCCTGTACTAGTACATTGTACGTCTGGCGTAGGACGGAGCGGTTTAACCATACTGAGCGACCTGCTGTTATACACGCTCGATCACAATCAGGATTTGGATATCCCTCGAGTAGTTACTCTTCTACGGCATCAGCGGATGCACATGGTGCAGACTGTGGCTCAATATCGGTTTGTTTATACGCTTTTGATTTATTACTTGAAACACTCGCGACTTATCTGAAACCTGAACCCACGGAAAGTTGTAACATTGAATACCCATTTTGACTTGGGCCTTCATTGAAAAATTTTCTGTGGTGAATACGTGAGCATTAAAAAGCGTACATATTACCTTATAAGGAGTTGCATCATTTAAATGTATTAAATTGTTTTTTATGGGACGATGTGGAAATAAAGTCAATTGTTTAGTCAGCGTTATATGTAGTTCAACATAGAAACTGCAGCCTTATAGGTAGAATTACGTTGAATTTTAAAGATGAGATTTATTTTAACAAAGAGAGTTGCAAAATGTTTAAGAGCAATTCATAATATCACGTTGAGCAGCTCTAAGAACGTACTTAAATGCTTCATTAATACATTTTAAATTCTTCAAGTATTAAGTATTTCAGTATTTTCTAAGTTGATAACTTACTACAAGTACTTAGCTCTAAGCAGAATAACATTGAGATAATTTTAATTGGTGGAACCAGAGTATACAGTTTAATTTATCATTGTTTAGTTATTAGGTACTGCAATCTTATTTTTTCCTGAGACATATTTTTGTTGCCATGATATTAGTATTTAATATACACAAACTTAAATTATATAAATATAGTATTTACACTAATTGTCAGTGTCTTCTGCGAAGGCTGTTTTTAAAAAATCTTTTATTTCATATCATACCAAATCAAAAGTTGATGTTTAGAATTTTATAAATAAGACTATATAATTATAAATTACCAGCACTATTATTGATGAATTGTACTAATGTTTTAATATAAAGATGAGATTTATTTACAAGTTCACTATTTTAATTCAACCATTATGCATTGTAAAATGCGGAAATACTTTGTATTTTATACTATATATATATATATATATATATACATATACATAAATACCATGCTGATACTAAAAATTAGGTGTCAAAACATTTCTCATGACCACTTGTAACTGCAGCTATTTGACATTTAAAACTATTAATGAAACGTAAGACGGGTAGTTTGGAACATTTTTTTACGTAGATACGTAAAGCATATATATATACCGGTATATATATATATTTACTCCAGATGCAGTATACCGTACATTATTTCAGTAAATAACCTAATATGTGCCTTTTGTTACTGTTTTTGTGTGATTTTAATAAACTACATAGTGCCTTATCAAAATAATCCACCGTTAATTCATTGTTAATGTCCTTGGTCTTTATTATGGTCCCCCTGTTGGGGGGTAGTACGGCCTCGGTGGCGGCTGTTGGTAGTACTGCGATCCTGGATACTGATGTGGGTAATGAGGATAAGAGGGAACAACGGTAGGGATAGGGACCGTTCCTTGAGGTACAACTATCGGAGTGGTGTAGGTGGGAGGGAATGATGGCGGTATGGCAGAATGAGCATACGTGCCGTATTGGTAATGGGTCGGTATGACATCGCTTGCTTTAGGGAGTGGCGTATCAATCTTATCCATGACGCCGTCGTCAATCGCCATCACCGACTTGCTCACTTTCACGGGGATGGCTGGAAAGGTACATTAGTTATTACCTAAAGAAAACAATTACCAGCAGGAGAATAAAAACTCGTAAATACGTAACATAGGGCGTACCGGTAATTGTATCTTTGAAAGAAAGTCATCTACCAACATAACAACCACAAATGTTGGTTATTACTAAATTTGTATAGCTGTGGTATTTTCAGGATACGGTAATAAGGTTTTTCAGTATACGTTTCACGACCATAAGCAAGGATATTGACATTTTCAAATGTTCTTGGAATTGCAGCGAGACTACGTAATTACCGAACTTATTACAATTATTTAGTCGGTAGATGACCTTCTTTCGTTGATACAATCATGAAACAGTATACCTTCTACAATTCAAAACCAGATATTACATTTTGAAGTTTGAACCACTAAATCTTGTCTCGGAGAACAGCTCGACCCAACTCACACTTAACCTTCTGCCAAAAGCCGTTACATATATAATTTTGAATATTAAATTGAATTCCATTAAATAGAATTCCCTCCATTGTAAAAAAACACTCACCTTGTCCAGGAGGGGGAGGTGTGACCTGAAGTACCATGGGTGAAATTGGACGAGGCATTCTCTCCTTCTTCTTCCCGGGAGATCTACTCAACGGCAGTAGAGGAGGGGAATCAGGAGCCAGTCCCACCGCAGGCTGAGAATACAAGTCGAGGACTTGGTGGCAAATATCTGCAATATAAAAAATGGCACTGTAAACATACCAAACATGTTATACTTACAGACTTTGGCTTGAATGCTCTAAAAATCCTACATTTGGATATACAAAATACATTGTCATACTAAGCCGTCATACTGTCACTCTATTACTGGAACAAATTTTATCTTACCCTTTTATAAATCTAGGCCTATGGACTAACAATGGAAGCGAATGATACTTTAAAAATATATGATTTTTCTAACCAAATATAGAATATTTTTTACGGTCCAATTTTACATTCATGTTCAAATATTTGAAGTTTTAATTTAGGTCTAATAATACAGAATTGTACTTGGATATATAGGCTCTAATTGCATTTAAAGTTGAAGAGGTGACAAAATTTATTTGTAAAGCTCATCAAGCCATCACATTTGTAAATGTTATATTACCTTCTAGGAGATCCATAGTTACGTCTTCAACGAACATGTCCCACCAGCGTAGATGTTTTGGCAGTCGGCCACCCCAGTCAACGACTTCGAACTTGCTTAACTTGCCAGCAAGGTACATAAGAGCAACTGCAATTACTTCCGGTTCCCACTGAAGGCACAACGTGGTACATAAACTATCGTTTACAAATGTCCATGCCATTTGAACCATTTTCTGCAATTTCACTTTATCTCCTTTTAGACACTTGGCATATTTCAGGAGATAACTGTAAGGATGTTCAACTTGTAAGTCAAATTTAATAGTTTGAAGAAGAATTCGTTCTAATGTCATGACTTCTTCTTTGGGGTCGTCACCGAATGTTGTAAATTTTTGATCTGTTAAAAGACCCCGAGCTGTTTTTATTATGTCTTTGCACTTTTTCGGCGTCTCTTCCACTTTCCCCGCCAAGAAAAGGCAACAACAAGCAGTCACGTAACGAGGGAAATCTCTGAAGGAATGGAACATGTAGAATCGATGGAAATAGACTACACCTGTTGCCATTGTGTTGTAGCCAAGGTCCATTTTTGTTCCAGTGTCGATAATAAATCTAGCGCCTTCTTTTCTGTACCGTGATTCTGTCTCGAAATCAATTCCATCGTGAAGAGACGGTGTATTTCGTAACTCTTTCTTCTCATAATACCAACACGGCATTGTGCTGCGCAGAATATTATACGTTCTACACGACTGAAACAATCAAAACAAACGAAGAGTATGCAGAATTTCATAAATAGTATTTCAACAGAGACTGATGCCGAAGGTTATCTTTTACCGGTCTGTTCAAGGGTTATGTTAGGTCAATGTTTTATAGGTTTTTTAGTGATGATTAGGTAGGATAAGGTTTTGTGTTGAATGGATACCTAAAAAAAAATTTAGGAATCATGCCCCGCCCCACCAACCATCTACCACCACTCAACATAACCCTAAAACAGATCGGTACTGGATATGGCGCATTTAACTGGCTAGTTATTGGCTTTGAGTTGAGACATGCCCCTCCAAGTCACTTTGCCCTGATTATCGAAAATTTCAGATGCAATTTTTCAGTGACAAATGGCATTTTGAAGCGTGTTGGAATTAACTACAAACTCAATGGTGTTGGATAGGATCGTTTTAGTCCAGAATCGACATGTTCATCAGCATGTTTACACCGTTTCACGCTGAATCGATTCAGCAAAAACGTTTCACGAAAGTGTGGTGACGGCATTAAGTATATAGTCTTTGGTGACGGTCTTTACTGTTTGGTCTAGGCTAGGCCAGGAATTCAATGGCCAGGACTTCAAAATCTAGGCCTCCTCCTCAGTGCTGCTAGATATCTCTAGTCTGGAGCTAAGGAATAAATTATGGGCCATTGAGTTTATAGTGTTGCCCAGGCCTCGGCTCCTGTCTACTCTGGACATTGAACTTACAAAATCAATGCTCTGGAAACGCTACAACCAACATAACCTCAAACATTCTTTGGTGTAGGCATGGCTAAAAGTGGTGTACGGAAGGTGTGAAAACATACCAATTTCAAATACGATGACCCAGTGCATGCAACGGTACGCTTCAGTCAATTCGTTGCTTCACTATTGAATTGACAATAAAAAATACAAATTTGGGCTTCGATGAAACCATTGATGAAACTACGAAGCCATGACAGACCAAAGAAGTTACCAAACTAAGAGATCAAACAGTCAAACACGCGGAGAGGAAAACATATATTAATATCTTTGGAAAAAAACAAATACATTTTCAAACCAAGACAGGCAGGTCGGGATTCTTTCGGCTAGCGACTGTGACTTATGTTGAGATGAGATTTTGTGGTTTATAATTGTCAAAACACCATTTTTATTATGCTAAATTAGAAGAATTGAAAGAAATATAAAGCATGCAACAAGATTTCGCAGGTGCTCCAGAATCCCAGAACTCCAGAAGCATTGCTGACGGCACGCCAGCTAATTTGTTCCGACACTTGAACTGAGTGGCCCAAGAAGGATAAGTAACAGGGGAGTGGCCGACAGCACGAGCGGGTCGGTAGAGTAAATTTAGAGCTCAAGCCACGCCCCGTTCGACCAATCACAGTAGCGGCCACCAGCGGGCAGCGGCCCGTCCAAAAAGGGTCCCGTCGGTAAGTGCAGTTTTTATCACCATTTAAAGTTTGAAAGTGTATTCAAATTAAAATTTCGGTAAATGAAAATTGTTAGGTTATTTTTGTGTCTGGTTCATTTAGGCGATTTGCGACATCAAGCAGAATGAGCTGGAAGCTTTCGGTAATCCATATCTTATATTGTTCACGCGCAAGCCTGGGATGTATGCCCCAGCTAATACATGATTAGGCCTACTACGTCTCAAATCACAACCTAACCTGTACAGGATTGACAGGCTGACGTCTATGCATGCCTATGCCTCGTCAGTTGTTACCATGCCTTATAGAAACTGTTCTGTATTAAGTTAAGAGGCTGTAGGTCACTAGACCTACTAGGCCTAGGCCTACAAGTTGACCGAGGCTAGGCCTATGCCAATTACTAGGGTATGCCTTGGCATCCTTCCATGATTGTATATTTCAAACAATTTGAAACCTCACGATTTAAGAACGAATTGAGTCCCATGACCCAACGAACGTTTTATTGCCAGGAACTGTTGGAAAAGCTTTTCATGGGAAAAGCTGACCCAAGCGGCCACTTCTGTTCCCACTAAACATCGTTCAGCTCTTGGATGTAGCCGATCCACGCAGGCCATTCATTCCTACAAATGAGCTCACGAAACGTGTCTTCGTAATAGCCGACCCGGGGGCCACTCTCTTTTGGTTCAAGCTCTACGTAGTACATACATCTACCATTTAATGCTTCGTTTATCCGACTGTCACTAATAATAATAATAATAATAATAATAATAATAATGTTTATTTACATGTCATAATGATGCGTGTTACAGAATATAGACACTGGACTATAACTCGTTCTATTTTTTTCTAGGCGAAACTTAAATCTATGATAGCTGTTACTTCAGGTGGAGCAGCTTTATTTGCAGGCATCAACATATACTCTGGAAATGAGAAGTTTTATTATAATTGTCTAATGCCATTGGTGCAACTGCTGAATCCAGAAACAGGTCATAATTTAGCTGTTCTTGCATCAAAGCATGGGTTTGTACCTGAATGCAAATTCAAAAATACTCAACAGTTGGTAAGTATTTGCCACGCCAATAATATAAAATGTATGAAAATAACTTTCGGAGAATGCGAAAAGTGCACAGCGGATTTTTCAACAGCCTTATTTAAAAAAGGACCAATCAATGACAAGTGCTTGCTGCATGGCAGTTGTATGTTGAACACAACTTTGTTTTCCCACGTTTCACTGATAGAGTCGGTTGTAACAGTTGATAATCAAATATGAATTATACCGTAGTTGAATTGAGGTCAAGGTACAAAAATACCATATGTAACCAAGGGTGGTAAGACGGTGATTTATCCATTTTTGGCTAATTTACTGATCACCAGTTCATATAACCGGCTCTAACAAAGTTGCCTGATGTATCATTAGTTTGTATTCCAATGTTCCAAATCTAAGTTTGTTTGCGTACTACTTCCGCTGAGCACCTGTCGCACTCTGTTTGATAAGTTTGTTCACGCGCAGAGTCAAAGACATGTCTACGTATGTTGAAGTGTTGGGAGAAATATCATAATCAATACATATAGGCCTAGGCCATATATATATGTATATATATATATTTTATGATTACATTTTTGGGATACAATCAAATATCGAGATATTTAGGATGTAATATATAAGGCCTATAAATATTTATATACATATATTAGGGTTGCCATTTGATCTAGAAACTGTAGACTATACCAAAATATGCTACGGTATCAAAAATGATGAAATATTGCAAGCTCCAGTCGATATCAAATCAGAATGATGATATTGAAAGTTTTTCAAGTGTAAATCATGTTTCTTCAGTCCTCTGTGATTATTTTGTGACGCACAGTATATTTTGGGGATCTGCCTCTGTCTCGACACTTACTTTCAAGCATCAACAAACAACTGACAACCTGACCCTGGACTAAAACCACACAGAATGGTCACCATGATGTTTTGTTAGGTGGCGGCAAAGAGGACATTTAGAAAATATTGCGCACCAGACCTAATACTCTAATAGGGAAACTTTTTTACTGTCAGTTTTGAGCATAGGGCCCTCACGCGATCGTCCATACAGAGTACGGTATTTAGTTAGGCCTATATAAAGTAAAGTTTGTAATATTTGACAAGATTCATGTTAGCAGTATCAGTTCCACTTGATTATCAACTCGAAATAATTGATTGTAAATATCAGAATAATTGAAAATTGAATAAATCGAAAGTCAATCGAAATATTCGATATTGAACCCTAATATACATACGTATTTATATATATATCATACGTGTGTATATATATTTATATATATACATATATATATATATATATATATTATAATATATACATTTAAAAAAAATTATGTCACGTTAATATCATCCGTACTTTTGTATAGCCTACTCCCTACTGCCTACAGTATGTATACATCTGTCTGAATGGCTATCTATCTGTCTGAAACTGGTCGTCCTGTAACATAATCAGTTAAAATTATGTATGTCTATGCTGTCTTGATTATATTTGGTACATTATAATTGCCAATTTTTGAAGTATAGTACCGTGAATAAAATGAGCATTTAATTAGTATTAATTGAATTGCAGCAAACACATCTGTGGGAGCTAAATTTCAGTAATCCTCTCGGAATAGCTGCCGGTTTCGATAAGCAAGGTGAAGCAGTGAACGGCCTTCACAAGATTGGTTTTGGATTTGTTGAGATTGGCTCTGTAACTCCACTTCCACAACCTGGCAATGAAAAACCCAGAGTATTTCGTCTTGTGAATGATAAAGCGATTATCAACAGGTAAGAGTATCGGTACCTCACTCTCTGAATGTAATATTACCACGTCTTTTATGTTATTGCCTGTGTGGTGCCCTGTCCAAACAATCTTCTATTTCATCCATAGTCGTAATTAATTGGGGAACAATGATTTTGTACCAAGTTTCGATGTTATTAAATAATTTAAAAAATCCAGTAAATTAGAACCCACTCAGCCCAGTGAGACATTGAAGTTCACGTTGCCTTGGACCCAAGTAGCTCTCAGAACAAAACTTTGTTCCCGGTCACCCCTTGTGATCATTTAATATAGATAATTAAATGTGTATCTCATGTTATTGTCCTTATGGTCCAGAGCTTTGTTGATGCTGTATGCACCATACTTGCATCCACGAAGTGAGTCGTATACCTACAAAACAAGTGTAAAAATGATACTAATTAGACAGAAACTAAACTCAACTTGAAACGTGTATCGCGTTTGAAAGATAAAAATATTATTTTTGTCTTCCCCACTCGTCCTAAAACATCATGGTAGGCCTATTCTCAAAATACTACAAATGTTCAAACGTGACATTTTTGTTCCGGTTGTTAGTAGACAATCTTGATCGTTTGTGGATACAAGTATATTTGTCTGCCTTGAATATTGTATCAATCAATTTTTATTTTTTCTCAAATTGATTTTTTAGTAGTTTTAACTCATCTACAAATCAAAATGTTGAATGAAGTACGGTATTAATCGAAAGTGGTAGATTTGAATTTTTTTATTAGACAATAAAAGTGCAAATAAAGTATCAAATTATTAAGCTTTAGTCGACTCATCTACTCATTCAGAAGACTCATTGACTATAAAGCTTGATTGGCATGAGGATTCCAATCAGTAGGGCCCAGTCTGACAATAATAGATATTGGTTTTTTACAGTGTAACGTCAACTTAAACCTAGTTTAAAATTGGAAAAATAGGACCAGTTCAATCAAAATTAAAATGTCGTCAATTCTACATGTAAGCTGTGTAGTTAGGAGGATGGTATTGATATTAATGGCTTCGTTCTGCCAAAATAGTAGTCTTGCTTTGAACCTTTCTAAAACAGTATATTTGAGTTTTCACTCCAAATACACTCCCACTAATTTCAGTCCTCTCATCCGTCTAAATCATAAAAGCATATCCTCCACCCCCACCACTAAATTCCTAGGACTTACCATCACAGACACCCTCGACTGGTCACCTCACTTACATCAAATTTCCTCAAAAATTATCAGTGGTTGCTTCGTAAACTGAAGCTCCTTGTCAATCCCCCTACACTCCTATCTGTCTACCACGCCCACATTCACTCCCTCATCTCGTATGGCATCATATTCTGGGGATCCTCATCACAATCCAATCGCACCTTTATCCTCCAGAAACGAGCTATCAGAATACTGGCAGGTTTATCACGTCGCCAATCATGTAAACCATACTTCATTTCTCTTGGCATCCTCACACTTCCCTCGGCCTTAATTCAAGCAGCAGCAATATATGTCTGGCTGCACCCCGAAATTTTTCTCCCAAACTCCTCGATACACTCTCACTCCACCAGAACTAAATCCAACATTTTCATCACTCCTCATAACTACACTTTATCTTCTAAATGCCCCCAATGTCTATGCTCCACTCTTTTCAATAACCTATCAGCCTCAATAAAGTCCTCCCCCTCAATTAGTTCTTTCAAATCATCACTTAATAAATTCCTCAGTGCCAACCCCTACTATAATATTAATGAATACCTCACCTTCCCATAGAATTTAATTATTGAAGTACCTATTTTATATTTTACCCGAGTACCTATTTTATAATATTGAAGTACATATTAAGTACCGATTAAGTCTATATTTGTACCATGTACAGATCAAAGGTAAAATAAAATGAAATGAAAAGATTATGTCCAAGTAAATTTCAATAGGAATAATATGTTGCTTTTTTGTTTATAGGTATGGATTCAACAGTGATGGACATGATGTTGTCTATCAAAGAATAAAAGTGCTCAAGTCAGATCCCAAGTTCAATGGAGTTGTTGGAGTAAATTTGGGGAAGAATCGTAATACCGAAGATCCGGTTGGTGACTATGTCAAAGGTATCAGGAAATTTGGCGAAGTGGCAGATTATTTGGTAATCAACATCTCGAGTCCTAACACACCTGGCTTGCGCTCTTGGCAAGAAAAGCAACAGTTGAAAGAACTTTTGACAAAGTTAGTTGCAACACGTAATAGCCTTACATGTGCAAAAAAACCTCCACTGCTCCTAAAACTCGCACCAGACTTGAACTATGAAGAAAGACAAGATATTGCTAAAGTAATATCAGAAAGAAAGGTTAGAGCACTTGCTTATCATTCAATAAGGTACGGTACTGGTAGAAATACTTTGAAACTATTTTTGATTGAAATTAACTAATTACCATATGTTGAGTACAGTGAAACCTCTAGCCATCGTTGTTCAAGGGACTAGAAAAAAAAACATGCAATGCAGGAAAACGATCCGCCCATAAAAATCTAACATTTGTTAACTGGGAGTAGGGTGAGACATAATAAATGATAGAAGCGGGAAAATTATGGATGCGGGAATGATGCATAGAGGTTTTACTGTACCTGAATTCCGTGAGAAATACCCATGTTGAAAAGTAAGTTTTTTCTTCCTAGTATGGTAGTTTGTAGGTTTGTAAAATTTTATATCTGACACAAGAGATTTATTTTCAGTGTAAGGTGGATGGACTAGTGATCTCAAACACCACTGTGGAGCGAGACTCAAGCCTCACGAGTGAGAATGTAGAAGAGAAAGGAGGTCTGAGCGGTCGACCACTGTCAGATCGTTCCACCGAACTCATATCCGATATGTATATATTAACGAATGGTAAGGTCACATCCCCTTTATTTGCAATAATTCTAGTCACATTAATTTTTGCCTACATTATATATTGGAGCTAATCACATTGTAGTGAAACCTCTATCTATCGTTCTTCACGACTCCAGGAAAAACATTAATGAAAGAGAACGATCCATTCAGGAAAATTCAACGTTGCTTGTATTATATGGGAGTGGGGTTGGAAAAAATTCACCATAGAAGTAGAAAAGGATATGTGCAGGAATGATGCGTCAAGAATGCACTATGATTGGATTACAATTCATTGAATTTAATTTTGTGTAAATTTTATGAATAGGTGTTACTATGAACCGTATTTGTAAGCCTGTATATACGATACAGCCTACCACTTGTATCCACGAAATATATAAGAAGGTTGCCTACCAAGTAAATATTTTAGCAGCAATACTAAAACAATTATAATTAGATAGCAATTTTATAGCAGCAATGTGAAGTGTTCCACCACTTAATTTTTGACCAACAGGTAAAGTTCCAATAATCGGTGTCGGTGGAATATTCTCAGGCCGTGACGCCTACGAGAAGATCCGAGCTGGCGCAAGTCTAGTCCAACTTTATACATCATTAGTCTATCACGGACCACCCATTGTTGGACAAATCAAAAGAGAACTTGATGAACTAATAAGGTAACTATCTCTTATGCAAACCAACAGTCCGTTTGAATAATTCTATCCATTAATGACAGCTATGCAGATTCTAACCAGTATGTTGCAACAGAGCCCTCTTTTGTATTGCTGGAAGTGTGAACAGCTGTTTCATGAGTTTTTCAAGTGGACTATAATGCAGCTTTTAAACATTGTTCTTAACTAGAAAAAGCCTGCATGTTAGTTTTCGAGGTTTTAGTTTGAGGTCAAGGAAGCAATAGTATTTGCAGCAAGCACAGTCAGTGTTCTAATAAGACTTGAAGTATAAGTTTGTATATTTTTTCAAGTTACTGTAGTTGGATGAAAAAAATTGTGAAAAGAGTAAAAATTTACAAAGGGAGCAACACGAGCTCATTGCTGTCTAATTTTATATAGTAAATGCTGCATTCTTTTTGCTTATTCCCCTCGTTCAGAAACTAACTGTAGGCCCGTTTTGTTCTATTTTCAGGGCAGATGGATTCAGTTCTGTGGCACAAGCTGTAGGTAAAGGACCAATTGGTCGTAAAAACGAATAAAATTGTCAAATTGTGATGTTTTATATTTATTTTAACTTTTAATAAACTATTTATAATTATACATCAATCATTCAAAAGTCATCTTTGATCAAACTAAGTACATTTTATAATAACATGAACACAAATATTATACTGTGCATATTTAATACTGACTACCTCAGTTATGAAAAATGAGCTGAAATTTGCAGTGATGGGCAATACTACAGTCTACGTTATATATTACAATAAAAACATTGTACGTACGGAATAGTTGTGTATCCATTGGCAGGCCAGAACAACAGGGAATTCAGTTGCATGTGCAACTTCATGCTACGGTATATAAGATAGACTAGCCATTATTACACAACGATTTTTTATAGTATTCCAGAAAAGTTTACATGTAGGCCTATGTACATGTAATTTTGTAAATAATAAATGATCTACAGGACATTATAATATAATGCATTGAACCACATATCTTTCAATAATAGTTCAACAAATACCAGCTATAAATTTAGTCGTTGCTGACTAGAATACCAGACACCAAGCTCAGGACAAAACCAAAAATTAATTATTCAAACGTAATCGGAATTGATGAAAACGGAAGAATAGGATTTGTTGTTTCAACTTCCAGTGCTGTGGCCATACAATCGCTAGCAGAATCAAATTCGTTCATCGACTCCAATACTTTGCCTAAATTATACCTGAAACGAAACAGAAATATGTTGGGACTCGGTGATTATGGTAGAAGTGGTTTACAGATCTAATGTGCTGTGATGTCATACCATGTTTGATGCGAAGCGGGATCGATCTTTGCAGCATCTCGAAGAGTTTTCTCTGCTAGCCACTGATTGCCCAGGTAATGATAGATGAGACCCTGTAACATTCAGTGGTTAGGTCTACCTCGAGTTTCTTCATTTCGACTAGAATACCGACTATTGGACAAACGATACAACAGCTAAGAAACCTAACACTTGAGGGATATAATAGCCAGTTCACACGAGGCATTGCAATGCTAATCTTGGAATGCTAGCATTCCAATGCCAGCCATTTTACTATTCACACTACTAAAGGCCAATGCCGTCATTGGAGCATTTAGCCACAGCGACGTTTCTCTTGTTTCTGGGATATTTAGCAGGCTGTGACATTTTGACCAATAGGAGGCTCTAGTTTTAGCGCCAGCTTCCGAGGAAAAGTCCATCGAGGATTTGGATGAGATCGTCCATAACCTTACTTTTTTTTCCAATTACATGGTTCTTGTGGTTTGATTGCCACAAAAATACATTTTCTTCATAGAAGTTGATTAAAGTGACCTCACAGTTGTATGTCCATTTTTTTTTTTTTTTTAGGAGGCATTATTGGAATAACGACAAAACAATAAACAATTAATGAAATAGGATATAGAAAAGTGCTCTCATGCCCACTATTTTTCCCCTCACTGAGTATGAGTATGAGAAGTTTTCAATACAGATTCGTGGAATTATTTCTTGTTCTTTTGGGATAATGCCAAAAATGTTGCATTGAGACAAGCAAGTATCGTATGAAAATAGATTAAAAATGTAAGTGATTCAACTGAAATTAAATTATGTAGGCTTAGTAATTTGTAATCAATATACCGGTATGTACGGTAATATCAATATATTGGGAGAATATTGTGTCACTTATTTACATTTTGCTTTGTGGTCAACATTTGTTTGTTGAAAGTGTAACACTGAATACAAAAATATGTTTCAATATTATTACTGTATGACATTGGTTTTAATGACCAACCTCTATTGAGTACACTGTATAATGGAATGTATAAAAAAACAATAAAAAACTATTCTATTCAATAATACTGCCTGACACTGGACACTGTCGTATACATACCAAATGTTGCAGAGATTTAATGTGCGTTGGATTGATGGCAAGCGAGTTTTGAAAACAGAGTTTGGCTTCTATAAACTCCTGTTTACTCTCGTGCACCAATCCTCTCTGAAACAGTAACAAGTTATTAAAGCTCACCCAACATTTGCCTCGACTAAAATTAATACGTTTTTCAGCCCCACAGTGTTTTATTCGACCTAACCTCAGGGCATTCTATGTTCAGATCTATGTTCTGTGGTAGGGTTTACATGAATATGTCGTTGCAGGATGATTGGTTAGATATAAAGGGTATAGAAATGAGGCAGCAGACAGTCTTAGCTAGGGCGGGTAATTACATGTTAGTCTGGAAATTATAGCTAGAACGACAAATTTATTATTCACAAAACCAGGCCCAACAACATTAATAGAATGAATATTAGGATTTGAAAGCACATCGACAGTGAGGTCATTTAGCGCCTCAACTCAACATTAATTAAAGAGGAACCAATGTCACATCGTGTTTACATGTGATTAATAAATATTGTAGCACTAGAGCCCTATTATGATTTTTCAATTTTTTTCATGGAATGAAAATTTATACCCAACAGTTCATATCAAGAAAAGATTATATTCAAGTTGAATTGTTTAAAAACATACCAAGTACATGATGTGATGTGATAGTGGGAAGATGGTAGCCGCCTCCTTGATGCTGTCGGAAGCTGCACCGTGCTGTTCAAGGGATAGATAGATCTCTGCCAACAGCAACCATATCTGAAGTTGTAACAGCCACGCTCGTTGCGGTCCGGGACGAGGAGTAAACGAACTGATGGAAGATGCCACCTCGGACAACGCTTGTTCTACACGCGACGCGGCCAGAGAGTTGGCGTGAAGCGAACCTGGCAATATTAAAATATGGTAATCATTAAAAATTATAAAATTGAAGGCAATATTTCTAAAAAAAAATTCCAAGCTTGATTTTTTTTTAAATAACATCCAAACTTGATACAAAATCATTGTTCCCCAATTAAGGCTATGGATGAGACTTAGCTTATACGCTTGATTATAGAATGAAAAGCATTTCTAGTAAATATTTACTGGTATTTATGAACATTTACATTTATATAGGCATACTAAATATTTATAAATTATTTTTGACTATATGTTAGGTAAATTATCTCTTTGATAAAACCCCTGATGAGTCAAATTATGGTCTATGTAATACTCATTGAATTTTCAAGGTTTATGAGTCTCAATGGTGAAATATTTCCATAGACAGGTAGGCCTACAATTTTTTTTACTTGTGATAATCAAGTTTAATTCCTTAATTTCAAGTAGGACCTATTCCCTTATATTTGAAAATATAACTTGGTTCAACATACTGGAGTCTTTATCTGACATCTCTGAAGTGTAAAGCTGGAAGACACTACGAGTCTCTGATCTTCTTTCTGATTGGTCGTTGAACTCTATATTTGTCTGCTGCTCGTAGAGAGTCTTCCATAACGCAAGCATGTGCTTAGCAGTGAACAAGGCCATCTAGTAAATTAGACAAAACACTTAGAACCCTGGTTAAGAGACTAGTTGCATTCCACGTTTTAGTCTAACATGGGATTAGATCAAAGGATCAAGCAGAAAGATATTATGTAATGGTGAATTATACCTTACTTTGCCTGCTATAGGTATCAAGAATTTATTCACACAATAAGAGGCAAAAACTAACTACTGTACATTGAAGTACTGAAACATAGTAACATCGGCAAATGTTACTATCAACCCTAGTAATCTACTGTTCTCTCTTATTTATACTCAACTGCCACAATTTACTAATCTAGTCACAACATGAGCTACCAAATGTTTTGCTGACCTCTCTTATACATGTACAACTGTCACAATTGATGAACTAGCCATCACGGTAGGCCGTTAAATGTTGAGTCTCACCTCGCCACCCTGGCTGTGCAACTCGAGATGAGCTTTAACGTAAAGCAGGTTAAGATTATCCGGGTATTCTTCGAGCGCCGCTTCGACCAGCTGAAGAGCCTCCGCGTGTTGTTTCTGCGCGGAAAGAAGGAGGACCAAAAGGTGTAACGAGGGTACGTGTTCTCCACGCAGGTTCAGCGAGATCTTGACGTGAGTCGTTGCTTCTGCGACTTGACATCCACACGCGTATTGCAATGCCAGATAATACTCAGCAAGATGATCGTTAGGGTCACTTTGTTGTGCCCTGGAAAAATAACGTAATGATGATAAAACTCGACTATGCTGTAACACGCTATAACTAACAACCTTTTTTTATCAAAATATAACGAAAATACTATGAATTAAATACCGGCAATATTGTTAAATTATACACAAAATATGAGATATAGCCTAAAGCACAAATATTACAGGAATCAGTTGTTCACATAATTGTGTGATTCCATCATAATCCGTAGCCAAAGATAGGCCTAACATGGCCGTCGTGAAGACGGATGAAGGTTTGCCCAAAAAGTTGAGAAATACAATTAATAATTCAATTACATATTACCTGGCACATAACAAGTTCTAGTAAAGTGCCACTAAACCACAGAAGACAAAACATCAATAACGGTTGAAATTAAAATAATCGGTTAGCGTGAAGTTGATTTTAATATGACTTGAATAAAGTCTTACTTATGGAATGCTTCGAAAGCGTTGTGGATCATCTGTTGCTTGTCCTGCTTGAGGAATGTGGCAGCAGCCTGCAGGCTGTAGCCGATACCGAGGTAAAGATGACAGCGTGACAATAATGCTTGAGGATTTGCAGTTTCACGTGCCAACGCCTGCGAGCTCCAATCCAAACCATCTGCCAGCTAGACGAAAGATACGGCACGTCAGAATAACAAGAAATAACGGTTAGTGGGGCCGGAAGTGTTTTCACTTCTTATATGTATTGGGTGGACATAACATAGTTTTCATGAAGGACGGTGAACAGTTAGCGGTTAGTAGCAAGTTGAGAACCTAATTATAACTTCTTAATTCTTATATGTCTTGGGTGGACATAACTTGATTTTTATGAAGGCAGGTATGCAGTTTACTAGCAAACAAAAATCAGTTTGTGTGTACCTTATTGGGAAATCACTTGAATTTTAGTAATAATAAGTGGAAAAAAGGGAAAGATCTATGTTGAAACATCGAGAGGCACATCATAAAGGACCGCGACTGTATTTGATCAAATATAATGTAAATAAAATAACTTATTAGCTTGTTGCACTAGTACTAAATCATTGATCTATTTATTTATTTTATTCTATTTTCATTCATCTCTGTACAATGCAAGATGTCGTTTCTTCTTCTCTTCGTTTCTTTTTACTGCAATTATTGAAACTCAGTATGCAACATTTATAAGCTTGATTGAAAAGGCACGCACAAGTACCAGTACTTGAATCAATACTTCGTTGAGTGTGGTGTGCCAGATTCGGCCAAACTCAGCTCAAATCAAAACAACATCAAACTCATCCGTCAATGCCGCATGCAACACTAGTGCTTCGTATCAAGTACAGGTTCGTATGTACGCAACGGACTACGGTAATACAGCTCTTACTAGAAATATGCATAGACCGTCATGCGAGCAGCTGCGCCGTGCTGTATAAGTAATTAACTAGTAATCACGCACATGCACGTACATCCTCCCCCTCATCCTCTCGGATATCAAATTGCTATGAAAGCTGCTGATTAGACCTAATAATGAAATTGTCTAACCAGTGCTTGGTGTTCATTGATATTTCTACCTTCTTTGACGATCTACTTTACTGACTAAATATTAAATAATATATCATCTTGAAAACACACTTTTTGATTACATACACGTCTTTGAAAATTCTTGCATCCTGGTGGTCTAAGTGATATACCCGTATATATCAAAATTTTCCAACCCACCAACATTAACAAATGAGAGTCAACACCAATGGCAATATGTACTGGTACCTGGATACATTATCGCACATACTAAAAAAATATTTGCAACAACACAATAGGACACATTACATTAAAAGTTCAGCTACAAAATAATGTTTTCAGTAAACATATTACTACATAGCATAAACTAAAATATATACTAAAATATCACCAAAATATAAAAAAGTGGCTGTATACTAAGCCGTAATAGGCCTACTTGTTAAATGTTAGGACATAGCTTGGTATTCATGTCCAGGCACATTTTACACAGTAACCAACTAAAATGTTTTTATTTTGGTCTTCATTTGTAAATTCATTTCATCACCAATAAATTCTCACTAGTCATGCTCAAATTTGACACTGTTTAAATACCAGAATTACGGAACCGTACTAAAATAAAGTTGGAAACTATTAATAATTCATGATCTTATCAACTCACTGGAGCAGTACTGACTATAAATCCATCGCTGGTTGCCTGCAAATGTAATAAAATTGCCAACACTATTTCTCGTTTATTCACCCGAGTCTAACAGTAAAAACACGCTGTTTGTGTGTTTGATGAGCGAGATGGCTGAGTGAGATGAAGCAAAATAAGAAAACACTCTCTGAGCTCAGTAAACATCAGCTATGTATATATAGAACCTACTGTGATTCACACCCCGAATTATTAGATGAGCGTAGCGAAGATTTTCATTCCATATACCAAAAAATTTTGGGCTTGGTTTTTATGTTTTTTTTTCGTTTTTTTTTTTGTGTGTAATTTTGTACGCGGCATACAGGCCAGAAAAAATAATCAATCAACTCGGAACTTTTTTTTCGAATTGGTGTTATACCAGAATAGGTTGGGATTGTTTTTCAGAAAAATCGGTCGAACTGTTTTTCCGGAAAAAATCTGGAAAGTTCGGAAAATCCCCATAAGAATAACCCAGGTGGAAAATACTTCAAAATCAAAATGTTTCAAAAGCTTTCAAATTGATACAGAATATGAAAATAACTATCATACACATTTTCAATAATTTGTGCAACCATCGGATCAGACATAACGAAGAAAACGCAATAAAAGTATACATTTCATCAAATATCAGGATCAAAACATGTAATGGAAAGTGTATATGCAACAGGTTGCTCCATAAATAGCAACAAGTTGCAGGTAAGGTTTTTCAGCATTTGAAGTAATGCAAGGTCTGTAGTAGATGTAGATTGAGCTGACAGAGTATTTTTAATCTCAGATTTCCATACTTCTACGCTCATCTCACAACGCACATTCTGCATTTTCCTAGTATAATAGTTTATGCCTGAAAAATTGATCAAAGCAATGCTGAATAAATTACTTTTTATTTTTTCTAAAAAACGCCTGTTGTGATGAATGTAAAAATTCAATAACATGTAGGCTCACAAATTTTCTAGTTCTTCTTTTTTTTTCTTATTGAGAGTTTTTTTACACTTCAAACTGAACTGATTTTACTCGACTGATTTTTTGCACAAGTATTCAAACTAATTGTGGCAATAAGCTATGGTATAGAGTTCTATTCTGGTACCGGTATGTAAAAACCTTGTGTTTGGAAAAAGTAGGAAATGTGACTTGTTCCTCCACTTGATGTTGAGCACGCACATAAACAACACAAATCAATTAAACCTACCAAACCACGGCAAAGTTTTATATATTTTCCTTTTCTTAATCGATCCCACCAAACATGATACAGTACAGGCTGAATTACCGTAAATACAACGGCAGGTAGGCCTAATCTGTTTTGTTGGCTTCCCTACAAATTATGGTTATGTTGGCAGTTTTCATGGTACAGTATAGCTAAATTTCTTCACACTGAATTGTAATTTAAGCATTTACAGTACTTTAATATTCGTCATCTAATACTGCTCAATGGTGTCTAAGTTGTATTCGTCTGTATATTACGGTTTTGACGGCTGTATTATAGTTATTTCTTTCTTTACAATGAATTGTAATTCAAGTAATGTATTAATTTAATGTTCGTCATCTAATACTGCACAACGTCGTCGTACTGTATTTGTCGAGGGATACATTGTTGATATTTTCTAGTGGTTGCATATAAATTTCCCCGCCATTTTCTCATCATTTACAAATAATTTCAAATTCACAAAATCATCGGATTCAACTGGTTTCAACTTTAACTGGATTCAACTCATACAAGTGATAATTATTGTTCACCAACTTGAATGCCTATTTTAGAAAACCACACAGAGAATAGAGTGAATCAATAATGAAACTGACCAGATTGAGATGTTGGTAGCATATCCGGGCGGCAAACAAACACGGCATGACTTTGGTGGGTAGCAGACGAGCAACGATCTTGAAGACGGCTAAGGCGTGCGTATACTGACCCATTGAGAAGAGACACAGAGCATGCTGCATCCACACGTGTGGTTCTTCGAAGGCAAATTTCATCGCTCGTTCAAATGACTGAAAAGTTATACAACGAGATCAGTATTTAACTGACAAAATTAAACTATGGACGAGAAAAACCGTTTCATGTGAAGATTCAATATGTTACATGTAACACTTTCATATGAACATTAGATCATAGTGACTTTCCGTTTTATTATATCATAGTGAATTTGCTTTATAGTTTTACAGTTCAGAGAACTGTTCAAAGAAGTAAGTTATATAAAACTCTGAAATAAATCAACATTAGAGTCACTAACCTCATGTAAAAGGTCAACGTGACCCCAACGAACTAACGCCACAGTTAAGAGGTCGTAGATAGCAGTGGCGTTCTCATACGCATGAATACGAGCTTCTTTGAACTCGGGCGACTGACTGAGCACAGCATCACGTCCTGCCATTGCCTCACTGAAAAAAAGCAAATTATTTCATCATTAAGAAATACTAAAACCGGGGATGATTGAGAATACATGTACACTATTTGCAGGATGATCATCAATGTGTGAATTAAAACAACTTCTCATCATACACTACACTTATTACAAAATGTTTCTACAGTAGCCTAATTATATTTTATTTGATACAAATTCTAGTTGAACAATGTGAAAATCACGTATGAATTTTCAAAAACCGTTACCGGTAAGCTCAGCCCATAAAAAGGGACAAAAAAGTCAGGAGAGACTGCACTTTCTATTAGTAAGAACATGACCAGAACAGGGCGTATCTGTAATGAAAAATTCATACTGAACATGGACAAAATTCTAACTAAATAGAAAATAAATTTCACGCTTTCTTAATATAGGCCTACAAGCGCATAAACTATAGGCCTACCATGTCAACAGTAAATCTGATATGAATTTTATTCCAAAATTTAAAATTCTCAATTAACAATATGAAAAAAGTAAAATTTTGTAATTCTCATTATTTTATACTAGGTATTCATGGAAATATTCAAGCTGCAAACATGAAGATGCCTATAACATAACAGCATACCTTATAACAAGCAGCAAAATGATTTCCTCATTCTCGTTCCGAGGAATGAACAAGTTCATGCCCGTGTACTTCCGCGGCTTCCACGGACTCTCTGTGCCGCCCGTATTAGCTAATCTCTTAGGAATGATTTCGAGTGGCTTCTCTGGACACGTGTATAACGTACCACTAACGCCTCGCAGCAATACTTCAGCCAACTGGCGCGTCAAGGTCAGTCGTAGACTTTGAGTCGCACTTGACTCAACCGCACTTAGCATGGTCCTGGAAGACAAATTGACATCAAAAAGACACACTTTAGTTGGAAAAAATACATCACATTTAATTCTTCGTTGATTTTTTTTCTTAGTAAACTATTAAACGTACGCCGGTGTACCAGTAATGAAAGTAACTGAAATCTCTCTCACTCAAAAATAGCCTCAATAATGAGTTTCAAGTTGATACTACCGTAGGCCTACCTATATCGTGCAACAGCAGACTGCAGTTTTCCAGCTTGTATGTGGAGAATAGGAGCTCGTTGAAGTGCTGTTTCCAAGATGGGGCCGACTTGACGTTCTGGATTCGGTGGCTGAGGCGAATACGATCCACCTGTCAACAAAATATGCCTTTTCACCTCTTACACTTTACATGGTTATGACTAAAGAAGTTTTTAGTTGACTTTAGTTTCTAGTTAACTGAAAGATGTACATGTTTTCTCAAATTAATATACAATGAATTACTCCTATTTAAATTATAAAGTATAGAATACTGCAAAGGCCTACAGAATGTGCAGTACAAACCCATTGAATAAATGGCATATTTTGCTCATCTTGGCTGGTACGGTAGTTGAAAACCAATAGATAGTACACAACCAATATTATAATATTTCTTGAGTCGTCATAGCCATACCATGGTGTTTGGTTCAGTTCTGATCTCTCCTGGTCAACTCATGTACCGGTAATTAAACAGTGTGCAAAGGGGTTTGCAACTGTTAAATACTTCAAGTATTATTTCAAACAATATCTTCCAGTGAAAACAAAGGCGAAACAAAAAATTAATACAAAGAGATAGATAGAAAGAGTTCAAAACGCTTGTGTAATTTATACTCTTGAAATATAAAATTTAATCAAAGATCAAATCTCCCCCACATCTAATAAAACAAAACTGGCTAAATATGGTAAATCGTCAAACTCTTCACATGGCCATTTTTCTACATAAATTGCTACATACTAAAACACCGTGTCACCTATATAATAAAATAATAAACTCGCATTCACTAAATACCTACACAGTTACAACACTCGTCAACAAAACAATTTAGTATACAACCACCATGATTCAATTACAACCTCTTCTTTCTCAATACGTAACCGGACCCAGAATTTGGAATATCAAATCCACCAAATCACTGGGTTTGTTCAAAGTTCTAGAAACAATTCCCTATTCAATCACGAATAGTAAAAGTAAAGTAAATTATTCTTAAACCGAAATACAAACGCCCAATGTCTCATCAACGGACCTTTTTCAACTTCACCATCTTCTGATTATTATTTGTAATTTTAAACATACGATCCACAGGTTGGCGTGCCACTTTCTGCCCTATCATAATTCATATTTTTAATTATATTGGTACACTACCTACTGTTTTGTATTTTTTGTTCTGTGTTTTTGTACCTGCATTGTAAAATGTTCATTTCAGTACCAAGACTGGAATGTACCATAGACTGGGGGTTAGTTGAAAAACCAAACCTCGCCCTTTTATATTTGTATTTCATTATGTAAATAAAGACATCTGTAGTTGTATACCTTATACACAAGAAGATCAATGTTAGCACCGATGAGAGAAATCTACATTGAAACACACACTTACCGGTGTTTGTATATGTGTTCTGTTGTTGCTGTAGTTTATCTTGTTCTTGGAGGTATAGCAACGTAAGATCACCAGCCAATTCAAAACATTGCACTCGTTGCTCTTCCCACTCAGCTTGCTTGTACTTTGACGACGAAGACGGTGGAACTTTTTCCAGACACATACCTACAAACAAAATCCCTTGTATGTTATTCTGCATTTTACGCTAGTTAGATTTGATGACTAAGAAGATCAAATACGGTACTGTAATAGCATTCTACAGTATATTCGCTCCAAGGTCGTCCACTAGCGAAACTTCCATTGTATGTTTGAACTCCACAAGTATTGTGATCTATAATGAATGTGACATTAGTGCCATATAGCAACATTGAGTACATAGGCACCTATATACTTAATGCTAGCGACAAGGCTGCTATAATAGCATACCATACAGAATATAATTATAATGCATCACAGTATATGACATACAATGTGGTCTTTGGCATTTTATATCCAATAATTCAGGGCAAGCTTTTTAATCAAAATTTTCACTGAGAACACACTAGCTATTGGTCCAAGAAAACCAATAGAGCAACTTACCCTTAATTGCATATGACTCTGCTACAATTCTCAGGCTTCGACTGGGTAGTTGCTTCTCTGTTAACGACTGTAACTCTGCCTGGTTGTACGAATTTAGGGCTTCTTCATACAATCCCATGGCATAGTTAACTTTTCCAAGCAACAGGTTAGAATCTAATAAAACACCTGCCTTCTCTCCTTGCTTGCTTGCCGAACTGAGAAGAAACCGTTTAGCTTCGGCCAACCCAGTACGAGCCCTTCCAACATTTGTGTCGATTGGTGGAAACTCCTCCAAGTATGACTCAAGCTTCCCTTCTCCTATCAGAAAATTTGATAGACTTTCTGCGAATGAAATGGAAATAAATGAGATTTACCTTGACATGACCGACAGTACCGGTAACAATATCAATGGCTTTACTCCTGACGCCGAGTTGAAAGAATGACACAAACTTTGCAGATACATATTATTAATTTTTTAATAATATATGTGCTGATATTAGTAGGTCTAAAGGCATAATGACCCCACCAACAGCTAGGTTATTAGGGGAAATTGATGTACAACTACCTCTCAGAAATGTTGGCCGATAAACACGACAGACAGTTCATTCTTAGGGATTGAAGAAACACTACTAGTTTGCACTAGATCTGGTCTGGGATATAAATATAACTTGCAAGCAATTTCAATTGGTTTATGTTGTAACGATTAAAATGAATGGAAAATGCATGTGAACCACTCGGAATGACTCGCCCTATGAAACAAACTAATTGAAACAATAGCTTTCAATGATAGATATTTACAAAGAAGCAGTATATTATACGCCAAGTAAATATTAAGAAATTGCTTCAATTGACTGATGACGTGATTATTCAATCATACTTCATTTTTAGGTCCCATCTGAAAATGTAAGACTAACTTTAACCTCCAAATCTATAGGATGACAGCTCCGATTTCAACATGCTTTAATTAGGTTCACGGTCCACAAATAACGACGATAATTCTTACCAGATGTAGGTGATCGCAGTTTTAATTGTTCCGCTAATTCAATAACTTTCTTCCAATTTGATTCTTCCCTGCTTTTTTCAATATCAGTTTCAATTCTGTTGAAATTCCTATTCTTGCCGGCCATGTTTGTTTTTTAAAAAACAGGGCGTATGGCCTGACATCCCCCTACCAATTTTTTTTTCCACTTGGAAAATAATAATGATAATAATAATAATAATAATAATAATAATAATAATAATAATAACAGATATCGAAAATGATGCATCCAAAACCTGCCAGAAGCCTTTTGTACTAATTATGTGGTTGTCATTTTATTTTATCTATTTTATAAATAATAATATTTTAAGACAAAATTATTTTTATCATCCATTTTATTTTACAAGTAGGCCTATACCCTAAATAAAGATAAAAATATTTTAAAATTACATTTTATGCAAGCTGTTACATTTTGTTGAAGCATTGCTCTATGGTTCAAGTTTACAATGGCATAAGTTGAAAAACGATATCATGCAAAAACCAGCTATCTGCTCCTATGCTGACCGGTCATACCCGGTCTTTACAAACGGGTACTCAGACTTCAAATCCAAGGACCAATATCATCACTAATAAATACTATAATTGTGAACAGAGATTTGTCCCCAAAAATAATTTTCCATCATTCACTTCAATAACCTTCATCCTGACTGACGGTTATTTGTAGAGCAGTCGTTCAAGTCAACACTGGTATGTAAAATTTACAAATTCAATCAGCACAACCAAATAATATTGAAAAAAAAAAAAAAAAAAAAAAAGATTGAATAGAATGAATTGATCAAAAAAATGAATGAGCAATTTAAAATGACAGAATCGAAACAAAAATTGCAATATTATAATAAATACAAGAAATGAATATTTGTAAATAAATCGAAGAAGAAATGGAAAAACAAAGATCAGGAAGATCAAGATTACAAGACGATCGAGTTATTTCTTCAAAATACAAATGTTTGAATTGTTCACCATCCTCGAAATGATTAGGTCTACCTATTTAATTATTGTTTGTTAAATGAGATACCGGTATTTTATTATTAATTAGTCTCTGCGGTAATAGGAATACCCTTGTGGTGCCCCGTTCGAATGATCCTACCTTCATCCTTAGTCTCAATTGGGGAATAATGATTTTATATCAAGTTTCCATGCAGATAAAGAAGCAACATTTCTATATTCAAAATTGATGATACAGATACAAAATACATATTATCAAACTAATGTACGCCACCGGTACTAAGCTATAATAATTTGAATTGTTGTTATAGTATATTGATTAACGTTGAACTCGACCTCAATCAATTCAGTTGGATCTGGCAACTTGGTAAAGATGTTTTCAGTGTTTGGCGGCATGCTTCCTTATTTTTCACAGCAGGCAGATCAATCAGGTCCAGAGATTTCAGTTTGCTGGAAAATATTTCAATCATTTCCGTAAATAAGCCATTCCACTACAAATCCAGGAACTCGATATTTTTTGTTTCTTTACACTTGTGTACATTTGTGTGTGTAGGCCTATGTATACTGTCACCTACATATTGTATCAAATGGAGAAATCTATTAACATCAAACAACGTCCTTCATAATAAAAGAACTAGGCCTACTTATAGCCATAACAATCTAGGACAACCTTATTATCTAGGACTTATGAGAAAACAATTGGTTGACATTATTGTAAAAAATAATAAAATAAGTTTTACGTGATCAAGATACACATAATTATAATTTTGTAAATAATTTTTCCAACGCACTATTCACATACTTTGGTAATTTATTAATTGAATTATTAATTTACCTGAGAATTCCAAGTGATGTAACTCCTTCATCAGAAATATTTCCATTGCTGCTTATATGTAAATACTTCAATGTATCCTTCACATATTTCATATTTTTCATTGATTGATCATCCAAATAAGTGCATTTGTGTAATTTTATGCGTTCAATATGTTTACACCCAGCTATATTGGAAACAAAATTTCACAAATATACAAATTGAAAAACTAGAAAGAGTAGAAGCCTTGATAGTACGGTTCAAGATGTATTGTATATGTATCCATGTATTGAGGGTTAAGTTGGTTTGTCGGTCTCTTATGGTGGCTTAACTCTATCCAACCAATGTAAAAATTATGTATACCAATTTTCCGTCCAAATCTATGAACCTACCGATCGTGAGTAATCTGGTATGCAAGGAACTAGCTTACGTTTACGTCAGCAAAGCTGTTAACAGTTGCCAGCAATGGACGTCTCTTACAAGAAAACGGAGATAGTGAAGTTAAAGCATGCATTATAAAATTGTGAAGTTAATCAAGTGATTCATAATAACGCAAGTTATACTGAAAGTAAACTAGATCCAGATGATTGATACAATTAAGCGATCGTAATTGTGTGAGAAGTCCGCCACAAAGAATCAAGTATTTGAAACATTCATTCAATATATTCAATTGCCTAGTACATTTGTTTATTTCCACCGCATCAAGGAGCTTATTAACATAATACTACATATTTGATGCAAATATGCATAGCAATGTATGCTTATATTTGAGGTATACAGCACGACGCACAGTTACAATTTGTTCACTCTAGGTAGAGAAGAGATCTATTGGTTCAATGTCAGACTCAAGAAAAAGAAAAGAATTTACATCCGAGTGAAACCACCATGAATGATATAAGCTCGATACATCTTGGTACGGTTTAAGAATAGTGCATTTATTGATTAAGAAACAATGAGCAAATCATTTTTTTTACTACCCTTTGTTTTTTTCTACTTCAAATGATGATTAGCTCAATCAACACATTTTTATTATTCATAAACACAATCTCAAGTAATGGCAGACAGAAGCAGATAAAAATGATATTTACCAAAATAAGGGAAACCCATGTATGTGATGCTTGCATCTGTTGCATCAACTTCTTTTATAAAGTGCGTTTTGCCTTCTGGTAAAGCATTATAGTCAGTCAGAAAGGAACTTTCATCACTCCATTTAACATAAGCTCCGTTACGCATTAACCATTCAGCGCAAGCCATGTCTGGTCCAATTTCTTTAATACGATTTTCGTCTACTCTGTAATAAATAATTTAATAATATTGATGATATAATATTTTTTATACAGACAGTAAAACCTATGACTACCAATAACGTAACGGGATAAGCAACATGGCGTAAGTTATATACTTTCAACATTGGACGTCTTCTCACCATGATGGAAGCAAAAAATGTGACGCGCTGAAGTGTACATTTTTGAGATTCGCAATTTCAAATCAAAACGTACGCATTCGGCTCGTATTTCAATGTAAAGTACATAGTTGAGTATTTGCATTGTTTCTGTTCTTTCTCGTAGATGTCAAGTAATTATCCAGTTATCAATTGGTAAATGTAGCAGTAAGGCTCTTGACTAGGGGTCCAATGCTTTCACACACGTATTTAAAATTTAGATTGGCTAATTCAAATGAAACGTATTCCAACGTTGCTTAATACAGTTGGGAAGAGCTGGATTCACAGAGTGCATTACACCTATTACTTTTATGAATCAATATATAATACTACCAGTAAATTGAGTATGACGGCATCCCTTTGATTCCCGCATGGTGCGAAAGGAAATGGCCATGTTGCTTATCCCGTTACGTTAGTGGTAGTCATAGGTAAAACAAAGCTTCATACCCCATAAAAATAAAACAATACAAATAATAGTTACAATAAAACCGAGTGGCTTTCTAAAACTACAAGACATTTTGAAAAATCATCGATTAAGGTTTCCACACTTACCTATTCCATACAATATTAAGCCATTCCCAAAAGTTTCTTTGTGAAACTTGAGAAGGAACTTTATGAGCATTCAAAATATCCACCCTTGACGCTCTCTTCAAAGATCTTAAAAGCATGATGAATGCCTGAAACAAAAAATGTTGAGAATGGAATCACGTTATCTTGTAATAAATTGAATTGAATACAAACGTGAACGTAATGATGATGTACACTTCATAAGTGCCTTTAAGCTTGGCTCTAGAGGTCTTCCTTCGTTAATACATACCTATTATATTAACTTGAATAAATGGAAAACTCCGTTCCGTCTACTCGTTCTGTGGTCGAACACTTGACTGTATATCTTTGTTATTGAAACTCATTGATACAAACTGCGAATGTGAAAGCGGATCCGATGATCGGCATCGCCCGCCTGCGCATCAGCAGGATGCATTTCCTTTCCTAGTATTCTTGCTCGGGAGTTGCGCGGTCAGCTGTCACTAGTGGACTTGGCCTACTTCACATTTTGACAGCTGACAGGAGTTGGTATTGTGAAAACTAGATTGATTACAAAAACGTTGTTGAAAATGGTTAATTGAATAAGATGTTATCTCACATCTTGAAAGTTTGAATGAATATATACTCTCTCATATATGCCCTATGCTTAAAATGGAAGAGCTAAAGCTCATAACTCGTGTTGAACCCAAGTGACGTTTATTTAGGTTGGAATTGATTATTGCTAGGGCTAGGCACTGAGCTTATATGGCCTAGAATTACCCTACGCCTACAAGAAATATTCTTATCACAGGGAATCTTATCAAGAATTTCAATTGTACTGACTGGTCGATATGTCAGAATCTTATGATTTCTTGTTCAAATTTCTTGTAATTGGTAGTGCAGGGTCCGGAAAATCGTGCCTTCTGCACCAATTTATTGATAACAAATTTAAAGATGACAGTAGTCATACAATTGGAGTTGAATTTGGCTCAAAAATTGTTAATGTTGGAGGTAAATCTGTGAAATTACAAATTTGGGATACAGCTGGTCAAGAAAGATTTAGATCAGTGACTCGTAGTTACTATAGAGGTGCTGCTGGAGCTCTTTTAGTGTACGATACTACGAATAGAGAGAGTTTCAATTCTTTAACAAACTGGCTGACTGATGCAAGAACTCTAGCAAGTCCTAATATTATTATACTTTTGATTGGAAACAAGAAAGACTTAGATGCTGAACGTGATGTTACATTCCTTGAAGCAAGTCGATTTGCGCAAGAAAATGGTAATTAGTGTTCTTTATGACTTCTTTCGGTAAATATGCAGTATTCTTACCCATCTTTTACAATGGTCAAGTTAATCTTGAAAGCCCATTACAGCCGATCATCGAGTTTCCCAAATCATCTCTAAAAAACATGAAAAGATCGGTTAGACTCACTAAATATTTATCCTCATTTTATCAAGCAGTGCAACAGGTATTTCATTGAACTTTACTTTTCCAGATTTAATCTTCCTTGAGACAAGTGCTAAAACAGGGGAAAGTGTAGAAGAGGCCTTTCTCAAATGCTCGAAAAGTATATTGTCCAAGATTGAAACAGGTAGGCATATGCCTCAATTTGCTCTCGTGTTTATCATTAGTTAAGCCTATAACTCCACAATCTCCACTTATCATAGGGATTGACTGAGCCACAGGCCACATTATGATAACCAAGACTATTTTCATATTTTATAACTTGACTTAATATTGATATATAGGCCTACCGGTACCAGTAATATGATGTAAATTATAAACCAAAACAAATAAACTGAAAATAGTACCGGTAGTCATGTTTTCGTTTCCTTCACTTACCACCTGCCCAGTGGAGATTTTTCTATTAGTTGGCCTAAAATCAAATTCAGATCCACCTTAACATCAGATTTATTTAAACTATATGTAGGCCTATCCAAATTTAAAACTTGTTGATTGTCGATTAATTTGGCCTATAGATCCTTGACTTCCATTCTCATATAAAATGGTCGATCAATTGTTTTGGACTAAGATGAATGTAATTAACATTACGCTCTAGTTAAAGTAATTGTAATTAATTACTTTTTTGATGAGAGTACATTTTTCATATACATTGCTGTTGACAACTTTTATTTCTATCGTAGGTGATTTGGATCCAGAACGAATTGGTTCTGGTATTCAATTTGGCGATACGAGTTCTAGGCGACTGCAACGAGATGCTACTCGACGCCAACCTGATTGCATTTGCCGCATGTAATAAACTTGCCGCTTATCGGTATTCTGCTTTTTTATTGCTACATGCTAAGAAATAAATTAATCGAGCAATGTGTAAATTCTTGGAATCGAACATAAATTTATTACGATGTTGAATAAGTCATCATATTTTATAGTTTTTACTTTTTATTATTAGCAAGCAACCGTACAAATAGAAGAGTGAGAATGAAATGGGCTGTTCGTAATGATCAACAAAAACAGATTTGTTTTCAAATTGTTATGTTAAATTGTTAAAATTTGTTATGCAAAAGTATAGGTAGAACTGTACTGCTAGGTTGCAAACATGGATTTCAAAATGTTACCTCACTTGTTTAAAAATGATTAATTTACCACACTTGCTATTTACTAGAGTTGCTGTTCAATCGAGAATTTGTAAACAATACTGAAAATACCATATTGAAAATTGATTGAAAATATCGAAAATTAGAAGTTCTGTTCGATACTACCGTAAATCAAAATGTTGATATGAAATATCTTATCAACATTTTATCATACATTTTTTAGTTCTGAATCATGTCTTTTTAGACTGTTATGGTTATTTTGTGTCGCCGAGTGAGGATTTACCTTTGTCTCGACACTCGGATTTCATTTTTCAACTAACGACTGACGATCTGACCAGGTGGTCTAGAACACGCATAGAATGGTCACTATGATGAATTGTTAGGGGAGTCGTCTGTTTATTTATTCTTCAACCAAAATTGAAAGGACCCATTTCGATATTGGATCGAAATGTTATGGAAATGTACCGGTAATGATGTGATATTGAAATGAAATATCAAATATCGATTGTAAGTATTGAAATCAAACGGAAACCCTACTATTTACATAACATTTTCTAATTATTATTATTTTTATATACTAGAATTAACATTATTTTCCTCTTATGTATTCTTTTATCTTTTTGACAAAAAAATTACAGCTTTGACAAATACGTAGTCCTACGGGTTTCTATTATTCTAAATTTCATTTTCATTAATCTATTATTATTCCAAATTGATCGATACATTTCTGACTCGCGAAAAAGTACAAAAATCAGGTTAATGAAAAATTTATGGCAGGTCAAGAATGTAGTACATAAAATATGATAATATAGCAATGTACGTTTATTTCATGAATAATTAACACGAACATCTTGTTATATTATAAATAAAAGTTACTTAATTAAAACTGAAACTAAATGTTTCAAGTCAAAAGCCAACAAACAACTAGCAAATCAAAACTACGGAATGTTAACCTGAAATTTGTGGAATACGTTTTTGGAAAGTAGGGCTTGATTTGAAGTGAGAGAAATAATGAGGTGAGTACAGGTTGGAGAAAACACGTGGATAGCACAAAATCACACAAAATAGACTGATAGTCCAACCTTTACACACCTGATTATTCCTTATATCACTTGTGTCTCTTAAGGTACATTTACAGTTCAGCATTGAGCAAGTAGCAACACACAACATGCAACTTGCAACACGCGTTCAACGCTCAAATGTGTTTACTGTCTAGCGATGTGTAATGTGTTCGTAGTACTTCAAAATGGCTGCTATCGATTTGAACGAAGATATTATTATTATAATCTATAAAATTAATATACCTGAATCGGCTGCTAATATTGTGTTTAATATGTTGAGAATCGTTCTGTCAATTTTTTTCTCATTTTCTTATACCTATTCTTTGTTTTATATATGGTTATACACTATATTTGAGAAATAAATATCAGACCCTGCGGTGATTCGAACCATCGTCCGCCCGGTCATGAGTCGGGCATGACCACGCTACGTAGACACTTGAGAGTTTGGACGTTATTTCCGTTATACGATCGAACATAGCCTGTATAGAAATAACGAAAATAAGAAGTTTTAGTCGTATTTACGAATATACGAAGCTTAAATCATTTTCAAGTCACAGATAAATGTTGCCGTCGTTACGTTATGTAATTAAACGTTCAAACTGTACTTAACTGTGTTTATTTTCTCAAAATCCAAACGCAAACTTCTCAGCTGGCGCTCGTCTCTCAACGCTCGCGTCATTGCAACTTGAGATCAAGAACCAAGTTTATCTTTCAACGCCACAATGCAACGCTGTGTTGTGAACTCGCTCGCTGAGTGGTCAACGCATGTTACGAGTAGCAAGTTCTCAACACTGAACTGTAAACGTACCTCTACTCTGTATTATCATCTATCAGTCATCTCTCGAAACATGTAAAATATATTGAAGATACCTATTATATTCAAATAAATTGTACAAAAAAAGCCATAATAATTTCTTAAAAGTACAAATAACAGTACACAGTATATACACTGGGTCAGTTGTAATCAAGTTCAAAGTAATGTTTTGAAGTGAAGAAACCCCACTTTTAGTTCTATCATTGGTAAGTGTGCTGTATATTATGTACTTCTCTACTTCATACTCTTGAATTGTGCATAAAACAACTTGCTATTTTTTGTTTTCTACTCCAATTTCCGTCTTATTTCAAGACATGTTTGCATGTCTTTCAGCATTACTTGCACTTCAATCCCCCATGTCGTTTCGCCTTCTCTAAGTATGCCAAATGTTTAGATGGTCAGAACCAAATGACCATACATAGTGTTCAACTTTTTATAGTATAGGCGATAGCGAATTGCAAAACATGGTTGTTTCTCTTCTATATAAAGGGATAAACCATATTTACCAAATTATGTTCACTGGCCAAGCTTTCCGCACTTTTGTTCATTCAATTTCTTCTGAAGCTCCAATCGTTTCCTGCTCCAAAAAGTTTTCTGTTTCTTGTTTTAGATTCACTGTCTAAAGTTTTGCATATTTTTTGGTAAGAATGATAATAATATTCAACATTTACCTTAAATGTAGACTAATAGGCCTAATTAGATTACTTATTTATTTGTGGTACAGTGTTCATAAATTGATGCAAAGCACATACTGGCTACATACATGCTGGCTATAGTAACAATCTGTCAAGTAATTTAAAAAAACTTATCCAGAGTCATGTACTGATCTTTGAAGTAGCACACAGAATGTCTTGATGGTTGAATGTATGGTATAAATGAGTGATGAAATACAGTAATCAACTTATTTATGTTATTCAAGTAATTAATAATGCTACAGGTAATGTTGTATGAAATGTACTATCTGTGCATTAACATTTATTGTTAATAGTTATGATCCATACTAGACAATAAAAGAAATAACTTAGAAAGACTTTGTTACCAACTTAATTATGTTTGACTTGATTAAGCTGAAATAGCGTTCCCAACTTTGATGTTTCTTGTCGACAGTAGGCCTACGTACATAGGTCTCTTTTTTAGATGAGCGTAGCGAAGATTTTCATTCCATATACCGAAAAATTTTGGGCTTGGTTTTTATGTTTGTTTTTTGTGTGTAATTTTGTTTGCGGCATACAGGTCAGGAAAAAGTTTCAATCAACTCGAAACTTTTTTTACAAATTGGTGTTATACCAGAATAGGTTGGGATTGTTTTTCAGAAAAATCGGTCGGACGGTTCTTCCGGAAAAAAATTGGAAAGTATGAAAATTCCCCATAAGAATAGGCCAGGGGAGAAGTACTTGGAAATTCTTTTTTTTCAAAAGCTCTCAAATTTATACTGAATGTGGAAAGATTCATACCTATATTAAGCAATTTATGGAACAATCGGATGTGAAATAACGAAGAAAACGCATTTTTAATGTACTTTTTTACACATCAATAAAAGCAAAAGAAACTATTAAATGTGAGCAACAAGTGTCACCAATAAATTGAAACGTTTAAAATCTGTAATGGATAATAACAAGAAGGCACTGGTACCATTTTTGGGAAACCAAGGTCTATATACCAACAGACAGCCGCGGTTTTTTAACCTTTGAAGTGATCCACGGCCTATATATGTACATTGAGCTGACCAAATGTTCTTAATTCTACATTTCCATATTTCTAAGCTCATCTCACAACGCATATAAGGCGTTTTCCTAGTTTATTAATATTTTTCAACTATTCAACTACTACCATATTTGAATACAGGAAAGGAGTTGGTCTTCGCTTTTCTGCAAGATATGTAATTTGGATACTAAAATGACTATTCAATTCAACTTCAAGATACAGGATTGCTGTAGGTTGTCCGTGTTACTACTTACTACTTACGGTAATTGGCTCTCTCCATAGCACTTTCCTATTTATTTGATGTTATATTTTGGGGTAAGTATCAAGTACATATATATAGCAGGCATTCCACGTCTGGATATTGAAAAATATACATTTTACAAACTGAACTCTCAAAATGTAATTCATATCCTAGGGTCTAATTTTTTAAAATACAATTTTTGGTCTAGATTTAAAATCGGCACATGCAGCACAGTGGTCAACGCGCTCGCTTCATGTGGTCCAGGAGGCGAGGGGAATTTAGAACCCAGTTCGATCCCCGCCGCCAACCATCTTTATAGGGGTTTTTCATGGTTTCCCTTTGTAGTCTAGGCTAATGCCGGGATGGTTCCTACAATAAGTCGGCCATGACCGCTTCCTTCCCATTACCCAAGAACCTTCCTCTAATCATCTCATTAATCATCCATCCAACACCATTACAGGGTGTACAAATTTATATTTTATATTATTTTATTTTATATTTTGGAAAATTATATTTTTCCAATCTGCAAATTTGGCTTTCCCGTCGATTATAATATAGGAAAAATTGTTCACAAATTCAATTTCGGTTTCGACAAATTGAATAATGATTTTTTTTCAATTATGAACTTGTATTTGCAGCAACCAAAAATGGTAGGCCTATTTGATTATTATTATTTTTTTAAATTTTGAGTAAAATTCCAGAAAAAAAAAAGCCTTTTCCAGTCTTGTAGACACCCTGTATTAGATCTGCATCATCATAACAGTGCGTTGTTAAAACCCCATAAGAAAAAAAAAAAAGATTTCAAATACGGTAGTACACGGGATTTCAACAAAACTAATCGATTAGGGATGATGAATTGAAGGAGTGAAACTGCAAAAGAAAAAACACATTTTCTATTCCTAATTTATTTCCGTAGAGAAAAGATATTTGTATCTTACATTATATTCAATATTTTGGCATTGCAACTTCAGTATGAAATATAAAAATAATTTCTTATTCACTCCATTTCAATAATTAAAATCTGTGTAATACAAAGTACGATCTTTCTATCAGAGGCACTATTATGACACAAAGTACAAACTGGCAGTCAGTTACATAGCAATGAGTACGACTATTATGTGTTACCAGCAGTACTATCAACCTTTTAAAAGAAATGATAACCTGCATTGCAGTATTAGTTTGGATAAGTTGACTGGGCAAGATCATAAATCTTACAACACTAATATACTCGAGGCAAAATAAGGATTCCAAACGACTTCAGTCTCTTTCATATAACACTTGACGATTTGGAGTTTCGTTTTGGAATTCTTAAAACAATTCAAGTGCAGGTATTAGAAGATTTATTCCTGGCCTAGTTTTTTGCTCCATGTGATTAGATGAATCGAATACATTCCAACAGTTTGTGTTTACGACAGTGTAACAGCTGTTACCAATGTTGGATTACACTGTCTAAACATAGAACGTTACTGAACGCAGAAACTAGAAATGGATCCCAGACTTAATCTATATATGGCCATAAGCCTCTACTGTAACGATTACAAAGAACGAGATGAGAATTAATGATACAATACAAATACACATTACATACCACACATAAACATTACAGGTTAAGAAATAAATGCAAAATATTGTTCATCGAGCGATAGAAAGCGCCCAAATAATCCAACTGTTGCTGAGGTCATTAAAAAACAATCATCATGAACAATAAATACATTTAAAAAATGTACATGAATACGTAGGTCTTCATAATGTACTCTTACATTTCTCAAGTGGTTTATAAAACACACACATTTACACTGATGGGCTGACGTATTATGAATTGAAATGATAGTACGATGTCAGACTTTAAAAAATTGAAATGCCATTTGCATTTATTATTATGGAACATAAATATACATGTTTACTACTGTACTTGTACTTTACAAGAAGAGAGATCCGTTTCCATTCTAATTAATTGTTCGACACAATTCATTGGTTCAGTACAAACCCTAACCCTAATATACTGTAACCTATTATAGTACAAACACAATATTGAGCCAGTTTTAAAGAAAAAGAGAAAAGTTGATGTCTTCTCTTTCTCCCTAATCTTATACATATCAATTACCCTATTATTATTATAGACTTGAGTATAATTTATAACTTTAACAAAGGGTAAAATTAGTAATTATACAATAATTGTCTTACTTATTTCGGATAGACTCTCGTAACTCAAAAGTTCAAAACGATACACGCTTTGTATTCGATTCAAGTCCGGCAAGAAATAGCTGGTCTTATAATTGATCATACTCCTTTTTGGCATTATTAATACGAGAAATAAATATGAAATTATATGATTTGGGACTGTGCTATTCTAATGATTCAGCAGTGGATCAATTGATACGGGACCACTACCGACCTATAAGTCAATTGATTGGGTAAGCATTTAGTGTGTTACTGTGTACACCACATTAAATAAACTATATATATATATATATGCATATAAAAACCCTTTAAAAATAAGGCTAAAACAATGAATGAATAATAATAATAATATAATGAGTAATGCACGGGCACGACTGAGCATTCTGATGTTGAAAACGTCAGAATATAGCCTACAATTGATGAGAGAATATATATAAACAAAGTAAGTCTAGATATGCAAATTTCCTTGGTGATAATAATGAACATCGAGAATAACATGAACTGGGAAGCTGCATGAAACCTTGATATTATACAAAGAACAGACGAAGACCTATACTGAATTGTACGTTCTGTGTTGGTGGAAGGCAATCGTTTTTTTGAGAACGTAAATATTTAAAAATTGGGAGAGATACTGTTTTAGTAGATAGAAGATAGCAAGCTGTTCAAATAGATATAAACTGGTTTACTAATTCTGATTTGACTTAAAAACCTCGAGTTCTTCCCTCATTATTTCTGTTTCAGTTACTCTATTTGTTTGCATCTGGTGTAACTTCGAAGTTCTTATACGCTACAGCCTGTCTACTACAATCTCAATCACATGATTCAGTGTTAACAGTAGCAAATTACTCATAGATAGACCTACATTACCTACTATATATCATCAAGGTGTGGTTTGTACTATTTACTTAGTTACATCAATAAAAATGAAAAATTAGCCTACATTTAGAAGAAAAATTCATTCCCAAAAGCCACATGGCACTACATATAATCAATCCAAATCTAAATCATCATTAAAAAAATCACTAATTAAATGAATAAACTGACCACAGAAATATATTTCATCATACAATTTAACACGAAGCCAAGGTATCCTCAACTCGCAATTAATTAATGATAAAAGTCTAGGCTAATTTGGACAAAAATTAAATAAATCATTTGTGTTGAAAGCAAAATATTCTACTTGTGCCAAAACAAATTTATACTATAGGCCTAGTAATTATAATTAAAATAAACACTGCATCTAGAAAAACCGAAATACACTGTCTTTTCAATACATAAACCACAATTCTGAAACCAATAAGACGATGTATAAAAAATTTGCTTAGAAATTGATTTGCAATGTTTGATCCCTATCGTATTCTAGAAGACCTTAGGTATGACGAGACTCTTGACGCGAGCCGAATACCTCTCCCACGACACGCCGTATCGTTGCCTACAGCGAGCGTTGTCGCGCACGGCACGGTGCAGAAGCAAGATGGTCACTGACAGAGGGACGGTGTATGGCAGCCAGTGGGTCAAGAGGCAAGCACTTGCCCACGACCAGTGCATGATTATGTCGCCGAGGTAGTTTGGGTGGCGCACCCAGCCCCACCAGCCGGAAACGAGCAGCCTCTTGCCGCGGGTTGTCGACAGCGTTTCCAGATCTAGTGAAAAAGTAATAACCTAATGCATGTGTACGACATTCATGTCTATATTTTCTACAGTTGACTCGATAAATGAATCACAATAGGACTGCCAGTGAGTATTTATACCGGAACGTTTTAATTTTAGGACTCTATTGGTCGAAGTTGAATTACAATATATTACACAATACTGTGGACCTACAAAGAATTCTATATTTATTGTGCATATGTATTTTTTGGCAGTAAGTTAATCACCTCTTCAAAAAACAACAATGAAAATACAATTGCAATTTTCTATAGGTAGTAGGTAGGTCTACTATATACAAGTATTATAAGTTTCTGTATTATAAAGAACATTAATCTAATATAAATAGATTAAATCAATATACAATGGCCGAACTGTGAATTTTTAAAGTCAATCTTTGTTATTACTGTGAAACCAGCAACTTAGCAAGGTAAAAATCAATGTATAGCCAATAAAAATTGTATTAAAATGATATCAATTAGCCTTTGTGAATAACCATGTGCAGATATGACATGACGAGATACATGAAGGCAGTTGTCTTACGTGTAACTGCAGGGTTCATTGGGTTGGACCTGAAGGTGTTCTTCTGATTGTTGCTACATCTAGCGATGACATAGCCGACAAAGAACACCAGTGAAATGAGCGTTAGGCCGTACCACGGGATTTCCACACTATAAACAATCATAAAACCGAAGCATGTAGACAAACCGTAGAATAATGTATTCAAAGATACAGATTAGTGACAGTATTTTGGGCTGTTATACAAAATCTTTGGGTTTAGACCCACTACAGTGAATTCATTCATTTTGCTCTATTTTTATTTTATATGCAAAAAATGCACTTTTTACAGTTTTCCACACTTCTTCAACATTCCTTCCAAATTTTACTCTAAAGGCCTACCATTCATGAATAAGGCTTATAAATTTACCTAGTCAAATGAAAATTGATTTTTACAGAGTAGCAACTTCAAAATTTCTTCGACATTATATTAATAAATATTATAATGTAATATTAAAAAATGGGATGATTACATACCGATTGAACACCAAGTACTTGGTGATAAGCGTTGGAATAAACGCGTATACAGAAAATCCAACAGCGAGCATGTAGCCTGTACCCTCGGACGTGGCTTCAAAAGTAGATGGGAAACTGCGCTCCGTGAAGAGCACGTCAAGCATATAGAAGATCTGAAGACCAGCTACGAGAAGCAACGCTGGTGGATATTCTTTCTCTGCCCAAGGCACTTTCACACTTCCGCCGTCAACTTTCTTTGTTTGCGACTCAAGTGCTTTCAACACGTATAGAGCATTCAATACGATCTGAAAGACACAACTTAATTATGAGTTATGACTCTTGAGCAATGTAGATATGCCTCCATCGGAATAAAACATCAGGTATACAGTCTATAATTCTGGTTGCTTGCCATGACAAGACATTTAACACCAACCTTTGACAACATGATACATTAAAAGATAGCAAATTAAAATACCAAGATTGGTTCAACATCCAAGTTTTTGAAGAGAATTGCAGGACAGTCTTTACTTCTTTTCAAGTTTTACAGTTTGCTAAAAGCAGTACAGGAACTAACGGAATATATCTTACAGTGCCAATAACAGCGCTCCTGAACAAAACTGTCTTCACATCCAGACGTCCAAAACGTGGGTTGATTTCTCGTCCCATCCAAAAGTCATAGATGAAATTTCCCGATATGCCATTGGGATTCAACGCAGAAATAGGAGCTCGTCCGCCTCGAATGTACAGAATTATCGACAGGGTCAAGCCGAACAATATTGCAGTCTCTACGATCGGCAACTGTTTATCAAATACTCGCAACAACGGACACTTGAAGTAGAACATGCCACCGAGAGCCAGGAACGTCACAACCAGACTGAATATGCCATTACAGCGGTATTCGTAGCGGCCGGTTCTACCAGGCGGAGCATCAACTTTCGGACCCACGCCAGGTATGAGTGATAGCAGAGCTTGGAATACTATAAAGCCCAAATACCAGCTAGCCGCTTCCAGATCGAAGTAGAGACGCCAGTTGGGTATAATACGGAAAGAGGTTCCACATTTGTCCTGGGAAAAAACAAGAAAACAAATTTAAAAGCTCAAATTTGAAAGGATCTCCAGTTCTAATCAGAAACACTACGAAAATTTCCTTAAATTAGTGTAATCGGTTTTCCTTCACTTTTCAGTACCGGTATTCAAGTTCAGAATAGGCTTACTAAAAAATGAAGTTGGTCTGTCATCTACTAGTTATTAAAACCTAGAGAACTGTTATTAAAACTGTTTTTAATAAAATCTAGTCTCGGTGAAAATATGACTAGCGTCAATTTCTATGAGGTTACTTATGCACCACTTTGGGCAAGTAGGCCTAACAAAAAAGTACTCGGACAACAGCTCCGAACAAGGTTAATTACATTAGGATCTGAATGACCCAGTATGAATGTTTGTTCAACAACCACACCAGTAGTCGAGTTATTTAGGGGTATGAATGAAAATAAATACAAAGGATGAATGAATAACTCAACATTTAGCTGAATTGGAGGATTATTTGTATTATCCAAGCTAGAATGAGATGGCATACCTTAGAGCAATACAGCTGAATAGCTAGAGCTGTGAGAGGCAAGACAAATATGAATACCAAGGCTCCAGGCCAGCCACCAAATTCTCGGGGCGGCTTTCCGTGCTCAGAAGCAGTCTTTGAACGTCCCAAGCTATTTATGGCCGAGCGCTCATCTACATCGTTTTCTTCGCTGGACGATTTCCTTTCCGCTTCTTTATATGAAGACACTCTGACAGATCTCCGGATAATAACTGCACTCGAGTCAGCACTAGAAGTGCGTTCTCTGGCAAGTACATCCAAACCTTCTCGAGCTTCAATCAACTTTTTCTCAGTAATAGACCGGGACAGACTTCTGAACGGCTCATCGAAGTCTTCTTTTTTCAAAGTAACAAAAACTTCTGAAGCAACTCTTATTGGCGATGCCTTCTTCTTTATTGTTGTTAATCTTGAGGACGGGGCTCTTTTAGCAGGAGGAGGAGATGGCGACATCTTTCGGATAACACGCGCTGGAGATTTCGTACGGCCAGGAGACTTTGGACGACCAGGCGACTTACGTGCCGGTGATTTTGGGCGAGCTCGAGCCGGAGACTTTGGACGAGCTTGGCGTCCTGGAGACTTAGGCCTATCCTTCTTTGGCGAAAAGTCTTCATCTTTAACGACTGTCCGGCCAGGAGAACGGCCTGAACGTTTTGGTCTGGCACTCATAGCTTTCAAAACAAATGCACAAAACACTCAATTCAAATAAATTGCTGATACAGTGGGGCTATCATATTTTTGACCCAAGGTAATAGTTGGGTAGCATTGAACGCCTAGGCAAGCCCCTAGACCCTAGTGTAAAAGTATGATGTTACATACTAGTAGGCTTAAAAAAAACTTAATAGAATTTTCATGGACAGGCTGGATGGATGGAGCTTTTATAAGCAATATCAACGCTTCTCTGTATCAATATCAATCTCTGTTATTTTCACATAGGAATACCGTAGGCCCTATTTGAATATGATCCGTGGATATGCCACATTTAATGTACTACCCAAGTCTGATTTTATGCAACACATAGGCCTACTCAAATATGGTTACTGTTGTATCAACAATCTGTATCCTGTAGGTCTATGCCCTCAAGTGGCTAAAACAATGCAGAACTTTTCAATTTACAACTGAATAGCCTACTTAATACTCCTAGGCTGTGGGCTATGTCATGGAGCTAAAACCAGGGAGAAAAGATGGAGGTCGAAAGAATTATAATCGATGCTACCGGTACTAGATGTCTTAATTATTGACTCAAGAAAAAGTTCAAGAGAAGCCACAAAAATAATTAGATGAGCGTTAGCAAAGATTTCCATCCTACTTTTATGGAGCTTTGTCTGTGTTTTTTTCGTTTTTGTAAGCACTGCATAGGTTGCAGGGTTTGACAGATCGACATGAAACTTTTCCATCTTGGAACTATAGGCCTACATAGTTTTTGGGTCAAATCGGTTGGACCATTTTTGAGAAACATCGTCTCAAAGTTTCTAAAAACCCCATAAGATTAGGCTGGGCAGTAAAAATGAAGAAATAAAATCTTTCAAATTTTCCTCAAATGTAAACACAGCAATGATACAGTATTAAAAATTCGTATGCAATTCGGTCCGGCCGTTTTGAATGTTTTTTATTCATTGAATAGGTAGAAAATAACTAGGAAAACGCCTTATATGCGTTGTGAGATGAGCTTAGAAGTATGGAAATGTAGAATTAAGAACATTTGGTTGGCTCAATGTACAGTACATAATATACAGGCCATGGATCACTTCAAAGGTTTAAAAACCGCGGCTGTCTGTTGGTATGGACCTTGGTTTCCCAACAATGGTACCAGTGCCTTCTTGATATCCATCACAGATTTCAAATGTTTCAATTTATTGGCGACACTTGTTGCTCATATTTAATAGTTCCATTAATTGCTTTCTTAATTGCTTTTATTGATGTGTAAAAAAGTACATTTAAAAATGTGTTTTCTTCGTTATTTCACATCCGACTGTTCCATAAATTGCTTAAAATATGTATGATTGGCCTAGTTCTTTCCACATTCAGTATAAATTTGAGAGCTTTTGGAAAATTTTGGTTGTCCAAGTATTTCTCCCCCGGCCTATTCTTATGGGGAATTTCCATACTTTCCAATTTTTTTCCAGAAAAATCGTTTGACCGATTTTTCTGAAAAACAATCCCAACCTATTCTGGTATAACACCAATTTGAAAAAAAAGTTTCGAGTTGATTGAAACTTTTTTCTGACCTGTATGCCACGTACAAAATTACACACATAAAAAAAAAAAAAAACATAAAAAACCAAGTCCAAATTTTTTCGGTATATGGAATGAAAATCTTCGCTACGCTCATCTAATAACAGAAAAATGTTGCAGTGATAGGTTCACGGCTCCCTATATTCATTGCTATCGAATTAAATATATATTTTATATGACAAGGTGTGTAGAGTTTTCGATTATACTTTATATAGATATCTCGCTCATCTTACCACGCAGATTCTGCGTTTGCCTAGTGTATGTTTCAACATGGATCATTTCAGTCCATTGGTTAGCATAGGTGACTTGCATACTATGGGCATTGATTTTGTTAGAACTAATTTGTCAAGTTCAAAAAAGTTAATAGTTCAACTTGCACATAGTAAAGTTCTGGTGTCGAGTACTCTCGCAGCAACGACACGCAAGTATTTCAATCCCAGTCATTTCTCCCGTGTGTAAGGACTCGTATTTCATAGTTATGGCTTATAGGCATACAAGCCAATTTGAGTGTTACAACTCTAGGTTATGGTACCATACCGTCTGAGGACTGGAAAAGCTCTAATTCTACGATTGATCGGAAGTATGAAAGGCTTGATCATGGTTCAAGATTGGATTTCAATTCTAATGCCACAGGCCTAGGCCATTGATAAAGTAGTCACTAGATGGGCAACAATGACGTATGATAGTGCCTATGATCCTAGCAGCATTCACTTGCAACAGTGCCCTAGCAGATGAAATTTTCTTGGTGATCACAGAGTTTCTAACAGGATTACCAGGCCTCGTCATACCAATACATAACTTGACCAAGATCTGTAGACGGTTAACCAGGGATCTGCCACTCTATCCCGCAAGGAAATTTATTTACTCGATGCCTAGGCCTACCTTTCGAGGTTCAATATTTCAGGGTTAAAGGCTTGTAACATAAAATTACTGAAATCTGAGAGCCAGAGCTCGGCCTAGTTAGGTCAGCGGTATCCCGCCTAGGCCTGGTGGCATCTAATGGCATTGCACGCTAGGCTAACCTAGGCCTAGCAACCGCCACATTCCTACCCTAGCTCGATTCTAGTTCTTTACGAGCTCTTTTTGATGAAGAAAGCCATAATTTTTTGAAGAAAGCGACTGTAAGGAACTTTCGTAATGTTATATCAATCTGTAATCAAAAATTCATTTACCTTTATGATATATAATCAAAGTTACCTGATAATGACTGTTGAACAGCTTTTTACAAACGACGCCAAGTTCCTATTCCAAGCGTAAACAATAATAAGACTCAAATTCATCACCAATTTATTTGAATTTCAACATGTCTTTAGTTTCCATAAATTGAGTATGAGTAATCATATGAGTGATAACTTCGAGAAATAATCAACTGTGAATAAAAACAGTTCCAAAGAAATTTATGTTGTAAGTAAATTGTAAAATGATAATTTAAAATTAGTCTCCTGCATGACCTTTTCAGATTTCAAAATGGCGCTGACCAGGTATGGATATATTGGCGTAAGCCTTGGCTTATATTTTTCATTTTAATTAGTAATACTTAATGATAGTCAATGTAATGCGTGTAACATATTTGCACTTTCATTCTGCAGGTTATTCGCTCAAAAGCAGCTGGCTGGAGCCTTCTATCGGGGTATATACAGTACACAGTAGGTGAAATTTTATTGTAGGCCTAAGCTTAGGCATTGAATTTGTAGTCTACAAATTCAATGGCTTAGGTTTATGGCGTTTCAAAGTTGCCCCAAGTAGGTCTAGGCTAGGCCCCCTTTTTTGTGCCTAGGCCTGGGCGAATAGGCCTATGCCCAATCTAAGCTATCGCTTATGACGCCTATAATGGGCCTAGGCTAAAATCTAGGCGTACAAGGTTGAAGGTCATTGACAGGCCTGTCATATTGACCAGTGGAATTTTGTGATGGCATGGCCCTAGGATGCCCTAGGCCTAGGCCATTAATGCCTAGGCCTTTACAAATTCAAATGGCTAGCTAGGCTGGACCCTAGTATTGAATGACCCTAGGTAGGCTAGGCCTAGCATAATCTAGGGCATAGATTTGCTGGGGTGTTTTGTGACGAGGTTCGATTCTCAAAAGTTCTAACGATTGTTTAACTTCGTTAAAAAGTCGATTCACAACAGTTTTATTGGCAGTAGGGCCTAGGTGATATTGGCCTAGGCCCAGTAGTTGGATGAAGATCATCTTAGTAGGCCTAGGCCTAGGTCCTTACATATTATCCAAAATTGATTACAGAAAATAGATGCTATGGCTCACAACCCTCTCCATGATATTTTTGGTCTAGTGTGTTTTAAACGGAGATCTAGATTACAAATTAAACAATCATTAAAACTGTTGTGAATTGACCTCTAAACCTGCTTGAAACGTGCTTGGTTAACAATTGACTCATCCAACTCCAACAGACATCAATGATTACTCGAAGCCATGAAACCGTGTTTTCCACCTATTACATTCATTGTTAGATTTTTGGGCAAAGAAACTTGTTATTGTACGTTAATTTGCATAGTGTAGTACCGCTGCTAGGAAAAAAACGCATCATATGTGTTGAGCAGTATAGGCCTATTTATGTGAAATGTGGTGGAAAGTCACATTATACACTCATATTGATTTCAAAACCATGAGTTTTCGAACCACCCTTTGGTTTTAGGTCTAGATGGTGTGAAGTTTAATTGTTGTCTTTGTCAGTATCCTCAAGTTGATCCATCTAGTTTTCATATTTACATGTAACGAGTCTGAAAAAAAGATAACCATTTATATGATAAAAAATATTGTTGTCTGGTAAATCCAATCGGAACCCTAGCAAATACGATCAGCTGTAAAAATAATAGACTTTTGCTCTTTTGGGAGTTTTTAAATTGTATCTCTTTGTATTGTAAAAATCAGCCTTCTGGTTTTAGAATCTGTCTTTGCAATTATCCTATCATATTCTCAGAGTACTGGACCCTAGAGAAGTACCATAAGTAACTTAATGTCCACAGACGGTAATTACCCAAATCATTTACTTTCCACAGAACAAGGTTTGTCACCTTGAAAGCAACAAATGTGGCATCACAAGTTGCAACCCAGAGTCACGATGAGCGGAATGCACGTCTGAATCGACCGCAGTCTCCTCATCTCACTATTTACAGGCCCCAGCTTACATCCATGATGTCCATCTCGCATCGAATTACGGGCATGGCTCTAAGTGCCTATGTAATGGCATTGGGACTTGGTAAGGGGATTAGATTTGGACCAACTGATTACATATGTGTGCTGAGTAGAATAAATAAATTGGATAAATAAGTCAATAGAAGCAGAATAGATATAGTCCTACAACTCTATTGATTATTTTTTTCAGATAGACCTACATAAATCGCCTATCGGTACATGTATTCTTTTCAAGTTAATTCACCAATTGTTGTGCTTTTTAGCTTAGTTGTTGATTATTCATATTGGATTCTATTTTTACACTCTCAAATGAATGGTATTCAATTGTTATTAAGGTGACAGCATTATCACAACAAGTATACTATATAGTTTATAATTTGTCAAATCCAAATGGTCTTGCCAAGCTTATATTTTTTAATATATATAATATGAAAAATGTTTTGCTAGCTTCTCATGTAAAAATAGATCACCTTTTTATGTACACTTTTCAATAAAATCATCTGAAATGAGCCTTGCTGTTAGTCACTAACTAATTTCATTTCCATTGTAGACAACGATACATAAAATTAATGCTCTGGATGCCTCTCGTTAGCAGCTGTGTTGATATCGCACTAGACAGTCTATGTATCTAATGTTTCCATGGTAGTAGTGTTCGACAGTAGGCCTGTAATAGAGCTATTGTTTGTTTTCTAGGAGCACTGGTTCTTCCGAATGACATGCCACATTATTTACAAATGCTGGAAGATCTGCATTTGAGTTCGTCATTGCTCGTCGTGGTCAAGTTTCTCATTGCCTTCCCGCTCGGATATCATTACTGCAACGGAATTCGTCATCTCATGTGGGACTCGGGACGCGGTCTTACCATCAAGAATGTGTACACGAGCGGGTACGGCACTCTCGCGCTTGCTGTTGCTCTTACGGCCTATCTGGCAACTATGTAAAGCCTTTAAATTTGAGTTTCTATTAGGCTTGTATATTGTAAATTATTAAACATGATATTTATTACTAATATTTATTAAAAATTTGATTATGGTATTGGAAGTATTATGCAACTGTAGATATTATGTTCCTGAATAAAATTTTCTTACCAGTTACATACACATTGTCTTGAGTGGGTTATTTTGAACCTGAATATCAAGAAATATTATGTTAATAAATGTTGTTCATCTTCATCTTGGCTTACTATAAATTACAAGAAATCTTTTCAAAATTGAAAAAAAATCCATTATAATGCTTGGCTTCATTTTTAGAAGAAATTTACTTTTCATAAGGCTCAGACCAAATATTTGTCGCCAGAAATGTACCTGACTAAGCTCCATAAGTGTGGCATGGAATTCTTCGATATCGCTCATTTGACAATAGGCCTATGGTGGTATTTTTTGTACATTCAAGACATCCTTACATCAGGATTTTAATAAGAGGAAATTGTAACCTAGCTGTTGGTGGGGTCATTAAGCCACATTAAAACATTAAAAATACACATTAATATTTAATAAATTATCAAAAATCAATAAAAGAAAGTAGATTGTACAATACGTAAGAATCTAATCTAACGACGAATCGATACTACATATATGTTCTTTACATAGAAATGCTTAAACCAGAACTGTAGATATGTATAAACAATATATAATTAGTCCTAAATAGTAAATGTAGTACCGTACATAAAATTAAAAAAACTCAATTAAAATCAACTAACCTTATATAATGTATAATGAAAAATGAGATTAAACAACTTGTCAAAAACTTGGAAGTACAAAAACGTACAATCTTATGACGTTACAAAACCATTCAACGTTATAACAGCCTAGAGCGTTCATTACAAAACCATCCTTTTAGTTATACAAAAGTAAAACCATCTGTAGCAACATATATTATGCGAACCTTATTTTCAAATTCAAAAACCACTAAACACGAGCAGCTACCAGTTTGAATGATTAATTTTCACCAAATACAGCTGTGCGGTAATAATGAAGCTCTGTTATGCTTTCCCTAATATCCATAAGAGCACGATGACCATAAACTTTAACAGGAGCTTGAGAGTACTTTTCGGGACACCAACGTTTACAAAGCTCTTTCACAGTAGACACATCAATGATTCGATAGTGCAAATGTTCATCCACACGTGGCATATGATGCCGGATAAATAATCTATCCATATAAACAGAATTTCCGGCTAATGGACATGCACCAGATGGGGTATAAAGTTTCAGAAAGTTTAGAATCTGTTCTTCGGCTTCTTGAACAGATATTTTACTTCTACGAACCGCATCAGTCAGACCAGACTGTAATGAAATACAAAAATATCATTGTTATAATTATTCAAGTATTTTAGTGTAATATTGATGCAATCGTTTTACTTCTCAATATTTTTTCATTTCAATTTTCAGCAAGTTGAAAATAGCTGTAAAATGGTTCAAATCAGGGTTGGGTCATTACATGTAGAATATTATTTTTCTACGGTAATGTAGAAAACATTGTAGAATATGTAGAATATGTAGAATATTGTGTAGAGTATGTAGAATATTATTGTAAATCATTTCCAAGATGGCTGGCAGGCCTCAGCATGTCATGTGGGATGAGCATAGTTTTAAATTGGTCAAAGACAATAACAAGTGTGCTGCTTTTTGCACTGTGTGCTTAAAAACGCTGAAGAATACAGCCAGTAAAGGTTGGAATCATACAGGTAGGACATGAATAATCTACAGACGAGAATATGCTCTCACGACTTATGGCTTAGCTGCAAATTTTTGATGAAATAATACATCACCTGTGTCTATCCTGTTTTTATTTGATTAATTGATACCTATTGAAACTATTATTGGACTCCATAAATAATGTCCTCCTACTGTAACTTGAACAAAATCATATTTTCTACGTGTAGAGTATGTAATTGAAACTAATATTCTACATGACATACTCTATGGTAGAATATACGTGTAGATTACTCATTTTCTACGGCGTATATTCTACTGACCCAACCCTGGTTCAAATGATTCGAGAATAATAACTAATAATATTAATATATTTTATTCAACGTCCGTAGGCCTATAGTTCAATGTTTCATGCAAGGCTAGATGAAGAAGAGAGTCTAGTTGATAAGAGAGTAATAAACATATCTTACAAATTGTAGAATAAGTTTACTGATGCATTGATATTCATCATCATTAATCCTCTCAGTTTCTCACTTGTTCAAGTGAATCCTGAAATTGTTTTGTACTATCAGGCCACGAACCATTCCTTCCCTCCACTGCACGACAAAATCTCAAAGAACTCAAACTGACACAGCTGCGTTATCAGATCATGAGATAATTTACGGACATGTACTTACTTTTTTGTGATGATCTGTACACCACTCGCCCATTGTATCAAGTATATGATCAGGTTGGTGAATTATTAGCTCTGGACCTTCAGCTATGGTATTGAGATTTGGATCAGTTATGATGCACGCTACCTCCATGATCTGATCATTAGCAATATCAAGTCCTGTCATCTACAAAGAAACATCTTTTGTTTGATTGGTGTTGTTGAGTCTACTTATTCATTCTTGTAAAATTAAGTACCAAAGTTTGAGGCCTGCGTGGCTGTTTTGTATTGTATTGTATTGTATTATTTATTCTCCGTTAGATTTGGTACATGGTACAAATATAGGATTCGTCAAACTAAAAAACTAGAGTAAAAATTACACTGAAAAAAAGAAGAATTACACTTAAAAATTAAGTGTGGAGACTTCCTTTGAGCAAATGATCAAATTCGATATAAATTTGTCATGAATGAGACTGATTGACCAGCTATGTTTTGGCAACCCTATCAAGGACCCCTACTCTCGACCCCTACTCTCGATCTTGTACTTGTGTACTTGTAACTCCAGTATTCGGGCAGTCTCTAGTGGTCAAAGCTTTATCAATAATGAATATACCAAATCCAAGGGTTCAAGTGTCCTACAGATGTCTCTTTTCTCTCTAGAGACAGCTACAGTTGTCGCAATTGGCTTGGCCAACTAGCCTGAAATTGGTCATATGAATGTGATGTCAACTCGGTCGCTGTCGACTGGAGTTGGGTTGGTGAGGATAGAGAGCTTCTAAAAACGACAACCCAATCGGCCAACAACCAATGATCATTTTTATTGGGTTTAACGACGCACTGTTATGATAACTGAGATCTAATGGCGTAACCACCAATGATCATGCCAGTTGGCAATTGTAATTGGCAATCGTTCATGAGTACTGCCAGTCGTGCCATGCTTTATTTCGCATATCCACATTTGCATGTACTAGAAACATGCGACAGAATGTTTCGAATGAATGAATGTTGGAGTTTTAAGGCGCGTCGACAATGATGTTCAGAATGTTTCATCAGCAAGATCTATACTAACCTCCATATCTACCCACACAATGGAATCCTTGGCATTGTGCTGACTTGTCTCACACATTTTTTTATGACTTAAACGTACGGTTCTGAGATTAGTACCTGCAAAAAGAAACACAATAATTGGAAGTTCCTAACCTCAAAAGGTATAACCTACAATTCTAGAGGATAAATAATTAAACCCTGAACATACTTCCAACGACACTGGCAGTCAATGCACGCAATTTAGCATCTGCCGAATTATGTTTGAAGACAATACGGCTGCACTGTCCAATTAATTTGAAGTTGTACATGAACGATGACATAAATGAGCAACACGCACAATCTCCGTTCCTCAACACTCAACAGGTGAGAGGTGGGTGCAAAAATGCAAAGATAACAAAAATGAGCGGGTGACTGCCCAAAAGTCCAAAACAACGTACTCACCAAAGAGCTTATCAACACTACACACTTCAGGTTTACCAGCTGGAATGTAGAATCTTTTGGTGGCAAATATAAAAAAATATATTTGTTCTCAGAGATTTTTTGATATTTAGGTACAAATAAGTTTTCACTGTACAAAATATAATCCCTTAGATATAATATGGACAAACAGGACAATATAAAAAAATTATAGCAAACGTTACATTTAATTATATAATGAAATAAGCAGATCAATGGGGTCAATATTGATAATAGTTTCAATTCTTCATTTTATGGTAACACCATAGAATAAAGAAGGTCTCCTTTGTAGACCATATCCTATCCTAGTCGTCATAGGTCCTTATTCTATGGTAATAATATACCATAATATAATACCGGTACTATACAAAAAAAACTGTGAAAACATAAAATACCGGTAATAAAAACACCATTTTTGAAGTCATAATACAAGTGTAATAATACGAATATGTATCCATAATGTTAACATCTACATATTCTTATTGTTGTAATTTATTTAATTATTTTCCCTCCATTCCCTTTGCGTGCAACTGGTATTGCATTCTGAATGCCAGACAGCGCAAGAAGCAGGCTAGCAATTATTGTCAATCACAATCCAGCATGGGTGTCCCACTCTCCAGTAGTCGATAAAACTACAACAGGAAAGGGGTGTAGAAGGGAGAATAGAAGATACAGTAGAGAACTTCAACATTCAGCAACAAGTCTAGAGTATATATTTCGTTTATGAAGCAAAAATTAAAGAACTAATCTGTTGTTCAATCCCCCCCCCCCCCCTCTATTCAAAGTCCAATATATTATACAATTTTAGTTAAAATTAGTTTGCACGGAATCCAAATTCATATGAAACATGCAGCCAAACCTTCGACTCTAGAATGCCGAATATGCATGTGGACAGATTTTTCCCCGGCTAACATACGTACGTTGCATGGGCTATATTTACAGCATAATGACTAGGCCTCATATTCCAGATCTGGAATAGATATAAAAAGGATATGAAATGAAAAAGTATGGAGAAGGATGTGTAATTCGAACAATAAATACAAATGAATGAAGAAACACATTTATTTTGTCTTTTATATTCAATGCAACTAGGTCACCAATACAGTAAACACGGCCGAGGAGGAACAAGCTCCCAGCAACCTGTGGGGATGCACAATTTGGGAGGCCCTGCTATACCCCACAGTAATCTTCTAATTAAGGTCCACTTCCATTCACAAAGAGTTTCTCATAAACTTGAACATCCATTAGTTCGGTCTGCCATAATGGCGTCCCGAAGCACCAACCCTCCCCACAAATATCGTGGCAAAGAGGCAAATACCATCTACCACAGGTTGAAAATTTTGTACAGGTTGTTTTGACGAAGGAATGTTACGGTGGCCTGCCCTGCTGACCACAAAGCTAAACTGGTTGACAGCAAAAAACAATATAAGTGATGCTACGATTCATTTTATAATAAAAGAAATTTTGCCGTCACTTGGCATCTTTGGAAAAGGCCTCCCGTGACATTGATACAGCGTAACAGGAAAGAATTTGAAAGATAAATTATGGAGCAGAAAGTATTTTTTCTCGTTAAAACAGCTAGACGGCACAAAATCCACTCCTAAAATTTACGGACACAATTTCACAATTAATAATCAATAAAACCACATTAAAACTGCATGAGGAAATATACAAAAATTTACACAAAAATCTTGCATCCTTTTGAATTCACTTAGTATCATACGACCACTTAAATACAGAAACAAGCTCCTTTCCAATTTAGCTACTTTCATCTCGAGTAGTGTCAGAATGGAAAGCAGAAATGCAGGTTCATATTTTCTTTGTTGTAACATTCTCTTCATGTCATTTATTTGACATCACTTAGTTCACTTTGATGTCATCATGGTAACGAATTCTGCAACATAAGAGACATGCGTGTTAGTTTTCAAGGAAGTTACAAAGTTTGGCAAAATGGCCCTATATCCACACTGTACTGAACACAACAGTTCATATACAAATGGTATCCTTGTTTGAAGGGCGACATCACAGCAAGATCTGTTAGCGAACATAAACTAGGCACAATGTTGATTTAATATAGCCATATACATATCACTCGGATTTTTGATTTATGATATTTCTAGTGTATTATCAACAACAATGACCTTGACAACTGCAGATCTAGAGGAATAATCAATCAATGAAAATATACAGCAATCATAAAGTAAATTACTTGGCATTTGCTTGCATTTCCACATCAGTGCCTGGGAACTTTTATGACCTCAGACTAAATGTGAGAGGGAATACAGCATGCCACAGAAATTACGCAACTATTTCCTTCATTTGAAGGTGCTATGTCTCATGCATGCTCAGATTCTATTTAATTAGCTGTTAGGCCTATAACACAGCTATCATTTATCGAAGTACACAAATTAATTCAAAACCATTATTTATTAATGAAAATCAGTGTGAAAATGTCTGTTTCATTTTAAAAAATATAACAGCACTGAATTGTTATAAAATATAAGAAGCAATAGTTTTCAACATTTAGGCTTTGATGCAATTGCATTATTTGTTAGCATATTCAAAGGCAGCTATTAGCCTCAGTGAACCTGTCACAAAATTATTCAATAGGGGGGGGGTGGTTAAGATCAAGTTAAAATGTGTCAAACTAAATCAGATGAGGCTGGCATAGCAGAACAATAAACTAAGGGTTGTAAATATATAAAATGCATGGGTAAACATTATACTAAAATGCAGTTATAAGGTTGCAGCATAATAGATCAAGATTAACATCATATTATAAAAAGGAGTAAAACTGCCGACATAAGTGCTGAAGACAAGTAGCATTCCGTAAAGCATTTTAAAGCACTGACCACCGATACCTAGACAGCTTTGGCCTGAAGTTTACACCGACAGAAAACTAATTGAGAAAGAGCATGGAAATCTGGAAGAGGAGAAATTTGCAATCAGGCAAACTCGGGTCTATTTTCAATCATTACTATGAAAATGATTTTGAAAATAGCAGAGAATGCAGTTATTATGGGCTCAGCATAAGAAGTGGATCCTACCACCTACTCGTAGTGGACCTGTACCAGTTGACTAATACCTAGTTTGCCATACCTAGTTTTTGTCTTAGCCATTGGTGACAGTGCTGGTATAGTGCAATTTAAAAGTGTTCTCGAACCTACGGTACTTAGGAACTACAGCAGTTGTGCCAACCTAAATTAAAAAATCAATTGCAATGACTCAATTTCCTAATTATAATAATAACATACTACTCGAAACATATTCACAATGGCAGGTAGGGCCTACCCAAACTTCCGAGTTGAATGAATCGATGGCCACAAATAAATGACTAGTTTCTTGAGACTCGAGTCAAATTCTGCTAATAGGTTTGTATGAGACAGTAGTAAATTGCAGAAACTATCAAATTCTATGATGATAAAACTGTGAACATCCATTATTTCATAGATAAAAATACTTGACCAATAGCTACAGTACACTGATGACCCTGCATTGCTCAAGATCTGATTAAGGTCTTATAACATGTATAATTGCAGGCTATTTGCTAATAACAATTAATGGAGACAAAAGTTCAGTTAAGCATGAATATTTGAAGCTACACATACCTACTTTGGATGTTGAATGCAATTTGAGTTGCAAGAGCTAGACTATGGCAAAACCAAATCAAGTGTCTATTTTTCATCAATTAAGAATGGGATTAGGATAGCAAGTTTGAATGCACAAAATATCGGGAAAGGAGCAACATGAACAAAAAATGAACAAGTAGACTGAATTTGTTTCAAAACCACATCCAGTGGCAGGCTAAGTATACAGGTTTGAAGCTAGGGTGAAACAAAGTATTATATAGAACACCAATGCAGAGAAAACAAAATAGCAAAACACACAAATTGAAGAAAGACCTGTGAGAATGTCTCGAGAACGTGCAATTCATTACCTTCATAGTTCACTTGACCGTCGCCGTCAATGTCTGCCTCTCGGATCATCTCGTCGACTTCTTCGTCTGTGAGCTTCTCGCCGAGGTTGGTCATCACATGCCTCAACTCCGCTGCACTGATAAAACCATTACCGTCCTTATCGAATACTCGGAACGCTTCACGAATCTCCTCCTCACTGTCTGTGTCTTTCATTTTTCTCGCCATCATCGTGAGGAATTCCGGGAAGTCAATTGTACCGTTACCTAAAATTACATACATTTGGTTAGGCTATCAGAAAATATAATTGGGATGAATATCATTGCATAGTCTGGAATGTAGGGCCAAGGTCAGTATGGCGAACAGTTGCCAGTGTTGTAACTTTCGATTGTTTGAATAACAATTGTGACCGAAGACTCCAAGTTCCAACTACCAGGCAAAGTTGATTTGACACCAAACAAGACGATACCAGTAGTTACGGTACTCATGAAGAAAATAATGGATTTTTATTTATAACCAAGCGTTTCTTGGTAGTCTGCAGGCACCTTCAGATTCAAACTGAGATTTTTTTGAAACAAAATTTAAAAAATGAGAGTAGCTTTTCATTTGAACTATAGAATACCTTATGGCATGAGAATTGATATAAATATATATATATATATATATATATATATATATATATATATATATATATATATATATATATATATATATATATATATATATATATATATACTAAGGGATACAAGAGTGGGTCAGAGTATTTTCCGAGTTGGCATTTTTAATTATATATATATATAATATATACATATAATATATATTTATATATTATATAATTATATATATATTATAATAATTATATATTTTTAATTCACAGGATTATATTTTAGATTGAAATTGGACCAAAAAGCAAGAACGTCGTATGTGTGAGCTTTGAAAATGAAGACCAGTAATTATTGAGGGTGAACTCTATTTTGCGGTGAGTCAATCAGGCACACATGGTACCAGGAACGTAAGGGGCCCAAAAATCAAATGTAAATACCGATTACAAGCACCTCGGCCCTACATGTTTATTAAAATTGAATTGAAAAACTAATGATGATAAAATGAAGCAGTCAGTGAACTATGTTCATGAGTAATGGTTGGGCTGGTTGTATCTTCATTTGGTGAAAATAATGTAGAAATAATAGAAACAAATGCAATGAAGAAAGCTGAGAGGGCTGAGGCATATCAGCTGAAAAGACTGTAGGCCTAGGCCTACAGAAATTGAAGTATGCCAACATTCTACAACAAGATTGAAGACTATGAATAAGAACACGAGTTTACGCAACAAGCACCTTGTTGTCCGTAGCATCTCTCAAGACGGATCTTTGAACAAGGCAATAAAAACATTCAAATGTAATAGGCCTATCTCTAAAAATTTGAAATCTAGCCGTGGGCATTCAAGTTATGCCAATGTACAGTAGTACTACGAATCTATGTAATACAGTAAAAGAAATGCCGTGACCGGTAGAATATTAGTACCAGTACGAGAAGCGTAAAAATGGATAATTATGTTGATGGGTATATTAGAACAGAATGCACAGTAGGCCCTACAAGTAAACTTGGCATTTTCAATCAGATCATTTCCAGTAGCTATCTTATTCATGATTTAAATATTTAAGCATCACCATACAAAACAAAAGAAATCAACATCATTGGTTTCGGTCTCTTGAAATTAATTTTCATTGTTCTCTTTGATCTATCAGCTTACACCTACAGTAAATAGGTTACTTTACACAACCTAGATCCTGTTGATCCTAGAACCTTAGGCCTACCAGCAATCACGAAAGTTGTTGAATATAGGGCCTAACAAGGTACCAGTATGTAAACAATTAGAAACACAATTATCATCCACCAGAACGAGATTAATTTATTATAGCACTATCTAGTTTTTATATTCAAAATACTGGAGGTTTATAATATCACCTACACTTGAAATCAGGATTGGGGGGCCTAGGAACATTGCAGCACTCAGGCTGGGATCCTAAAAAGTCTGTCGAGGTTCAAGGTAGACTGCTAAGTAAGCATGGGCCAACTAAAATCAAGTTCGAGCAAGTGATCAATACAAATGACCACATAGTTGATATACTTTTCACAACCTACCACTAGTTTGTCTAACAGTTCTTGCAATTGATAGAACCCAACCTTATATAGCTAATGCCCAGAAATTATTGAAAATACACGAGTAGGCCTACTACTTTTAATGCCAGTTGCAGTGTTGGCAGGGAGTTGCAGTTAGCAGAGAATCATCGTAACAAATTTCTTTTATGTTGTATTGTGATTCAAGCCTAGCCATTAGTTTTGACAACCTTGAATAATCATACTATAGAATAGCTTGGCTTGAGTGGGCATATGAATTTCATTCAAGGTCACAGTTGACTCATGACAGCTTCACAGTAGATTGGTTTACATGTAAGTGAGATAGGAAGACTAAAATATCTGAAAACTACCAAATATTGTACTTTTCACAGTTACTGACCATCAGCATCAACTTCATTTATCATGTCCTGAAGTTCAGCTTCTGTGGGATTTTGGCCTAGAGATCTCATGACGGTTCCCAATTCCTTGGTTGTGATTGTGCCATCACCATCCTTGTCGAACAAGGAGAATGCCTCCTTGAACTCGGCAATCTGTTCTTCAGTCAACTGATCAGCCTATATGGAGTAGAGAAAAAAGTTACATTGTATGTTATAGCAAAATGGACTAGGGTTCTAGCAATCAATGGTTCTAGTGAGGTGGCAAGAATAGGCCTTTTCTGCATAGGTATAGACAGTGAGATGAGTTGCTACCCAAGTTTAATAAACATAATAAAATGTTCTTGTGACTCACTGGATCTGGATAACTATCATTGCTAATAATACAATATAAATACCATAGTCACAAGATTCAACACCAGGAATAGAACTGGGAACAGTATTGCAACACTCGATCTAAACGTTAAGTCTGAACAGGTAGCCTCGCCTATGCCTAGCCTTCGGACAACTAGCACGAAAAATAGCGGTGAACGCCGACCGGTGAGTCAATACCGGTCACTGGCTACCTCCTCTACGCCTACTAAATTATGACAACTCAACCAAACGTCAAAAATATTAAATTTGTACTTTACTACTACGTATGGAAGTCAATAGGCAGGCATCTCTCATGAAAGAAAATGATGGAATTTGACATTTGCGGCCAACATCGAAGGTGGCCAATCTATCAAGATCGGATAACAACAAAGGAGCCGAATTTGCCAGGATGGCAGATAGGTTCACTTCTACACTTATAATAAATGAAATATTATTGTTATGGCAAAAATAAAAGGTCAAATCGAAAGCGCAAGGTCTGCTAGTGAATTTTAGTAACATGATGTGTATTGCGATAGACTTACCATCGTAGATACGTCCCGGATAGAACTAACTTCTAAATATTTCCGGCACTGATATAACCGCCACAACTAACTCTGATGCGCGCTACCTCGAGTAATGGAAGCTTGGGAGCGAATGGAGGTCTTTCAACCAACACTATGTATAACTCCGCGGAAATAAATAATTTCACTAAAAAGTAGTTCACACACGGTTTTTAATATATCCAATCGAACGTAATAATTATTGTTATAATATAATTTATCCACAATATTTTACTGTTTCAACGTATGTTCCATCAAATTCGAGCTCAGATCGCGGATTAAGTTTCACATGCGCAAGTGAAGGGCTTTATAGGTGCAGGGTGCGGTCTTGTTTACAAGACTTCCTCGTCGCGGCTCTTCTAACGTATAATCCTAGCTCGTCCCTGATTGGCTGGTACGCACCTGCAATGCGTCAGCCCGTGTACAGTTGGTGTGCATGGAGTCAGACCGGCGCTCTGCGTCGCGACGGCCGGACAAGATAGTAAGAGTAGCCGGGGCGGAGTCTTTAGGATTTGTCGACTTGCTTTGCGGAGGTTAGGACTATTCAAAATATTTCTAAAAAAATTACATTTCGATATTCCAAAGGCCTAAGCTCTAACGTGATGCATATATTACTAGTCAGTAGGTCAATATTTTTTATGACTTATGAAAATATAATATCTACCCTACCCATTATCATCGTTTAACTTTCCATAGAGCTGAGATAAGACTGCGGTTAAAAGATAACAATGTAACGTTGGGCATTTAGTTAATGACTGTAATAATACATGCTTATAATTATCATGACGTAGGCCTACAAAGAAAGGATATTGACACAGATAAGAGATAACGTTTGATTATTTTTTTAACAAATACTCGAACTCTGAATGCAATCATGAATATCCTGTCAGTATCACCTCAGAATTAAATATGGTTATGCATCGAGATTTTGAATTATCTTTCCTCTAAACCCAACTACAACTGGATTATTAATTAAATTAAACATACCGGTAAATCTGAAATAAATGTCTGGCTTCAGGTCACTTCACCCTACTGGATTGTCATCAATGACTTGAGTGTGTGTAGGCCTATTATTTAGTATTCATTAGGCCTATATTAAGTAAGCATTGCAGACATGTCAATAGAAATGATGATAAAATAAAATAAAATATAAATAAGTATACAGAATGTATTAATAAATAAAATGTTGACATCGATCTTTCATAGCATGTAGGCAACTTATTTGACATGATTACAATGCGGGTTGCCTCTACTACAGTCGAGTCGCGTTGCTAAACACTATTTTTTGGGTACATAATACACATACCGGTACGTAAGACGTCTCGAAAGTACGATTCTTCGAAAGCACGTGCTATTTACGAGTGACTGTTGCTCGTAACGCAAGAACTTCTATTCACACAGATAATTTTTCCCTAAATTTCTAACTAAAATACATTTTTTTGTATACTATCTCATCTCATTGAACGATAACAAACATCTCTTTTTACGCCGAGTAATAATGATAGAACATGTGGAATTGCATGACGTCATAGTTTTATGTGTGAAGGTTAGAACACTCAGTGTTTCACATGTTCTTGTTTATTATAAGTTTTTGTATGCAATGATGATGTTATAATGACGGTGACATAGTGTCAAAACGGAAATATAATTATCACTAGAAATGCACTGGCTAATGAAGTGAGGGAGGCGACGAGTTGAGGTTAATTAAACAGCGTTTAAACATTCAAGAGGGTGAGGAGAGGAGAGAGGGGAGGGTATGAATTAAAACGATTTTTTAAAGTTGGGTTGCACACGTTAGACAGGTTGCAAGAAATTGTTATACGGTAATGATTCTTGAAACATAGTGCATAAGTACACTTCATTTCACAAACTTCACTACTTTTCTGTTTTCATGTCATCAGTTTCGATTCCATTCACGCATCCCATTTGGTCGACGTACGTTCATTAATTACCTATAGGCCTATATGATTATGTAAACCTGTAAAACATCGGTTTTATTGCACACAAATACACAAATAGAGTCATCGTCATCTTTCCAGTAACAAATGAGTAATGATCTTAGTCACTTGTAGCAGGACAGTATAGAGAACTATTAGAAAACGAAGCAAATAGTTGAGTTATTTCACTTCAAATGAGAACGTATGTATAGAAGTATTGGGAGAAGTATTGTAGAAATGAAGGTGCGAATTCCCCGACAAAAAAAGTGGTGTAGGAAAATTGGATTAATGTAGATGGTTATACTATGGTATAATAGAGTATAATAGAGAAAAAAAAACATGAAGTATACAGTTACATCTAAAATTCTGTGCAAGTGTCTGAAATTGTTTATCAGTTTATATAGGCATATACTTATTTTACATACATACAACACCCCAACTTTTTGCCAATGGGGAGGGGGGGGGGGGGGAAGGGGGTCAAGAAAAAGGTCTTGCAAGACTCAATTTGTCTCGTTGTTTCCTGTTGAAACCCACTTTGTTAAAATTATAGTTGTCATTTTTTCCCCACTTTTATTTGTTCATTAACTTAATTAACTTATTTGTTCCCTCCGCGGATCTCAATTATTGAGCCTGACCTCCCCAACTTTCAAAGTGTTCCGACGCCCATATATATTATATATATATATATATATATATATATATATATATATATAAGTTCATGCTAGGAATTGAAGCAAGTATTGTGAAAATAAAATATATTTATCAATATTCACCAACGCGTTTCGACAAGATTGCACTTATCGTCAACAGCGATGATAAGTGCAATCTTGTCTATATATACTGAATAATAATAATAAAAAAAGTTTCAGTATGTGTTGGCACACACGCTGTTCACTGGGACACAATATATATTCAAAATATCCGATCTAAATGCCAAAAAGTTTTTTTTTTCGGAATTTAGATAGGTTATTTTGAATATTAACGTTAATTTTGTGTGCCAGTGTGTTCGGAAGGGTGTTTGCGAACACACTGAACGTAACGTTATTTTCATTATTATTGATAAACTGTGATTTTTACTTGATATAGGCCCTACTAGAATTTTGATTAAATACGTTAATATGGATCAAAGTATCAACTTCATTAGATTATATATATATATATATATATAATATATATATATATATATATATATATATACATATATATACATATACATATATATATATATATATATATATATATATATATATATATATATATATATATATATATATATTAATTTCCATCCTATAAACATCATGTGCTGTATACGTTTCAACATAAAACCGTGTACTCACATACACAAATCATATATATATATATATAATTATATATATATATATATATAGGCCTACATTTAGGCCTATATAAATTACAAGGATTCTATACATAAGTTTAAATTGTTGCGTTCTGATATAGAAATCATAACAATAAAAATAATAATAATAATAATGAAAATAATAAAAAACCATCAAAGGTGTTTGGTTATCAGTATTTTCAAAACATGTTGGTAGACCTATTCTTCATTTCTAAAATTATTTATTTCCTGATATAGGAGATATCATGAGGTTTTTAAAGTAAACTTTCAATTGTCGTTTCGTCATCATTTTTGGGCCACATTATTCACTTTGAAATCTTTAGTCGTCTTCTAAGTCAAACCGCTGTCTCAAAAATTGATTGGTGTATATTTCAAAATGGCATTTTTTGTTACTCTGATCACGAAGTTTGAATGTACTCTGCAGGTTGTTTTCAGTAACCTACCCAACGATCTTTCTCATTTTCAAGCTTCACTTATCTTATTCATCGGCTTTTCGAATAAGTATTCAAATAAATACTCAATTCAAATGCACATTTTTGTATTATCATAGTCTATTTCTTTAAGATATGTAATTGTCTAGTGTCAGTAATTTAATAATTAGTTTTCTACGTATACTCGACAGTGTGACATATCACACAAGCCCGAGTAGCTAATTATTATAATTATTTTATTGTCTTATCGGTCTAAAAGTAGGCCTGTTGTTGATAAATTATTCTAGAAATATGACTTTATCTACCATGCTGAGCTTACTATTCATACTTTTTAATAATTGAGTGGATACCAAATAATTACTGTTATCAGTTATTAGAGTGTACTATGTTTGTGAAAATAGATAAATAGATACTTTTAAAGTGTGTTCGTAAGTTATACATATTATTCGGTTTTATACCTAGTAAACTAAATTAACCAACGTAGTGAATAATTCTTGTTTAATAAATGAGATTTTTTTTTACTGTTCAAGTTTCAAATTTTTAAAATTAATTCATCGATTTCAATATCAATTCAGGCCTACATTTGTATTTCATATTAATATTCGAATTAGGCATAATATTTATATTATTATTATATTCAAAAGTTGATATTCATAAATGCTATCATCAGTCATTCATTATTTATATTAGTATTCGTCAATATTTAAATCATGTTCATATTCACATGAATTTTATGAAAATTTTATCAATTTATTTATATGGAATCATATAATCAACAGTCAGTCACAAACATATTCCAAATCAGTCACGACTGTCTCGTCTTTCTATTTTTATTTCCTTGTCCATAATTTATCTACTTCCAAACCATTATTCCAAAACCACACAAAAGAAAACTGGCCACATCCCTTCTATACTATTGTACGTTTAAAACATTAAAAACATCCAAACCGTTTAATCCACATCATCTCTACCACACCGCCTTGTAGCATAGCGCGTAACATGTTCTATTAGTACCCCTGTGTAGTAGGCAATCTCGCAACCTGTTGATGGGCTTCAACAGATCCACACTCCCACCCCCTCCGCCTCCACAGCACCGCTGGAACCCACCCCCGGGGTGCTTGGTAAACATGGCGAGCGAGCCGAAGCCGTTGCTACGCCAATGGCGCCAAGATTAACTTAGACGGCGCTCGACGTCGGAATTACAACCTCGTTTTGAGGTTAACTATTTTACACACCAGACTAGAAAATGGTAGTCATAAAAGTAGAATGGGAGAAGAATTTTACGTTTTTATTTCGCTGTTTTTTTTCGTTTTGTGACTTGGTAAAGCTTAGTGAATAGTTCGCTTCCCTTCTTTTCTATTTTCTCGAGATCCAATAGTGTGATATGTATAGATAAACAATAAAACCAGACAAGGAATAACATACTACACTATACCTACAGGTACAAACACAGGACGAATGGCCTGTATCCGTTTCTGTTGTACATAGTATCGTTCGTGTATAACTAGAAAGGCTGCTGATTTGGAAACAAGATAATTATAGGTTATACGGGGTCTATACATGTACATCAATTTCATCCAACATGCTTTACATGCTTTTATTACGTATCGAAATTCATTCACGAACTCGAAAATGTTATGCAACAATGACTAATTTCTGTGTGAAAAATGACTAAATTGGTGTAGCCGTAATTATAGGGCCTATACATAGTTTCAACATTTTCTCATAATTCTCTTTTATAATTTTTTTAAACTTCATACTTCGTATTATAATGGAAATTGGTTAAATCTAATTATATCAACGATCAAGTAATAATAAAATGAATGAAAACTGATAATTGCTGTATTTTAGGGACTTCGATCATTAGTGTTGTACATTATAGTTCTCGTCTAATAATATATGAAAGCAAATCCTTGTTTCCTTCTGTAGGACCAAACTCATCACTGCAATTGATTATAAGACATTTTACATCTGCTATTATCATCACATTGTTGAGGTCATAGAGAAACACAAGCAAAGTATGTAATAATGAGTGAAGAAATGTTCTTGTCGGCGGTATTATTTCGTCCAGGGTTCGCATCCTGGTCAGTCCCGTACTGATCGATTCACATTGCGACGTCGTGTGCGGACGACGCCGTGCCGTAGCGAGCCGCCAATGCGGTTGATCCGTGCCGTACTGCTTGGAAGCCAAACAAAGGTATTCAAGTAGAATAGAACATACCGTATAGGTGGTAAAAAAATCGTATGTATATAGAATTTGAAATCGTGTTGAATCCTACACAATACACATGTAATGTATAAATAATTGATGGATACTAATAATTGATAGGCGTGCTGCATGCGTGGATTATTTTCATTCTGGAACAATTGGAACAAGTGAGCGTCCCGACGCCTCTCATTCATGAACGACGTTGTTCGATGCCGGAGTCCATTAACTACTGTAGTAACCATCCTTTAGCGAACTTAATTCTACCTCGTTAAGTCTCAAGTCTTGTCTTAATAATTATTTGTCCTTTTTCGACTCGTCTAAGTAATGATAATTAGATCAGTGTTTCATCCTCACGAATTTGAATACATAATAATGTATGAAATATGAATATATATTAGATTTTTTAATTCATATTATAATTCAATTGTTTATACGTAAACTCACTGAATTATTGTATTATAGTACTGGCACTGCTGAATATAGGGCAATAACATTCTTTTTAGGCAGTACTCAAAATATAGTATGTATGAATACTAAATGATTATAGGCTTGTAGCACATGGCATGAGTACAAAAGATGATTCCATTTATTTCATTTTATTTTCCTCAATTTTTATAGTAATAACAAATCTCAATGCGTATTACGATAAAATATACCTAAAACAGATAGAACAAAAACGTGTACAGAGAATGAGAGAATAATGAAGATTGTATAGTAACGTATAAAAGAGAGAAACAATTTGGTCGCACTCAAGTTCTACTGATTAAACTGAGCAGTAATTTTATTACTAATTTTCATTCTAATTATCATGTGTAGTTTAATAATCACTATTCGATTTCTGTTAATATTATAAACTTAAATACGATTTTAGTGTATTTATATTGAAAATAGGCTAGTAAAAGTTATAATAAAAAACACACATCTAGAATATTTTTATTTTATAGTTGAATAGTTGATCGTTCTACGATGGTTTAAATTCAATTGTTGAGTGGAAGTACCAGGATATATTCCATTTATTCTGATTTTGACGCGAGTTTTTAATTGCATTTCATTTATCCGGATCGAAACACATACAAGTGTTTATGACATTCAATTTTAATTTAGCCATTTTGATGTATCTCTTACAATTTATTTGCTGTTACATTATTACTCAGCTTGAATGGTATACATCTAGGGCGGATAAAGTATAAAAACAAAACAAAAATTATAATTCGTAGCATGTAACTGTACATGTTACAGTAGAATTTTATAATATTCCATGGTAGAAAAGGTAGTAAATGTTGTGTATATTCATGTTCACAGGAACATCGTAAAAAGTTCTTCACTTGAACGTTTATAATGTTAGTTTTAAATACCTAATACATTTCAATTTCTTTATTTTTATCAAATTAAATACTGATATTCGGTCCAAGTATACTCGAACTTATACGAATTTTTATATAACGTATGCGAGTATCTATAGGATACTCAATTAAAAGATAAGAAAATGACTGCGATTTAATTTGATAAATTAATTTGGCCTATAAAGCTTGCTGTCTTTATCATTACTTGTATCTTGGGTAATTATAAGAGACACCTTTAATTGTTTGAAATGACTTGTAATTAAGCACCCAAAAGAAACATTTTCACGAGTTTCATTCCATGGTGTTTCGGATTATAGTTTACATTTATAACCGCTCTACAGGTCCTTCTGAATAATCAATTTACATGCACGATTCTCTTTAAGAACATTTCAATTTTTTCATCAAGTTATTATTCCCAGATTAAAAATCACGATGAACACATTTTTTCGAATTTTTGTCATATTTCAATCAGAGCTACTGAATAAATGTAAATTTTGGAAATTTGGAAAAAATAATTTAGATATAATTTATATAATAATATTGGAAAATATACATTTGGTAGCCATTGGGTTAAAAATGATTAATATCAGTATCTCGAAGAATGATAGAATGAATGAATAATAGTTTATCGAGAAATGTTTTACTCAAAAAAATAAGACCAAAACTGTCTTCTATCATCATATACAATTGCAGTCAACATTAATTTTAAAAAATCAGGGGCGGAAATACTCGAAATTATTTTACTCGAAGCGCAACGTGTCACATTACTTGTAAAGTCAACTTATTGCATTATCTTCAGGCAACTATAATTTAAAAAAATTGATTCGCATGACGTTGATTTACATTAAAACTTTGCTTGTTAAAAAAAGTGTTTATTATTTTCTCAACTGAAGTTTTAAAAATATTCACTAAAATAATAGTTCTCGTTTCAATATCACTACACAAGTTCTCCTTTTTTAATTTATATTCCTCTCAATTACGCCCAGAAACTTTTATTTCATCATAGTTTTTACATTCGTTTTTCCTAATTTTCTCTAATACACTAGGACCTGGTCCTACTGGTCATCAGTGGCGCTAATGACATCACGACTGGGAGTGGTAATAATTCTTATGTTCTACTTGATTCATTATCATTTGTTCCTAATCTGGACATAGATTCTGTGATGAAAACTGGTCACGTGACAACATCATTGCGATATATCGTGATCATTCACTCTTATCATGTTCTTATTAACCTTTACCTGTACTTTTCTCAAACAACTATCAATCATTTACACTGTCTCAAATATAAGTGGTACTTTTTCATTTCTCCACTATTCAATTATATCCTATACATCGTTTCGTTAAAAATAAGCAAGTCAGAGAAAATTATGAAAACGTTTAAACCAACAATAACGATTTCAATGAAATCATAAATAAGTCAATTTTAATATGATCATTATGTAATTATAGTAAAAGAAATTGTGTTTCTATTAATAAGTTGTTGCACGTTTTGATTTATCTGCAGTGCACTCATATACATATAACGGTATGAATAAACACTGCAGTGTTTTTCTTTTTACGTATTCTATTATGTAAATGCACAAATGTCAACCTATGCAGAGAAATGAAATGCGACAGGGTTATTCTCCATGGGAGTGGGAAGGGAAATGGGTATGGGCGAAGGGGGGGGGGGGGTTATAGAGGGCAGGGGGTTGGCTGAGTGTGAAGGGGTTGAGGGAGGGGTATAGTATGAGCGTTACACTTTCCCCATTATAATCTCGAAATAGCACCCCCGCGTTCAATAATGCGCTAGGAAGTAAGTGCAACAAATAGTCAAGTCGAATAGTTCTATTGTAACAATATCAAATTATTAATTTTACTAGTTCGAATTTGTGTTCAAGTTGACACGTAGACTTGATTGTGGACACTTGGATTGTATAGGCAACACACTTTCAACAGACAGTAAGAAAACTGACGACTAATGATAGGCGTGACTTATCAATCGGCCATTTAGATCTGTCATATGTAATCATTCATGATTGTGTTATGTCAAATTTACCACACTTTAGACAGCCCACGTGATTGGATGGAACCGGGTGAACGGATACATTCATTTATTTTAATTTTTATAAGACCCCACCAACAGCTAGTTTATACGGGGTAAGAATGAGTGCGTGATAGTGAAACGATGAAGTGATAATAGGCGAAACGACATTATAAAAACATGCGTTATGCGGCACTCGAACCCACGCCCGACCTGACCTCAGTTTCTACCGCTAGCAATAGTTGACTGCTACATGTATTGTTTATACATTTGATTCATAAATATAACAAATATCAACATTTTATGAGAACAAATGGAAATATTATGAGAACAAATGGAAATATTTGAAAATAAATTTATTTCCAATATTGACTTCTTTATTGCGGTATTTTCGTTCCGGTTTGCGTCATTCTATGGAGTGGACCGACAGGGTGCAGTGCAGGAGGGTGTCCCCCTCCTACGGTTTTCCCTCCCGACCCTCTCTATCAGCAGCCTAATTGAATAACTCACGCTATTGTGATTGTTTAAATCTAAATGGGCAATACAGTAGAACTATAGTTACTCGTATATTGACATTAATATTCACAATCATGAGCAATGAGTAAAATTTGTATAATAAAATCTATTCAATCAGTATAGGCGTATTCAGAATAATTATATCATTCACTACTGATATATTTTTCGAATGAATGAGTTTATCAAACTTTTATTTTATATACTTTAATAATCCTCTTTTCATGTATAAGGCCCCTGATGCTTCCTAAATCGAGTTGGATTTCTCTAAATTTTGAATAACGAATAAGATTGATTGAATTCTTAAAAGACCGCTAATTGTTTAGTAAGCCCTATAAATGGTCAACCTTGGCCAATTTTTTTTTTGTATATTATTGGTTTTGAGATTTTTTCAAAGAAAAGCGCTCAAGTGAATGGACTAATTTTTTTATATTTTACTTTCCAAATTCTCTAATCGATAGGTAGAAATCTAAATCCATTTACGCTGTTTCCTTCTTCGTAGCCCCAAATAACCTAGCCGTTGTTGGGGTTGTTAGGCAAACAATAACCATCGTCAGAATTTTCACGGTATAAAGCAGAGCTTGATGCCTCTAAAAATATAGGCCTATGCTACTGTATATGTCACTGGTCAAAACCAAAGCTATTAAAATGTATTATTACCAATTCTCAATAAAGCTTCCCAATATGTGGGCAGAATCAACAAAAAGTTGGTTTCATTTTCAACAATGTAACTTGAACATTTTAAAACTTTTTCAACAATAAAAAGTAAAAGTACACAAAAATCAAGCGAACAAGAACGAAGTTCAAGAAAATCATTCCATCATCCATCATTTTATTATAACTGTTTTATAATTTAGAAATTGTAATTCAAATATTATTCAAATTTCATTTTTATCTAGGCATATAATTTGTATTTTTATATCTATAAATATTTACAATTATGATAAGTAGCTCACTATTAGAATCTTCAATATTCTACTATGCTGAAATCCATCATATAAAATAGTTACATGTCTCTTAGTTCTGTACTTCTACTATGTACTGAGAGATAATTAACCCTCATTAATATGAAATCACTCTTTACTCAGAGTTCGTTCGGAATTCCAATTACAAGACTGTACTAATTTTACATAGAATTTGTTTGTACAACCTTTTTATATTCATGTACATTTACATTTTAGTGAAAGATTTAATGTACACAAATTAATTGAAATAAGATACAGATATTTTACAGCCCTCTTTATATAACACATCGTGAATTGAAGAATGTAAAGAGCTCCCACTAATTCTTTTTTGAAGATACTTGAATATTGCGAATAATCAAATAAATAATTGAAACTGATTGAAGTTTTTTGAATAACTTCAGGAATAACCAGCGTGGGAGTAGCTCTAACTGGCAGTTTAAAGTTGTTATCACTATGGATACCCATGCTATGTGTTTTCAACAACTGTCCGATTAAGGCTAAGTGGACTTGGTAATACCAGGCCTAACTAATATTGCCATTTTGCCAGTTGAATTTTATTTGCCTTCTAATTATTTGTCTTAGTTTTGTCTTTCATTTGCCTTCAATTGCTAATAACTTTTGAACGATTAAACGTGATATTGGATTTCTAAATTACGACAAGCCTCAATCTTTTTGATACATGTAATTTGTAATGCATAAAACCACTAAACTCATGTTATTTTATTTTCGGAATGAATGAATGAATGAATGAATGAATGAATGAATGAATGAATGAATGAATGCAAGATTTTAGATGCGGTTCTACAATGAGGTCATTGTGCACCTATTCGGTTGTATATAATGTGAAAACCAGCATGAGGTTGGTGAATTTTGTTGTACACTGTATAGGTGTAATGATATATTGGTTTTTTGATATCTCCAGTCGTTCAAAAGTTACTACCGAAAGACTGATTTTTCACTTAATCTAACTCACACCTCTCAAAATGTGAATATTATCTACTAGCTAGACAAATGTTTCTACCTCATATAAATTTAAATGTACACAAGTTAATTCAAGTATTTAGATCATATATATTATTTCATTATTTATATCATATCTATAGGCCTATATATAGAGAAGTTGGGAGTAGAAAGTATAGGTCGAATAAAAGCGAACAGCTGCCTTGGTATTCATTAGATAAGAGTACCGAGAAGAAAGTTTGAGAGAGAGAGTGTGGACAGAGGAAAAGGAATGTGGGGAGACCATGTAAGAGACAGTACGAGTAGACGAAACGAGAGTGAGTTGGGACGAAGTATAGAAACCGAAAGGTGGAGGGAAGAACTTGAGAAATGAAAAGAACTGTTGGAGATGGTGGGGAGAAAAGATAAGATTGAAAATGTGGAAGAAGAGTGAAATGCATTGCGCCCAATATGCCTGCTGTAGCCTAAGCCTAGTTTTTTGAGCAAAATAGGTCCCACTTACTTAATTATACAGTTTCAGCATAGTCTATGGTTCAGGATGAAAAAAATATATATATTTCAAGATGTGATTAGATTGGTTCTTTCATCATTGCGTTAGGTTTATTATCTTATCTAAGAAAACGATTACACTATCTTCTATTTGTATTTCTATTACAGGGTTCTAGCTATAATTAATGGTATACTAATGGATTACAGCTAAGTACACATACGCTGGTCTGGAATTTCAATGACTCGATACCAACCTACCGCATTGGAGTAGGTTATAATCGAACGAAGTGGCTATATTTACAACATAAAGAATAACTGTTAGTATTAGGTTATATTATAGGTTAGTTTTTACTTGGAAGATGGATTTAATTATTCCAAGTTATGTTGGTTAGGTTTGTTCGATAGGATTGATGTAGGTTAATTTATCGCACAGCAACAATGACAACGTCTGCAAAGGTTACAACATATCCAGGTCTGGCTGCAAAACCTTTGCCACATATATCCGACTTCGACAGTAGTGTACAAAAGGCCAGATTAGAAAATGTGTCGTTATTATATTTTCTTCTTTTGCTACTTAATTTAATCATTCAGACTAATTATCTGTTATCAAAATAATGCCAACTAAGATTAATTACTTTCAATATTTGTACACATATGCACAGTAACACTATTTTATAATCTGGGCCTCGATTTGGACAATATCAAAAACTTCACAACGTAGAAGCTATATAATAATTTTACGAACAGTAAGTAAGCCCACAAAGAAGATTATAATTTCATAAAGTACTGAATGCATTGCATTGAAAAATCATTGAATACAATAAGTGTAATAGGTAATGAAGCGAATAACTGTTATCTAGGGAAACTGGGAAAATGCTATAAGTATCGATGTTCGACGAGCAAGAAGGCATAAAAATCATTAAAAACGGGATTTAAATTAAAAAATTACCTTCATTTATTCAGTAAATATTGAATGTTTTGATGAAATTTTAATATCTGTTTTTTTCTCGTTGTACACACTTTCTATCACGTTTTCATTTTATTCAGATTCCAAAATGTATTATCCCTGTAAAGTGGTATAACGAGTTCATCCTAAAGGTTCTACTGTAATGTCATGGTTCTATTCTGAAAGACTAATTTTATGTTTTTTTTATTGTATATTTGATAGGAGCTGATTAAACCCTCCGTTTGATCTATGGAGCATACTGAATAATATCACACCTTGATTAGCATCTTTTTTACTCTCCTTTATATTTAAAATTGAGTTTTCGCTACACAGCGATTTAAAAAAAATTGAAAATCGTGCAAATCGTGCAATTCTCATTCGTGGGCACTTGAAATATACTTTTTAAAGTTGATAATACCCAAAAAATTTCATTTTGTTTCTTTCCGCTAGTTGGTAACCCTTTTCAACGCATCGCATTGCGGCTGCAGTTTTACGTGCGTGCGTTTTATCCGCATCCCTAGCGTTGACGCGGCATCATGGATATTGAAACTAAAAACAATTCCATGCGCCATGAATATTCATACGTGCCATGAAACACATCCTTTCCCTGCTATATAGGGTTTACTGCTGCTACGTTGGCTCCATGGTAGTGCGATGGATACATGTTACATCGTATACCGTACATACATAAATATTAAATAATACAAAATTGATAGATCTCACAGTATTTACACGTGCAGTGTGTATAACGTTACATTACATGTTCAAGGAGATTACTATTTTAAATGATCCTAATTTTATTAAATGAGTTGTTTAGTCAAAAGAACACTGTACTAGTGAAATCTTCAACACACAAAAAAAAACATGAACCATCATGATATATTTTCGATTTTTCGTTTTGTAGCGACCCTACAGATCAAATGGCTAATCTGATGTTCATGAAAACATGTTTCCGTAAGTTATGATGTGAATTGGATCTGTATAGTTCTGGGGCACAATAGATTACTTTTGAGAAAAATACAATAGAAATGTCCAAAATTCCCACAAGAATAACCCAGGAAGAGGAAAACGATTTTTTTCTGTATAGACAAAATATTGTGTTGATAATCAACTAGGCTGTTACACATTTTTTCATCGATAAGAGGAACTAAACGCACAGAAATTAAACTTAATTCTTCATTGGTTTATATTTCGTATAGGTTCAAATAATAAGTTATACATAATTATTAGATTAGGCATGTTCATCATCAACACGACAAGTAACAAATATGCGGAATATTTTCTTATTCTTATTCGATCTGACTATATTTCCATTATTCATTATGAATGAGTCGACACCATTTTTCCGTTTCTTACTATGATTTTATTTTATTTAAAAAATTGAGTTACCTCATAATACAGTTGTGATCTACTACTAATTTTTATACCAGAATAATGTCATTAATATGGATAAAAAAAATAAAAATGCAGTGCTTATGTGGAAAATATCCGCATTTATTTTTTGATATTTTAATAACACATTTAAAAAATATCAAGTACCGCTTCCTAGTATCTTCACCTCGAAAAAAATTATCTCAGTATGAAACGAATCTCGGTAGATTATGGGTAAACCATACTGATAACGACCAAATAGGAACGTGAGTAATTCACTCCTATATTAGGCTCCTTGTACTCATTGTTGTCAAGCCAACATTATAAAGTGAAAACGTTGAGTCATTATACAAACCTAATATAAATTGTATTATGAGCAATTATCAATTATAGACCATGCACCGCTCTATTATAGTCACATATGTCTGTGTAGCGAATATGAGTTGTTGGAACATTGTCGCCAATGGGTAGTGTTGTAGGAATATATAGCGGTCATTCTAAATTTTGGTTGCCTTTTTTTAAATGTAGCTTTTCGTAGCATAATACTAAAAAAAAAGGGGTTATGAACTCGATCTTTACGATCTACACATCTTTACGTTTAACCAGTCAATCATTCATAAATTCATATATACTAAAAAACAATTGTGTATAAATCTTTCACCCTTGTCCTGAACTTAATTCCTGTAAGCGTATTTTTTATGGTTAGTTTATCCGATACCTACTTGTTTACCAATAACATACTTGTTGCCTTCTCATCTTCATCCTCTCTCACTTCTTCTTTGTCACACAAAGCTCACGAACTCGCGGCTTTCGCCGACAATGCGATATATTTTATTGTATTACCATTCATCTTATTGATCAATATTGATCAACAATCACATTTTAATCATTGATTCAATTATTTTGATTCTATTTTGCAATTGTTTATTTATAAGGTTGCATTCAAACTATTAACTAGCGATAGTTCAATACGCCACCTATGGAGACCTGTTACACTACACTGTTATAAAGAAACTGAAAGGAAACGAAACAAATAAGCGATAAGGTTTAATTTATTTTTCACATGTTATAACTCTATTGAAATTTTGTGTGATAATTCGTTCTTATTTAATAATAATTATATATATATATATTTTTTTTCTAGGATTTTTATTTATGGTTCAACATAGGTATGAGTACATTTTTGTAGACCCGCAAAGTCACAAAAAGCTGACTGGTCTGCGGGTCTATACTTACATTTGAAACATAAGAATAAGATGGATTACGAATAGATATTTAGTCTGGATAATTTGATATGGAAATCTATTTGGTCTGCAAACTAGTGAAAATAAATCGAGAGACAAGATTTTTTTTATTCAATACAGTATAGGCATATACACAGTAGAAAAAACTGTTATCTTGGTGTTTTCGGACAAATACAAAAAAATACTCTTTGTGTCTATACATATTTTATAAATTTTCCGAAAAATTGAAAATAAAGCTACATTTCAAAAGTAAAATTGGAATGTATCCTTTACATTTAAATAGTGCGTATACATTCCCTTAGGTCTACATACATACATTATAGGATAATAATGATAATAATATTAATAAAATAATCATCATAATGATAATGATAATGACAATAATATAGTAATAATGATGATAATAATAATAAGAAAATATTTCATGTTAAAATTTTATTTTATTCAGATAGTAAAAATGGAATTTCGCCATTCCACCCTTGACCATGTTCTACGTGAATATAAAATAAATATTTCAACATTAACAAAATTACATAATTAATACGAATTAGTCACATTTGAACCTGACTTACATCATACCTCAAAATGTCGCATGCACGTGTAATACATTCTCTTTTAATAATGTATACTTCGTATCAGTGTAGTCCACCGGGATTCGAAGCCGGGTCGATCGTTTCGTCTCTAAAATAATATGAAGAGTTGGTTTATTCTTTGCGGACTTTGCATCGATTGGCGGGGTCGAATGCAGCAACAGGCCTCAATACGCGGGTCACACAGAAGTGCAGTGATACCTACAGGTGGTCCTACTAGATATAACACCACTTTGTATTAGAGTCAAGAACTGGGTTACAACATTTACGATATACTATTACTTTTTACGAAAGTCGAGTAGTGCCCAATTCATTTAAAATGTAATTAATTATTTATGAAAACGTTGTAAATGACGTTGCGAGATGGGCTTGTACGCATGAAAACATTGAAAAACAGTTGCTATTGGTTGAAGTGTTTGGATTGAAACTGAAATTTAATCAAATGGTACATTAATAGTAGGGCTTATCCTTGAATTTAGTGATGAATTAATGTTTTCAAGAGAGTTTTCTCATTTTCTTTCTGTTGATTTGTTATCATGGACACATTTTTCTCAATAGGGGATGAACCGATTTTGTTGTCAAACATCAAACAGAACTTTGAAGTTGATTGGTTGATGGCATTGATGGTTCATTGGCATTTGATTTATGAAGAACCAAAAAAACACATATACGTGTTTTTTCGATGTGTGAAATCAAGACATGTTAGTGGCGCTCGTGTAGTGAATATGTACAAATTAAATAAAATGTGGGTGGGATATATATATATATATATATATATATATATATATATATATATATATATATATATATATATATATATATATATTATGTAAAATATGTGAAATTAATTTCCGCTATATCACGTTCAACTTTTTGTCATGATCGTTCAATACCATTATTTTGTTCCCGGTTTATTTGTCTACAACTGAACTTCACAGTTCGGGCTTTCTTAAAACGATAAAACACTAGGTTTTATTGTTTTCTTTTAACTTGGCACATTTCCTCGACATGCAATACTGGCTTATAAGAATCCAGTAATCGTGTTTAAAACGTGTCATTTCACTAAAGAGATTCAAAATAGAACAACTTTATAAAAATATACTAACGTGTTTATTATTAAGAAAGGTCATGGGTTGGATTAAAAGGAATATCAATGTTTCGAAAATTTCTATTCACCGATCAGAGATATATTGCTATTTTTATAGAGCTCCAGATTTTTTCAAATATACCGTGTGTATCGTATGAAAATAACTATCAGCTATTCCCATTAAATTAAATAATAAAAAAAAAAACAGTCGTATTATACATAGGCCCTACCCATGCATATTACATGGCATTTAATGGTTTAAGGCATAATGGTTATATGGCATAACCATAAGGCATAATGCAATTTGTGTCAAGTTTTCGATGTTAATAAAAAAAATGGTCCAGGGACTTTCAAGCATACGCGCGCCATTTCATAGGTAGGCCTATTAAAAAAATTAGAATCTTATTTTATATAAAAATATCGATTTCTCTAATCATTCAAAAGTTTAACGGAATGTATAATTTTTTTCTTCATTTTTGGGACATGACTATAGGCCTTCTCAACAAGTTACTTTTTACTCAAAACTTTTGATTGATTGACATTATTAAATTATGAATGAGTATGTGGTTCCAATTTTCATATGAAGATCATATTTCTTGACGTCTTGAATAAAATTAAATTCAAATCACATTGTTCATCCATCTTATTAGAAACAATATCTCATTGTTTCCTTATCCCTCAACTTAAGAAATACAGTTTTTATCAAATAAACCTACTAATATACCCGTGAATGCAATAAAACAACAAGGAAGGATGTTCGTGGTTTAAAGTAGTTGCTTTTGAAATCAAATTTCAACATATAAACGGTTAATCTATATAATATAACTTTCTAATTTTCCAATTTAATGAAATGTAAAAATAAACTCATACTAGGTATGTGTGTGTGTGTGTTTGTAACATTGACTGACAAATGATAATAACCATCCACTCGTTGGTAGAATATTCCGCATCAGTTGAATTCTGATAATTCCTATCTGCATTGCGGACATACGTTCTGCTATGGTCGTCTATACTCCAAGCTATGCTCCAAGTAATAACTATATGCCATAGATACGATACGAATACCTTTTATATACATCAATACAACCAATGGATACGTGGTATAGATGCTGGATGTGCAAAGAGATTCATAACATAATTCATGTTGGACTGCTATTCTTCATTCAATTGCTTTGTTTATTTATTGTTATCTGTAGTTTTTCCTTCTGTTTATATTTGTGTAAGTTCTGTAATTTAATGTTCTGTTCACACGTTATGTATCCTGACTTGACTGATAAATTTAGTGAATGATTGATGATCAATATAGAGAAATTATTATTATTATTATTATTATTATCAGTATTAAAATTACTCTCCATGCTTTAAAATCTTATTCGATGTATTTCACAGATTTCGTATGATCTTCGGTTTTTCTAATAATAATAAAATGATATTCTCGCCATTACGATTGAGATAATAAAAATAGGGTAGGCCAATTTTCAGAATACCAATCATCTAATATTATCAATTTCAAGTTTTCTGGGAACTAATGTGCGGTTAATTGTTTAGTCTACATTGCGTTATAGCATCGTAACATTGTTCTCGTTATCCATCAACTGATACGATTCATTAAACTCGAGTTTTATGTCGATTGTAGGCTTACTGCACATGATAATAAGATTTGAAGTACTGCTGAGTGATTGTCAATCTTAGAAGACAAGTTTCTAAACTATGATGTATCGATAACATAATAATCTACTGAACAATTATATTTTCTATGATAAATGAGCAAATGAGAGAAGCAACTAAAGAAATAATGAACCGCTATTTGTTTTTTCAATATTAAAAATGAAATTGATGGTTTCAATAAATTTGGCCAATTTCTTACATCAAGTAAAAATAGGATTTGACTTAAATTTGGTATGTCGTGTCATTTACCGACTTATTATTAAATTAGAATAATCCCGGAGTTTTCCAGTTTCGGAGATACTCAATAAGATACCGATAGAAGAAGATCCGCAATAAGTACCACGTATAAACAGTCGCTTCAGAACTCCTCTCCCGTCAAGCTACAGTTCGACTAGATGCTTATATGCTTATATATAAAATAAAATATAGTACATTTGTATTATGATCGATGAGTGGTGGAATATTTTTAATTTAATGGATTCAGTTAAGAGTCTATAGGGGTGTCGATTTAGCGGAATTTCAGTTTTTTAGTGATAACTTTTGAACGGTATATGATATCGAAATTCTAAAAACGAGGAAAGACAGATTTTTTCAATACTTCAAGATGGAGTATATAATAACGATGATCTCGTATCACCTAATTGTCACGCGTATACGGTTAAAAAATGTGTATTTTTAAGCGTATACATCTGACAATCAGGTGATTTGAGGTACATAGTTATTACTTACACCGTCTTGAACGTATTATGAATATCTGTGTTTCCTCGTTCTCAGAATTTCGATAACATATACCGTTCAAAAGTGAAACGATTTGGCGGAATATCTGTTTTTTGTTGACAACTATTGAACGCGGTTTCAAACATCGACATTCTAATGAAGATGAAACAAAGATATTTTTAATACCTTCAAGGTGATGGAAGTAATAACTATTTATCTCATATCGCATAATTGTCACGCGTATACATCATGGACTCCTAATTACTTATTATAACATCTTGCTATTCTAGTCTCGCCTGAACATGTTTTACTATAGTTGATAAAAAGGACGTTATTCTTGTGACATTGACCTCCATATAGACCACTCGATTATCTTTTGTATAACAGATGCGTGTGTAGTATTATATTGTCATACTGTACAGCCTGGTACCTATTACCCATCTGTTATATATAGGCTCAATGTTTATAGCTCATACCACCTGGCACCCTCTCTCTTTCTCTCTCTCTCTCTCTCTCTCTCTCTCTCTCTCTCTCTCTCTCTCGACCTATCTCTCTCCAACCAATTACCATACACGAGATTAGGGATCACTCAATGGGTCCTTGGTTCGGTACCAGAATAGATCCGAACCGTCGCGGAGTGGGACTATTTTATTACAGCTGTCGTATCACAATCCTCTAGGAAGATTAACATGAAATGGAATTGTTTAAGAATTTTGTATCCACTAACATTTTTTAAAAAATAATATCTAAAATTTGACACAAAGCCATTGTTTTCTTATAAATGGATTTATAGTCAAATATGATTCGTTTTCAGTTTATTCAAGTAAATTCGAGTTATGATTGGATGTTTGAAGACACATCCCAAGTGCGTCGTTACTCGATAAATCTCCTGTCAAATAATGTGTTGATTATTCAGCATATAATATCTGGGTGTCAGTTTCACTGCTCAGTTGGTGGAGCATCCGGCGTAGAAAGAGAGGTCGTGGGATCAAGTCCCAGAATTTTTGGATCCTATATAATATATATATATACACTTATATAATTCATATTCATATGTAATATATATCTAGACAACTACCAAAGAAGAGGAACTGGTTTTTCATCACCAATAACACAGTGTAAAATATTGAATGTTTGGTTTTTGTCAATAAATTATAAGCAGATAATGGAGCATCCATACCATAGACCATATGCGATAATCGCCCAGGCCATGCCATGCTCATGCCATGTCTTGCCCATGCCATTGAATTTGTAATGCCCATGCCATGCATACGGCCATGCATATACGAGAACATGTACGAACCATATGACACTTCTTCAGTCGGGTATAATGTGAGGTAGGTCAGCATTATATGAACTATTGTCGTGACTGGATTTGTTTGATTTTTTTCGTGTCAATTCACAAACTACTAGCACATTTTCACGCTATAGTCCGGTTCTGTGCCTTCTACTAAATATAATATAACTTGTTTGTTGTGAATCATGTGATGTTTTATAGAATCTCGAGTAAAGTTTATATTAGTTCAAATTGACCACTTACAGGTTTTATAGGTTGACGGTATATAGTAGTCACAAAAAGCTAGACAATTCAATATAATTTCAATTTATTAATCATCAATTCAATTTCAGAAAGATACAACTTAATTGGATGAGTGAAGGGAAGACTTGATACAATCTTACTCGAAAAAAACGAACATATATATATATATATATATATATATATATATAATATATTTTTGCGCTTCACGTGTCAAACGAAAAGTACTAATTAAGTTGAAACTTGGAATCCATAAGTGACGTCGTCTAGTTCGATACTGTATAGTTTTGAGGCGCAATCGGTTGCATTAATGCTGAGAGAACTCATTTTGAAGTTTTTGAAAACCTCATAAGAATAACCTAGAGGAGAAAATTTGAAAAACACTTCTTTCGAATAAACTCAAATTTTCATGGAAATTTAATATATCAATAATACACATTATTCCGAAGTTTTACATGAATCGAATCTGTCGTTTTGGTAAATAAATTATGATGTAATTTTTTCACATCAAACTAAGCTATTATAGGAAACCCAATAAGAATTTATAAGCAACAGGTTGGACCAATTAAATGTCAGAACAAATAGAATCAGTGCTGAATAAAACAGGAAGGCAGTGGTATAATTTTTACATTTTATATAGCGTAGGCGTAACTTGAAACGACTCGAAACTTTTCTGGACATTTGTTTTATACCAGAATAGATTAGGGTAGGAATTGTTTTCATGCAAAATCGGCTTTGTATATTTTTCAGAAAATAATATTGAATAATTGAAAATCCTCAGAAGAATACCATTGGATGAGATGTACAATTTTTAAATTTTATCTGTTCATTGAAATAAAACGTTATGTAGGCCTAAAACCAATTTATACAACATTTAACATAAACAACATTCTCACATAATGTTAATTAATGGTTCATTGTTGTTGGCCACGTGTCTAACAAGTTTAAACAAATTTAGTTCCGTCGCTTATATTATAAAAAAAAAGATCGAAAAAAAAAGATAATTTAGAGTTTAAATTTTGTTAGGGATGATCAACAGATGATCTGCATCAAAAAGGAAGTGAATGAATAGTTTCAAAATCAAGGTGTGTGGAGGCTTCGAGTAGGTCTACATCTCGCTGCAACGAATACTCTGCATTTCCTAGTATTTACATTCACTTCAACGACTGCCTATTGGAGTTTAAAATTGGGTTATGTGTTGACTGATATTTTCAGAGCCGTTTTCTCAACTGATTGATCAATTGATTAAGGTACGAAAATAAATACGTAATCAAGGGTAATACCAATTTTATTCGCTAAATTGGTTCTTAGTCTGTCAAACGCATTTTATACAATTTTCAACTTGAGAACTACGAATTATTTCGTGAGAAATATTCTATTGATACATACACATCAGAACTCAGAAGTGTTAATTGATCACAGGAAAATGTATATAACTAAGAATCAAGTTGGGTTCGAGAATAGAGTTGTGAGAACGCCTTCAGTTACGAAAATAGATTCATTTCACACAAAATATCATGGATTCCGAGGTTATATAATTATTGCTATTTAGAAAACCATATAATCTATAATTGAACTAATATCTGAAATGGTAAGTATTAACTGAACTGTTATTGAACTCTCATCTCACTCTCATTCTGTCTCGATTTAAACATCATTGGAATGTCAGTTATTTGATGATAACTTTCCAACAGTATGAGATATCAAAATGAGAAATGAGATCACTAACCTGGAGTGTATAAGATTTTCGTAAGTGTTATAATTATACAGCTGAAAAATGTATTTTCTCAGCTGCATACGTGTGAAAATATTAGGCGATATAAGACGAATAGTTTTTATTTATACCATCTAGAATATATTTTAATTATCTGTATCTCTTCCATATTATAATTTTGATATCATACCGTTCCGTTCGAAAGTTATTTTCAAAAACCTGGCGTTTCACTGAATCGACTCCATTTTCTATAATTTGATTATTATTTCAACTTTTTCATTTCAACTATTTTCATAACCTTTTTTTAACCTCTATAATTAATTACTCCTATTTTTCAATCAAAAGTAATATAAAATCCAATCACATTGCCTATCGTATTGATCGAATCATACGAACATCAATTATTAATATTGATTATAAATAATTTCAAATGTCAATTACAAACTAGATAAAATTGGAATCTAAAAACAATTCTTATTTCCGTTCCGTTAATTATCGTTGTACTTAATGAGATGGAAGTAATTAATATCACAATTTCCGTATACTAAAAATAGACTAACGAACGTTCTATCATGGACGTTGAAATTGCTCTTGTGCTTTGAGGTAAGATATTGAAGCAATGTCTGCATTATTATTACATCATAGACATGCAGCTATGGTTTGGTCGATATAAGACACCTTCATATACACACGTAAACGTGTCTCGTAGGATGAATAGTAAGTACAGCCTTAGCTAGTAATTAACATTGTGGTATTATAGAATATGAGTAGAAGATGGAGCGCGATAATGGGCGAAGTGTAGGAGTATTTTACTTCTTCATAGAAGTACGTGGGTTACTATTATGACTAAAGGCGATTCAGAGAAGAGAAGATGGAAACAAAGTAGAATAGGAAAGTGTTTGTGTATTCTATTTTACTACTTAATATATGTATTCTTGATATAAGCACTGTGATATAAGATGAGTTCAATGGATTCCAAAGAAAGAAAAAGTCTTGTCCATCTGGCTTTGTCTTTCGAGTTTCGGAGAATACATTTTTTATTGATAGGCCTATACGCTAGAAAAAGCTATATATATATATATATATACCCACTCTATACCCAAAATATCGAAATCCGACATTATTTCTCGACCATATTTTACACACAAACAGTTTCGCAACAGTTACTCTATACCCAAAATATCGAAATCCGACATTATTTCTCGACCATATTTTACACACAAACAGTTTCGCAACAGTTTATTTCTCGAACACTTTTTTCTGTACACTTTTTTTCTGAACAGTCAGTGCACTCCCTACCTAGCTTGTACAAACGAGGATTTGCGCAAAGCTTACGCCATACACTCGAGCCAGAGGCTACATTTTTACAAAACTCTCTAAAACTTTCCTAATCCAGAAAAACTTCCTATATTGTCATCATAATTGCATTGTTAATTAACAAAAGTCTGCACTGCTAAAAGCTTAACGAATTTGCATTTAACTTGTGAAGAAGTGAACAGTTAGGTTCTAGTTGTATGTTGGTCCATTAAATTCACAAACGGCGCATGAAAGATACATTGTGTGTGTAGAAGGAACGAGAGAAGACTTTTAGTGACATTATAATTGAATCGGGATGCTGAGAGCTTTTAGCCACAATTACGTTAACATCACGTCTATGTGCTGTTTCTACCTTTTTACTTTGTCGACCAAATACAAATGTATACTTACATACTATAGATGTTTTTACATAGTCATGAGTATAAGACATTATATGGCTCATAAATAGTCTATAAACTACAGTGAATAAACAAATGTGTGAATAATTAATCATACAATATTTCATCTTTCGACCATAGCATATAAAAATAATTGTATAAAAAGAAGGAGTATGATAATTTCCTGTACTTGTAATGATACGTTTTCTGTCATAGTTGTGTTTCAAACCTAAACTCGAGTGAATGAATAAATTATTTCCAAACCCGCGAGGTTAGAACTGTGGTCGCTTGGCAGAGTGGATGTGTAGCGGAAAAAATCGAATCAGTTCAATACTGTAAAATTAAAAATATCCTTATACTACGACACGACCTTGCTTCCCTCTCAACTTTCGTTGTTGCAATGATGATTGTACCTTTATAGAGTATTGTTGCCTTTAACGAAAGTGACACTATAGATGTCATCTACCAGCAAGGTCGACATTCGAGCGGACAGAAAATAATATTTTTAATAGCTCACTGTAGTACGGTTGCAGGTAACATATGAAGTGGTCGATCAAGCCACAATGAAATGCATCACGAGGAAAACTTACGGACTCTATACGCACTAAAATTACAAGACAATGGGCATATGCACTAAACTAGAAGATAATGGGCATACGCACTCCACGCATAGTTTGTTAAAAAATTAAAGGTTAAACATGCAGAGATTTTATTCGAATTAAAATTTTAATGTGTGATTAAACAACTTTATGTGATCGCAAGTGTATACATATAAATACGTTTAGTAACAATCATCTGCGATTGAAAACAATGAAGAATAATTTAACATCAAGTTTTAATTTTTATATAATTATGATAAGTTAGGATTTTATATCGATTAGTGACTAGCTGTGTTCAAATTGGGGAGGGAAGGGGGGATGCCGTCCCTCATGATGAGAAATTTTCGTTCACACCATCTAAACCAAAAAAGTTAACAATTCACCCATGAGAAATTAAAAATTTCCCATGAATATAGTACAAACTTTCACAAAATACCAGACATGCAATAATTAGTTCTCCTGTTATATATTATATCATTTTTATTAAGTTTTTTTTTATATATAAACAAATTCTAAAATTGAGTGTCAATGTATTGTTCACAATCATAGTCCAGATCAGCTTAATTTTCAGTATTAATATATAATAAGCTAATGGACTGAATGACTACATAGTACCCAAAACTCGGAAACACGATTGAAAAAAGTTTGATTTCAATTTTTCCCCAGCGGTGCTATGCATTTTAACACACGTGCATATAATTTAATTATTTTCATGTTTTGCCTCATCCCCAGACTATTTTTAGTTCAATGTGACCGCTGGTGACAAGGCCTACAATTCACAATCATGAAACCAACTTGATGGAACTCGAGTATGTATCAATCCAAACACAAATTACGAGTGCATGGGAATCTAATTTAGCGGAATATAATTTTTTCTGTGATTATTTTTGAACGGTATAAGGTATAAAAATTCTTTTTAATTCCAAATGATCATATTTTTAAAAAGGGGAGAGGAAAGGAAAACGCCCTAAATATTAAATAGCGTTATGAGATGAGCGTGAAGTATTAAAAAAATCAACAAATTTTCTAAAGTGGTTCAACTACAATTTTTATAAGTATTGGTCAACCAAAATAATTAAATCAATAAAGCCCATCAAAGATTTAAATATCAATAGAACGGTTTTATCAAGTTATGCCTTACATCTGTGCGTTACTCCGAAGCTTTTAAAAAAAATATCTCCCTCGTTATTTCATAGTGACCTACTTAGAAGAAGTTCTCTTGATTCTCCTCAAAAACCATATAAATACTCTTGTATGTCACAATAAATGATTATTGTCTGGGAAATTTTGAAACCGACTATTTAAATAAAACGAAATCTATTCAGTTCCTAAACAACTATTTGTCATTATTTTTATTTTTATCATTTTCCAATTTTTTCAAATATATTTTGCGCTCGTTTCATGAAAAAAATTATTAGTTTTTTGATGTTTTTTAATGTCTGATGATTTCGTCACAGCGTCGCTCGATTCCGGCCTATTTATAAGTAGTGATATTTTTCTTTTTCATTTCGATGTCAAAATCCTAACGTATTATTCGTTCAATTTCCGCTAAAATCTCAACCTTTATACAACTATAATGACCTTCTAAATAAACCCTGTCCTTTCACGTGTTATCTATCCATCTAATTAACATAATGGGCCCCTTACCTCCCTTATACCAACCAGCATTATCTCTTCAACTCTATTTTCAAAAACCTTTTAACCTAATTCGTTAATATATTCATAGAGAAAATTAGTCTCAAATGAAAATTTGTTGCACTCTCCCTATTATAAAACTAAGGTTTTATTTTCTTACAAAAGAATTTCCAATTTTCTATCATGTTTTATTTTGTCAGTATTCTTTAATGGTAGCTGCACGGCAAGGTTGGTGTGCTGATCAATAAGATAGACAGAGCGCGAGGCACGGTTAGCGTGTATAAACTATGTTTTACTGGCCATGTACATGACACGCGAAATACTTATATATCATAGGTTATCGCTGATTCTACTAGCCAATTTTAGATTCGAACCAATTCGTTCAATTAAAATGAAATAGAGTTTCTTAGAGAGTCAAAGTATAGGAAAAGAAAAAGTTCGATTAATTTTGAGGTATTTTTTTTTGGTTCAATATTTTATGTTTTTATTGTTTAATTGTGTGGAAAGTTTGTTTCTGTGTAAAAAAGAATGTCCCAATATCGCGTGTTAAACTACCCTTGCCCTCGTTTCAAACCGAAGTACAGAAACGGATCGACATATTTTCATCTTGTTGTGCGATAAATGTGAAGTTTTGACATGTGTGGTGGTGTGTAACATCAGAGCTGAGCTCGTAGGGATGCAAATTACTAAACACTCAATCAGTCAATCAATCAATCAATCATTCTATCAATCAGTCTGTACCACCCATGATAGAAAACTATTTGTATTATCTTTCTCTACGTGAAATGTTGAAGTGTAGCAATATTGGTAAACTATTGTCCAGATTTTGTTATTGAACATTCAGATTGGAACCCTGTCGAAGACCTTTTTTACATCAACATCGAAAGTTGACATAGTCATTGTTTTCCAATTAAGACTAACGACAATAAGGTCATTCTGACGGGGCACCATGACCTAACCACCCCAAACATAAAATGTTAAATGTAAACTTACAGGTCATCTACAGTTGGGTTTAATTTAAACTAGGAAAACGCATTATGTACTTATGCATATGTATGCGTTGTATGGTGCGAGAGATATGTATATGAAATGTAATGGAGAGCTTTATACATTCACCTTGATTTTGAAATGATCAAGTCACCCCCTTAGTCACTGCCTTCTTGTTTTATAGATGTCAACTCATTTTAATAATGGTTTTACGATGAACTACCTGTTGCTCTTGATAGTTTTATTTGTTGATGTAGAAAAAATTACATCATAATTTCTTGTCTTCAAAACGATTGATCGTAGTTGTATGAAAATATTGCTCCAAATTGAATGTGCTTGAATTCCTTATACAAATTTCAATTTATTCGAAGATTTCCCCCTAATTTTCCCTTCTGTGTCATTCTTATGGTGGTTTTCAGAATTTCAAAGATTTACAGATTGAGCCTCAGAACAACTCGGTAGTAGGCTCATCGAGCTAGATGATGACGTCGGCTGCACACCAAGTTTCATCAAAATTTCTACTTTCGTTTGAATTATAGAGTGCGAAAAAAAAACGTTTTTTTCAAAGCATACGGTAAAATTAGGTCTTCGCTTCGCCTGCACTCATCCAGTAAGTTAGAGAAATTATATTTAAATTATAATATATATATATATATATATATATATATATATATATATATATATATATATATATATATATAATTTTTTTTACCAACTTTTAGAAATTGAATATTCCCAAAATTCCCTCTTGATCATGGATGTCATTGTCAAACGTATATCACCATTTTGTAATTATTTGATGTATAGTGTTCGTTTCGTTGATGGTGCTCATTGATTAGGTGATGATTATCGATCCAAAAGAGCCTTAATTGTTGGAGATGTATTCTTTAATTTTTGAAAGATCGCCCATATTCTTTCTCAAAGTATCAGGAAGAATTAACAAGTAAGACCATGGTAAGACGTTACCTCAAATCTTGACACATGAACTCATATCTCATCACAATCAGTGACTTAATTTAGTACTCTAAACGATTAAATTATTTGTGACTGTATAAGTTATCCAAGGGAGTTATGAGTTCAGTGGTTGAACGTTCTCATAAAATATTAAACGTTTCAAAAACCAAACGACCCAGATTTTTTTTATCGCTTCAAGTACACAGCAACCGATAATAATATAGGGAGGAGACAAGTTTTATACTGCTCAAGTTAAAATTGAAAAAAGTCCTTATATTTCAACAAGGATTAGAACTCGTAAAAGTTTTAGATAGGTTTTACATTCAAAGTATTTCTAGCTTGATACTTGATCAAAGTGCAATTCGAGTGTTCATTTCGAATAATTTGTTTAACCTATATTCTATAATGTTCACGTAGATATTTACGACTCAACTTGACTTTATTTTCATGGACATGTACTGTCCGAAGACCTACTGCCGCCGCCCAACAAACTATAAATTGTCAAATAAAAGTATTTACATTCCATTAACTTGTAATAGTCAGGGAAACACATTTTCGAAGTTTCTTCGCAAGTAAACATGCTCTATGCAAATACTTCGTATATTTTATTGAATACAATCTACTATAAAACGAATGTATACTTATTAAAACTGTATATACTTTAAAATACACAACTTGGGGTAGACATATTTTTTCAATGTAAATTTTGTGTTCAATTTTCAAATTCAACAATACTGGTAGGCATACTAGTTTAAATAAATCTGGTAAATTCAAAGTTTTAACAAAATATGAGTTTTTTATAACCACTTACATCATTTTCGTAATAATTTTCACATCACACATTATTTACATTGTATTTACTTAATTTACAAATCCTTAATCTAACTATTCATAAAATGTCAACTTTTCTCTTGATGCAAATATTTCACATTATACCGGTACGTCATATTGCTAAATCTTTTTGTGACTTATGATAATCATAATTGTAATTTCATCATCTGATAAAGTTAATCACTTTTAGACTACGTTATTAAATTGGATGGACGGTATCATCTTGATCTCATACAAGGTTTTAAGCACGGATGTTGTAAGATAGGTTCCATCAAAACCTGTCTCGTCTTTTTCAACTAAAAGCAATTCCAACAGGAAATGACAGACTTTCCTTCTTCCCGTAATAGTCCCCATTCCCTCGTAATTGAAACATCTTATGAACTAGCCTGTCAATTATTTTCTAAGTAGATTTCCTTCGGGCCGCTCCGTCGTTGGGTCTAAGAGCCCCTGTAGAGTATGCCACATGGTAGTGCATGAGTGTAACTCATGTGGACTGCGAACTCCTGTGGGGCTAAAAGCGCGATTTAACGAGCTATGACGCGATCAAGGAGCCTTACTGTAGGCGGTGTCATGCAAGACGTAGATCGTCGTATCAATAATCATTGGGATTCATCGCTTACTTGAAAATGTGTAGATACATAATTCAGGATCTTTCTCGACCTCATTGATAAGTACAGCTAGAGAGCCTAGATGTTTATCTAGGTTCTCTAAGTACAGCCAACAATGAATTCAATAACTAATAGGCATATGGTTCCAGTAAGCCGTGATTGTTGCTCCGATCTATCTACGTTATAATGTTTCGTCCTAATCGGTGATTATTGTACAAGCCTTGGACGGGCTGGCGGTTCATTGATTTCAAGGCCAGTGAGTGTGTGTGTGTGTGCGAGTCAGAGAGAACCTGGTAGTGGCGCGCGACGCCGCACCTAAGGGTTGGCGCAATCTGACGCAGTGGCCTATGCAGCTGCTAGTACCGCTATCTGCACACCCCAACCCTCCCAACATAAGCTGCTTCAACATTCGGGTATGATAAGTTACGAGCGGAAAAAGGAATATACTATCTATTTTATAGAAGAGAAAAAGGGGAGGATTTTTTTTACAGGAACCACCAACAGAAATCCGACAAGTAGGGATCATTTATATACATTATTATTATAACTCCCTTGGAATCAACAGTTTATATCAATTTTCTTTCTCTTATTTTCGTTGGAAAAGCGTCTCAACGCCCATTCGAGCGCCATCTACTGCAATGCAGTTGCACCTAGATTCCCCCCTCCACTGTACAACCCCTTCCAACGTTACGGCACTAATATACCTAGATGTATGCAGATAAGAAATGCAAATCTTGTTGAGCAACGTATAGGGTTGATTTAATTTATCTTGATTCAGTAAAATAAAATATGTGTTCTTTATTTCAACAAGCAATCTTACAACAATTTATTATATCAACAGTGCTATCAACAGTTACTCATGAATATATAGTTGAACAAGTTTGTATTTTATGACAGAATTAATAATTAAAACTGATTTGGGATTGTAAAATAATCTACTAACAACTTCTATTGTGGTAGCAAACTATTATTGTCCCATTAAGATTACTTTAAAATTTGATTCTTTGATACATATTCCTTAATTAATTACAAGAAAATACTTCATATTCAATTAAATTGAAAAGTGTTTCACATACCATTCATTCTACATCATCATGAAGTCCTGATTTGAGCAATCTGAAAGTTTTTCGGCAAATGGAAAAAAAAAATTATTATTATACAGTTCAACGAAAAATGAGTACCGTAACTCGCATCTCTTACCCACCTAGTATCTATACATCAAAAACATACAGCATATAAAGCATTTACATAATAATCAATTGAAGGCAACACATATATATCACATCAAGCACATCCAATTTCTTATGATAGTTGAGCAGTATATGACCTTCTTAGTCAGTCCTATTCTGAAAATATACGCTTGATTCACTAATTAAGTTACATTTAGTTATATTATACCTAGTATGATGTCTACAGCTAAGGCTTCCTTCACGTACAATTTACCATAATCTGCTTAGGCCCCTACACTACAGCATAGCACATTATACTAGAAATAGGGGATGCGAGTATGCCAGCAAGCAAAAAATATAAATTTAGAAATACACATCAATACAAAAGAAGACTCCAAACTCAAAATTGGGAAATGTCATGTTGCTAACAGTTAAATATGTGTGGAAGTCCATGTAGTAAAATATCAGTTTACTGATGAAGTGATTATCTATTTTCAAGGTCAGCTGCCCATTCCATCAAACTGAGAAATCACAATTTTAATCAAAACCACAGATAATCAAGCCATTTATTCTCGATTATCTATGTCAAAACTAACCAAATGTAAAACTCACGTTCGACTATTTTTCACCTCTAGTGCTGGTGATGAGTGTTCAAAATGGAAACAAACATTATTAAAATTTCATAACATATTATAATTTTGAGAATATATTTTTGTAATGGACGATATCCAATATGAGAGATGGAGACAGATGATGATAAACTGATAATTCAGTTTTTCATTTTTTTGTTGAACAAGTTATGAAATAAAACAGACTCTTAATGTTAATAAGACTGAGATGTTGGGTATTAACAGGGCTGAGAGAACGTACATTTATGTCTATTGTAATTTATTAGGGGTGTGCAAGTCTACCTTATTTCGAGTCCGAGTCTCCGCCAGAATTGTCTCTTATGTCTGGTGTATGATTAATTATGTCTATGTCTCTAATTGACATTAGTAATTTTATATTATACTATATCTGAGGAGTCCAGCATCCTGGACTCGTCTGGACTTCAGTAAAATAATGACTTCAGTATAGACCAGTATTTACTTTTGGTATAATCGTGGTAATAAAGTTTCTCGGTTTGAACCTTAACCATCCTTGGCCACCCTTTTATATCAAGACAGCTTAAACACAACTCAAAGAGTACAAAATGGCATGGATCCTATTTAATACTTACTACCTGTTACGTTACATCAGCAATGACTGAAATTATTTCCATGTTTTGAGTTCTCTGAACGAATTAACTTGGGCGACGTGAGCATGCTACCGTTAGAGACAACTGCTCGACCAGTTTCATCAATTTTTGCCGATGAAAAAAAAAAAAAATCGTAATGAATTAGAAGATTTGTTGTTGTTGTAAAACAGAATGTAAGCAATGTGAACTTTGTCGTGACATGTTTTGTACATTCACTGAATATTTGAAATTCATTTACCCATTCATTTCCATTCATGTAATAATTCATTTATAGTTTTTTATGGGAAGTGATTTTTCCCTCAACATAGAATAGGCACTCTAAAGGTTATTCTGTAAAGCAACACCAAAATATTTGACAAGGTATACAAGTTTGCTCCACCAATGTTTATCATAATGACACACACAGAATACTTTAATCATTGGGTATATACAAACTATTTACCCAATGATTTAATACTATCTTCTCTTAGCTTACATAACTTAGCTTTCATCTTCTCGGTTTCCTTCCTAAGAAAGGCATATCTTATATGCAACCATATCAAATAATTGCCAGTTACACCAGATACTATCCTTACCAATTTTGTCAACTAATTCTATACTTAAACCTTGTGCTAAATATACTATTTATGTCTAGGGGCTATGTTTAAATAAAGTTGAAAAAAGTGACTCGGTGAAATTAATTTCGATTGTGAACATATGAAATACTGTACAATAACGTAGTAACACAACATGTCGTTTATTGGTAACTCCGTTCTTTCCACAAGTGTTGGAATTCTACACTTTACAATGTCGGATTTAATGAATGGTTGATACAAATCAACAATCTGTCTGCAATAGAACAACTGATATGAGAAAATCTACCAGAAATCTTGAATCAACATCTAAGAATGATTATTTTCAGTACAGTATTTTATCTAAACAAAACCCTTACAGAAGACTGAAACTAAAACAGTCACTCATTATGTAAAAAAAAACTGAAATACCGGTAATTAATAAGTCAGGTTGGTAAAACGGGTGGCAGTGGCAGTAAGTAGCGGCAACACAAACTGTTAGAAGAAACTGACCAACAACTTTTCTACTATTTCATTAAAGTTAACGTAGGTATATTATTTTATACCTTGATAAACTCAGGTTGCTCGACCTTGCATCCAGAGTGCTGTGGCACGATGTAGTGATACCAACAGAATTTATCATAATATGAAGAAGATATACCCACTAGCATCTTCAAAGTGAATTATTTCCAGGGTCCCATTTGCCTGTAGCGCAACTATCGCTTTTATATCGAACTATAAAAAACAACAATTCTCAACAATGCTATATAAGGCTCAGTAGAATTATTGTCAGCAGTGGCATTTATTTTGCACAAAAATGATAGATTTTGTAAGTTCAACAATGTCACCGATACCGTAGCCACACTTATCTACATCTAGTTCACAAGGGAATCTGCTGAATTGCGACAGGTTAATGGGATGTTTTGCTCTGATTTGTCCACAAGAAATAAAAAATAGTGTCCATGTTATTAGTATATTGGAGTCGGTACACCTTCATTATATTACGATAAAGTCTGTTGGTATCACTACATCGAGGCTGTGGTGTTATTTCCATAGTTCAACAATTGCTGTTATAGTCTACATGAAAGTGACACTGGTAGCACAGTCAAACGAAGAAAGGATATCAATCGAGTCTATCAATTATAATAATTCTTTTCATAAATACTTCCGAATTAACTATACATATATTACATATAGCAAGATACCATACATCTAAAATATGAAAAATAGTTATATCTAAATTAGTCATCTTGGCTATTGTACGAGTAGCGAATGATAACACCCAGATAATACCTAGTGTGAAATATTAGGTGCTGGCATGGTTTGGATGTTGGCCTGAATGCATTGTATGATTTTATGCAGTAATAAACTTAGTATCGGATGACTGAATTATGCAAAGAGATTATTAAAATAATATTAATGCCTACGTAAGGTTTAAAATCAAGATGTCAGAGTGAGTAAAACGAAGAGACTGTCTCTAAACGAGAAACTTCTTAAGCTGAGGTACGTATAATAAAGAGATATCTTGAACAGAGCCCATTGCTTCGAGACGGATGTATGTAGTCGGGAGAACTTCGTTTGACACAGCTTCAAGCGTTCGTCGTACACGGATTTCACACAACTACGTGACATCACCATGAACGAAGACATCCTACACATGACAAAACAATATGTTTTAGTAAGTAGCACTAGTACTTTTTTAAAAGTTCAATTTTTAATCAAGAACATTCATGGAAGATTTTAATAATTTGCTAAAAAATATTCAACTACATATTGATAACTGCAACAGAAAATCAATTGAGTATGACCAAATTTATCACACACTTGGTAAATGGTTTAGCCAAATCAATGGGCCACTGAAAGCGGTTCAAATAATCAACGTTCATCGCAACACCCTGAATCATTCCAGATATAGTCGAAAAAGTATGGAAATCAAAAAACAATTGCCATATTTGTTCACTAACATCGCTTGGTTATTGGTCCAGAGTTGCGGGCACGCCCCTCTAAACTGTTTTAGCCTTTTAGCCTATTCATAACATATTTCAGATGCGATTTGATAGTGCCAAATTGCATCTTGAACCGTGTTGAAACTAGATTGTTTTTGCCAAAAATCAATATTCGAACTGTTTCAAGCTGAATCGATTCGGGTAAATTGTTTCCCGACTGTGTGACAAACGTAGTCTTCTATAATTAGATGAGCATGAGCAACAACTTCATTTTACATACTGGACAGAAGTGAGATATTTTTATTGGTCTTGGTTGTGCGTAAACTACTCGATCACCACAGGTTAAATGAAGAAACCAATTAACTTGAAAACCTTGTTTTACGTCAAGTCCCATAATACTAGAATAGAACTGTGAAGCTTTGGTGTAAAAGCGGACAGATCATCTTTGAGTAGTAAGAGTTGGAAATTTTGAGTAACCACATAAAGCGCACCCAGCAACAGAAAATTTGAGAACAAATAATTGAAAAAAAACAATACATAAATTTGTTACAAATTCAAGAACACTGATACACATTTGTGTCCAGTGTCCACTCCATTCCTTGGGCAGTTTTTAGTATTAATATTTTAGACACACAGTCGTTAGTTGCCAAATCTAGTTACAGCGGTACTATCAAGGGATCAAGGGACCACGAAAAAATACATTTTTGGAAGTAAATTAAAGGTATATATTAAAGTTAGCATAGCAATGTATATGCAAATTAGATGTCTAATTTTGGTGTATTTTGAAGAAATTTTAAAGCATTTTGAAGAAATGAAGTACCGGTAGCATCCTGAGTAATTGAAAAAATCTTTTCAATATATATAACTAGAGAAGGTCTACACACCTTGATTCTGTTTTCAATGAATGTTCTATCCCACGCATCAAATCGTTGGTTTTCAATATCAACAACATCTGTCTGTTGACTGTAGCCAACACTTCCGAAATTTGGGGCAGTACAGTTGGAAGAACCTTTTGAAACTCTTCCTTTTCATTTGAAGTAAACTTTGTTTTTTGGACACCGGAGATGATGGAGTCCCACATTCGCCCGGTCACCATACAAGCGAATAGACCGTAAAATTCGCCAACACCTAGGTTCTCACCGTGGATTTTCATCCCTTCTTTATCCTTGTTCAGAATACTCAGCCAAAGTTTTGAATATTCCCAGCGAAAAGAATTACTCAAATTCTGAAAAATAAAAGAGTTGACGTGATGATGATTATTGTTTGTGACTCCAATAATAGCTAGCTTATTTGAGGATATAATGAATGGATGAATGATGTTTACAAAAACCCATGTCTTATGTGAGACTCTAACCCACGCCCGATTGACTCAAGTTTCCAAGACAATAGGTCTTTTTGTTTGTCCTGCATTATCTGAAACCAGTTCTTCAGTTCTTGCACTTTTGTGTTTCTTAGTAACTGTGGTGCTTCAGCACCACAGTTACTAAGAAAACACTACTAAAGCCACACTTTCTTGTTTGTTTGACTGGGTTCATTTACAGTAGTTCAGGTAGTTCTACACCAGCTTCGGAGCTGGTGTGCTTAGTTCAGTTCGCGTTTAGGAACCGAAAAATCGGCACTTTCGTGTTTGTTTGTATCTCAACATTTAGGTACCGGGTATCATTATTTAAATATTGACATTCAAATCATGTACGTAATGATGTATAAAACAGCTTAATTTGAATTAAAATAAATTTCTGGACAAGTTTTGGATTTCTTTTTCTTTCAACCAATAAAAAAATCCATAAGCTATGTGTCACAGTTAATCACAAGCCTCTAATGTCCATAACACTTGTCCCCCCCCTCCTCCCATCGCAATATTGCCGATCATCAGCATATCTTGGTGAACGTTTAGCCTGTAACTCCCACTTCCCTCTACTAAACACACCCTCTAGATTATGAAAACTATGTACTGGTGCAAATAACCTTGAATTATGATGAGAGAAAGTTGACAACTGCTAAGTGCACAGATGTAGCAATCTATCGAGTGATTTTTTTTTCAAATTTTACATATTTCTATAATCACATTTGGCTTGTAAATGAAATTTGTTTAATGAGAGATAAGAGTTATTATGTAATTTATACTTACAGCATATAGGCCGTGATCCAGCAGCACAATTTCCACACCACTAGAGGCAGACTTACGAACTAGAATGTTTCCAGGGTGAGGATCACTGTGCACAAACCCGTGGACAAAGATCATATCCGAATACAGTAAACCCAACTTCTCCGATACTTCAACAGGATTTATCTTATGTTTGTGAATATATTCAAGATCGTTAACTTGTCCACCTTCTAAGTACTCCATTGTTAACACCCTCTCCGAACACAAATCCCAGCATATGCAGGGTACTTTCAGCCATTTAGTGTTTTTGAAGATTTCTGCAACTTTTTCAGCATTTTTCCCTTCTTGCATGAAATTGAGTTCAATGGGAATATTAATTTTGGTTTCGTCTACTAGCCATTTGAATTTAAATTCAGGAAAAATCCATGACATGAATTTAAATAATATATCCATAGTTTGCACGTCGACGGTGGAGTTACCCCGAACATAAGGATGTTGTATCTTGATGGCGACGATTGTCCCATCTTTCATTGTTGCTTTATGAACTTGGGCTAGTGATGCAGTTCCCAATGGCTCTGTTTCGATGCTGGCAAATAATTCCAATGGCTAAAAGTATTGGAAAAAAATCAAATTATATGTAAGTATGTAAGTACTAGGACTATCGTTGATGAAAATATAATAATAGTAGACCGGAATCTTTTGTTAATTTATATTGGGTTCAACGACGCACTGTACTGATGACCAAGATCTATTGGCGTTGGTAAATGAAACATGAGACGGTGAGATGATGAGATTAAAGGTTATTTCATTAGGTGTTTTTGTGGGAAGGAGTCGGTCGTGGCCTGTTGTTAAGGAACCATCCCAGTCTACTGGTATGGTCCTGAACGACAAAGGAAAAGCACGAAAAAATGGTCACGATGGCCGAACATGGCGGGAATCGAAAACCGGTCTCCTGAATGACGGTTCAGTGTGCTAGCCACTTTACTACTTGTCTCAGTACATCTATTGCTATAACTACAAATCAACATCATTATATTAAATCCATGGTATATTGACATATATTATTGTTCCTTTGGGTCTAATTTATTTATTCTAGACCATAAATAGATGGAACTGCATTAAAAGGCCAAGACTATCAACATTTGTCAACAAAAACAGCAGCCTTAAAAAGTTCAACCAGTTTTTACTGAAAGTAACGTATTGCCACTTTGTGAATGTGTTTCATAAGGTATTAGGATTTTGCAAATGAAGTCTATATAATATTCCCAAAACACATTCCTTTAGGTATATCCATTATGAAAGAACATCATTTTTTTTTTAAATTTAGATGAATAAGGACATCAGGCCTATCATTATTAGTCTATTGACATAACCGACACAAGTATCACCGCTGTAATTGCAGTACTTAGGACTTATTATTAGAGTTTTGATATAATTTTTCTGGAGGAGATTTAGGTGAGAAATGCAACTCCAAATCTGAAGTCCTTAAAACTTCTGCAAGATTTAGTAATTGTGCAAGTTTTCACAATTATTTAGTTGGGAGAGGTCTTCTTTCATGGATACAAAGTATGGCAATATATTTGGCCCTACAACGGTACGGTAAATGAACAAATAAAAGTAGTTTCAATTCTTTCACCTCTTTCTTCAAGTCCTCTCTAATCACTTGGTATAATTCTTCTATCTTTGATGTTGGTGCATGACTGTGGAGAATTTTCATAGTATCAACATATTCTGCAGGGAGAATATATTCGAGAGCACCAATATGTTGACCAACTTTGATATAAACACCTTTGTTTAAACAACACAGTTCTAACAATTTTTCTGCAGCTTGTTTGTGAACCTAAAAGAAATAAACCACAACAAGCCCAAAATTAATAAAATTAATAATTGTAACAAAGACCTAGGTACACTTGACCGCACAAAAAGTGGGATTGACTTTCCAAGTCCTTCAGTCAACGTTTATTTCTTGTGTAGTAGAGGGTTATGGACCAGTTTCTGCTATCAGCTGATTGGTTGGTTGCATTATTGTTGACATACTACATACTACCCCTAAATGTGCTTTCTACATGTGCGATACTCGATTTTGTTTATAATATTTCCAAGTTGAAACCTGATTTCCCATAGAACCAACTCGATATTTGCTGACTCACTCAATATTTCATCTGCAGGAACGAGAAGTATAATTCTATATAGATTTTGAGCTATTTTTCTCCGTTAACAGTTATTCGACATTATACAAAGAATCACCCTAATCAGTCGTTTTAGATGGTGCACATAGAACGTATAAAAATTGAAAATAATTGTAATGTTTTACATCTTCATGTAATATTTTGCCCGACTTTTCATATCAGAACTGCCATACTGATAACGTAGTTTTTTTTTGGTCAGTCATTGACTTTTGCTGCTTTCAAGTTCTGTTTTTTAGGGATCTCAAGTATTCTGATGAAGAAAATCACCGAATGAGAAATAAATTGAACATTTGAATTAACCTTCTAACATTCAAATTTAAACGCTTGAATTGTTTTCTGAAATAAATTACCGGTAGTCAATAGTTTGCTTCACGCAGCTCATCTCAGAATATTTCACCACTATCAAAATGTGTTGGTCAATTTCTTTTAAAATCACAAATGATGATTGTCACCCTACTATTATTTTCATTAGCTCCTATTTTCATGAATCTGAATGTTGTATAATGAGATGAAAATATAATAATGCGTTCGAAATAATTATTTGGTTTATCCATTTCGAATGTGGAGCAGCGCAACAATATGAGAAAGTCAAATAAAAAATTCAATTTCATTTATACTTACGAATCGTTCATTCATTACGTTATATGCCTATACACATGAACGAATCAACGTTAGATCTCGATGGAATATTCACTATGAATAGTCTATTGGATACAATCTACATTTCAACAACTCAATCAAAGCTACAGGAAATTAATATTAAATAAATTAGGAATTTAATATTGACCCTTTTTTAATCTGTCGCAAGAAAGCAAGAGAAGAGAGGTTCATTCAAGAAATCATATATTGGTGCAGTAAATTTAGTGAAACATTATAAAAGGATGTATATTGTTAGTGACATCGAACGAGATATTATAGATAAATTGAATACTTCATTGAATCAATTAAAAATTACATATTCAACACACATTTACTTGATCACGAAAAACGCAACTAATATGATCAATGGAAAGTATGCACATTGTCTTGCATAAGTCTGACAAGAAATGCATTGAAGAAATTGACAGATTTGTCTATAAAAGTTAATATGACTGTAAACAATGTAGGAATAGAAGTCAAAATAGGTAATAATGAAAATATTGTTAAATAGATGAAAATAAAAATTATTCTAGATGACGAAATTTTTGAAAATAGGAAATAAAGTTGATGTGATAAATAACAATAAGAGCTGTAATGAAGACATTAAAGATATGAAGACATATTATGAAGACAAGAATATGAAATGAAGACAAGAAAAATCAATGAATCCCCCCAAAAATAGAAATAAATAAAAGTAAAATGAAAAGTGTTACATGGCTATTCTTCATTTAGGGTGAAATCCATTTTCACAAGAAGGGACAGAGGGAACAAAAGAAGGGACAAATATATCATTCGATTTGGCACATTTCAAACAATTATTCCTAATATGATCCTAATAAAAAATGTCATCCATAGGCGCCATGGCGCTTTGAAAGCGAGCGTCGTTACTTTTTGGGGTGGATCATATTATTCAAATTGACACATCAAATTTGCAGAATCAACTCTCATACGTTCTTTTCATTTTCGCAATCAGTTCCACTAGGTCTGATTCTGATTACAATTTCTTTATAGCATATAGACAAACTGCGGGGACATGTTAGGATAAAACCCAGTCTATATGCTGTATTCCATCATCGGTCAACCTTTGGTCATCACGTGATATGCTTCAAGGTGAAAATACAAATTAAAAGCAAGAAACCACGTGGAGAAACACATGGTGGGACGGTTCCCTCTGAATATCTTGTCATCATATTCAACCCTTATCAGCCAATCACAGGGCTGTAAAAACCAGTCTGAAATTCGATACTACCTGTTCGACTAGTATTGACTTAGGGACTTACAAATAAAATCCCATTTTTTGTGCTGTTAAGTGTACATACCGTATAAGACATTGCTAAGCCTAGAATATTTTTCTTAAAAGAAGTAGGTTTCACTTACGGAAGATCTAAGTTTCAAATATTCTGATGAGTTTGGATCCAACTTCTTTGCATATAGTTGCGTTTTGTACAGATAAGCTACGCCTAAAACCTAGAAAAAACAAGTTCAACTAAGTATATTCCGGAGAAGTGGTTTCGACAGACCTATTAGTAATCAGTTAAAAAGTGGAATAGAATCAATACATTTTATAAGGAGCCACTTATCAAGGACAAAGATTGACAATTTAATGATGAGGCTTACAAGAGCTCAACGATGGAGTACGCTGGCTTGGTCTGGGATCCCTACAACATCAATTTGATCAAAGTGTGTATCGGGTAGCTGCTAGGGTAATTAGGGTAAAAATAATTTATTATAATAAAAACTAACAAAATTTAATCCGAATTAACAGCTATACTATATAGCAGTGACTAACAGTGCTCTTTGTAAACAGCCACTTCGTAAAATTTGTATCAATAATATTTTGGCCAACAATACATACCGTTATCCCAGCTCTGCCAAGTCGAACAACCCCGACAGAATCAACATTGTATTGATTGGCTCTTAAAGATGCAAAAGTTCCGATGGTTCCACCAACAGCCAAAGAGTATTTCAGTAATCTACGTGCAGGCCACATTGTATAGGCCTAGGCCTACTGAGCAAGTAAAACCTAACCTTAAAACCGGACACTATTACCTGTTGAACATGAGAATTACCATCAAACTATGATTGTGTCCAGTTGACAAAATGATCATAAACAAGTGAATCGTTGATAAAGATACATATCTCCCCCAATAATCTATGCGACTTCTAAGGGGCAAAAAATAGGCCTAGGCCTACTACATGACAACTGGAAGTATGCCAGCATGAACAGCTGTTGCGAAATAGGGCCTAGGCCTAGGCAATGGCCTAGGCCAAATCCTATATGAACAATATAAATTATTTCAAACTGAATATTTAAATTATAAACAGTATCTCTCTCATTTAATCAGTAAATATATGAACACTGAAAGAATTAATATTGGCTTTCAGTTTTGATTGAACACGAACAGGAGTAAATCGATATTTAGATTGATAGATTTTGGGCATAACAATCATAATTTCGTTTTTAAAAATATGACATTCTTTTAAAGTATGAAATATTTACCACCAGAGTGCACTCCTGCCATTGTGCCGCCAATCGCCATTAGTTTTAAGCACAAAATCAAGCCGGAATGGCTATTTGTTGGATGAGAAATGGGTTTTAGATTTGGTTAAGTTCGGATTAAATTAGTTTAGAATGCTTGTTTGGTCAGGTTGATTCTGTTAAGGTTAGTTTGGATAGGTTTCTTTTATTACATTAGTAGGATTGGGCTATTTACGTTGATTTCGGCTGCATGCAATCACAACCATGTCCCTACGGTCACATGGATGGATGGTCCAATGAAGCATTAACCTAAGGTTAGTAAAGTACTATACCCACATACTAGGCCTACTTTTGGCTGTTTTTAGATATGACATTTCAGAGGCACTTACAATTACACACAGAGGCATTCAATTGTATTTTCTATCACAAACTATATTTTATTTGTTTTTACATATTCTTGAGAAAAATGTTTCTCCATCGAACTGTACATGGAAAAAATAAATGCACGAAATTTGTGTATTCCAAATTATACTGGATATAAGCCTCTATATGGTCTGAAGGAACAATCACTACAGTAACATGTTTATGCATTCCACACCATTTATTTTTAAAACCACGTACAATTTAAATATTAAATGATAGAAAATCACATGCATTCAAAATTCTGGGGAATTTAATTTTTAATTAGACCTGATGGAAGGATTCAGTAAAATCCACATGGTTGTACTCTTGCTCGTAATAATTTTATTCTGGTTGTCACTCGCTCATGAACGCTACATTTTGCAGTCTATAATACTAAAAAAATCAATATTTATATCCAATTATGACATTTGCATGTGTAGACCAAATAGGCCTATCTCAATATACAATAATATTCTAGAATAAAAACCAGCTTGAATTCCATTAACTTGCAAAGCCTGTGGTAACGATAATAATAACAAACATTTCTATCAGAAAAATGAAAGAAGAAAAACTTATTTAAAGTTTGGCACAAGTTTGGCTATGAGGATATTACGCTATTTTTTGTCAAGTAATTTTTGGGAGTCAGCTGTGACACTGTATATATCACACACAGCACAACCTCATAGCAGTACTGATAAATTTTAGTATCAAATTATGTAATTCATTAAGCAGTATGTGTACAAAATATAAATTATCATTATACTACGATACTCATTTTTTTTCTGTAGTAACTAATTTGAATGCTAATAACCACGAGATACATAATTACAACTACAAGCATAGTTAAGCCACGTAGGTATCTACGTAGACATCTTTGTAAGATGTGACATACAAATGTAGCAAGCGGTATTAATAGTTTCGTATAGGTTGTAGTGATATACGTATCAATAATCAAAGTCAGCGGAAGTCGCTGTCATACTCAATACCACCCGAGAGCGTGATGAGAACGTGCACTGCTTCCTTGATAATAAGCCACGTATGTCGGATAAAACTCATCGTCGGAATATTTGACGTAGACTTTCTTCTTGTTACCAGTCGTCGTATCATGTAAATCAAATGGAATCTTCGTGTAGGTACTACCTTCGTGCGATCTGCCGACTAGTACCCGTGTCAGAATCAGAGCGCGGTTCGAACCACAGCTTCTACTACAATGCGTGTTGGCATAGTCAGCGTCAGGAGAGAAACTTACTCCTTGACCAAACTTACATCGAACTGAAAGTCGCCAATCTAAATTTCCGCTGACAATGGATCTTACTTTACTAGCAGATGTGGCGTGCCACAAATCCATTTCGGTTACGTATGGATATCGATTCTGCTCTTCGTTTTTCTTTAATTGATAGCTTGCCCAAAGATATGGATTCTGTACTCGTTCAATACGGGTTGGTTCATGCGAACCCATTTGACATTTGACAGATGTGTATTCCATGCTTTGTTTACTCAAGTCGATTAGCGTGAAGTCGGTTATGTAATTGGTCCAATCCCATGTTGAGGGTTTGTTGGAGATGAAGTGGTCTACTAGGAGCGACATGCTATCAGTAGGCTACAATACCTGACATGGAAAAAGAAAACCTTATTGCTTCCAAACAAGACCACACTATTCTGCAGAACGCCTACGAAAATGCTTTCATAATGAGTCGGTCGATCATAAGTAGAACCTTTTCTATACGGGATACCTATGGGATACGCTGTTTCCCATTTTGAGCTTGAAGATTTCGTAATAATAGATTTTAAAAGGTACATAATTTTTTTGAAATTACAGAAATCTAGACAAATAATGGTGACCAACTTTATATTATATCAAACAATTTGAAACTCGCTATAAATTAAAAAATATACTACTAACCAAAGTATAATAATTTTCCAACTTTCATAATTTTTCAAAAAATTTCTTTACAATAATTGAAACTATCAATATTTTCAATGTGTTTGAGAAAAATTTGCAAAATTGTCTTCTTAGAACTATTAATCCTTTTTTTTGCAGGTCATAATTATTCAAAGTTTTAATTTAATGGATTTTTATTGATAATTAGTGTTAATACTAGCGATTAGTGGGTGAGGTTTGTGAGAATGAACAGCGACATTTTACGGGTTTTTACCTTAAAAACGGCTTCACAGATATGGCATTCACTCATAATTTAGGTAAATATTATACCACAACAAAATAGCTACATTAACGAAAAATAAGTTTAATTTACTCACAGTGTGTTACCACAATAGTAGATTGATAAATTTGACGAACTACAAGAAATGAGAACAATGATAATTATACTCTTCCGACTAAATGAAAACAACTTCTCTGCTCGACAAACTTCAGTTAAGTGACTTCTAGTTCTAATATTCTTGCTGACTTCGACATGAACCCGAAGGATACTCGGATTGGCGGTCCCGATTGGCTGTCCCTTATATTCATTCCTGATGGCGCCCGGGGGTGTTTCCAGGTCTTTGGCAAGGAGATAGGTCGGGGAACACCCAAGTAGAGAGCTAACAGAATTCCTTCTTGACTTGGCCTATTGGAGAAGGCAGGGAAAAGCAGGAGAAGCAGGGGGGGGGGGGGATATGGAAACAGACAGCTGATTTTTTTCCATTTGCCACGTTGATTGATTGATTATTGTCATAGACTAAAGAATATATTTGGTCTTTGTTATTGTTTGCTTAAAGAACCCAACAGCACCTAGATTTTAGCATAGAGTTGTAGGAATAGAATCGCGACATTTGAATTATGATTGCCACAGACCATAGCAGAAAACTTTACTATTGCTATGTTGCAGAAATATATTAATTTATAATTATTTTTAGTTAGATAGAATTTCGGCTCACGAGTAAAATTCAATTATTTACGCACTTTTTCACTTTTTCTCTCTCACTCACGCTCTCTCACGCTTCTCCTTCTCTCTTTTTGGCTTCAAAAGTTGAATCAGGGATTGAAATTCTTGAAGCTCTTTTTGAATTCTTTTAGTGCTGAGTCATTGTGGACATTGTTTTGAAGTTATTTCTGTGATTTCCCTCACCAAAGTCCCATAGGAAATTTGTGGAAATAAAGTCATTTTTCAAGTGATTTTTGCGATTTACAAGCTGTTTTACATTTACAACCGGGCATTGCCCGGTTGCCCGGTGGCCCAGTCCGGCACTGGTAGAAGCAAAGCGTGCATTATGAATCACAAGAAAGGAAACTACCAGCGGTATCTAATTGCACTTGTTCCTTGATAATAAGCCACGTACGTCGGATAAAACTCACAGTCGGAATATTTAACGTAGACTTGGTTATTGTTACCAGTCGTTGTATCATGCTCATCATTCGGAATCTGCGTACAGCAATCACCTTCATGTGTATCACTGACTAGTACCTGTGTCAGAATCAGAGCGCGACTGGAACCACAGTTTCTACTACAATACTTGTTGGCATAGTCAGCGTTAGGAGAGAAACTTACTCCTTGACCGAACATACACCGAACTGCAAGACGCCAATCCAAGTTTCCGCTGACAATGGATTCCACTTTACTAGCATCTGTGGCGTGCCACAACTCCATTTCGGTTACGTTTGGGTGGCGATTCTGTTGTTCTTCCTTCTTTAATTGATAGCTTCCCCAAAGATATGGATTCTGTACTCGTTCAATACGGGTTGGTTCATGTGAACCCATTCGATATTTGACAGATGTGTATTCAGTGCTTTGTTTACTTAAGTCGATTAGCGTGAAGTCGGTTATGTAATTGGTCCAATCCCATGTTGAGGGCTTGTTGGAGATGAAGTGGTCTACTAGGAGCGACATTTCTTCAGTGTAATCAAATCTAAAATGTAGAAATGAGGCAAAATAGTTTTCTACACAACTACGCTTTCTTACAGGATAATACTATAAACGTCTTTGTTTGAGGCCGAGGTGGGGTGATGGTGAAGGGGGGGGGGGGCGCAGTTTGGAAATATAATTTGTTCATCATGTAGACCAATATATCATGTAGATCATAAGGCAACCAATTTGAAAGAATAAAAACGAATAAATTTGAAGAATAAAAAGCATTCATAACACTATTTTCTTCAGAACTGATGGTCAAAATTGCAAACAATTCGTAATAACGTGTATCATAAATGTGTTTACGCTCAATTTGAAGTTATTTGGAGTGATTTTATTTTCCAAACTCTATGCCAAGCCCAATCTAATAGGGTTTTTAGAAACTTTGAGATGGTTTTTATCAAATATGGTTCAACCGATTTAACCCCAAAACTATACAGTTGTAATTTGGATAAGTCTACGTGTACAGAAAAAGTTTCATGTCGATCAGTCAAAGCAAGGAGACTGCAACAAACGTAGGCAAGTTATCGATACTAAACAGGACATTGCTTAGAGAATAGAACGGAAGTGAGGAACTGCTTTCTAAATAAGTCAAACGAATGAGGAAGAAGTTTATATACTGGGCAAACGCAGAATATGCGTTGTGAGATGATCGAGATCTATAGGATGATCGATTATGATGGGAATCGAACCCTGGACTCCTGAAATGATGGTTCATCGCGCGCCAGCGACTGATCTATCCGTATCAGTAGTATGCTATTTTTACTCAAATGTAATAATTATTATTATAAGACTTCGTTTATTTTTGTGTACACATCACAGAAAATACTATTACATTAGAATTTTTAGAATGGGACAATAAATTAAGACAAAAATAAATAGGCAAGGTTTCGATACGCCTAAATGAGCATCTGCTCTTCCACCTAACCTTATATCTATAATATGAAGAAGAATTAACCACATGAATCAAATTTTACAAATTGAAAAGAAATAGAACAGAGTCAATAGATTGGAACCCAATTATACATGATTACTTAAAAATTATCTTTGAATTTTGCTCAACTAAAAGTTGTATTTTATGTGAAAATTTGAATAGTCCTAAAGATTTTAACGATTTTAATGAAATTGGTTACTCGTTCCATCTTCTTGGGCCATTGATTGAGAATGAGGATGAACATGTATGATAGTATGATGTTGATAAACCAAATAACCAAAAATAAAACCTTCAAGAACGTCAAGGGGGTAATTTACTCACGTGTTATCTCACGATTATAGACTATTAATCGGCAACTGATGAGAATAATATCTTTCTTCAATGTGTTCCGAACAACTTCCCTCTTTGACAACCACAAGTGAAGTGTGATATCCGTACTCGAATCATATTATAGAGATCCTAGCGGAGCAGTCGACCTTGGTGCTCGTACTGACGGTTGCGAACGAGTGTCTTCTGTATTCAATATTGAGGGCGTCCGAGGGTTTTTAGTTCTGAGCCATAAGAAGCGTTGCAGTCGCTGAGGAGGTGATGGGAGCGGGGTAGGCAATCGAGTTGCAACCAGAATTGCGATATGATAGTCATAGCAAACATTACTTGTTTTATATTTGAGAAAATTATTTATTATTATGTCTAGAAAATGGACTCCGTGACTGAAACTGAGTTTTATAACTTCTTCCTCCTTCTCTTTTACGCTCTCTCCCTCTCTCTCTCTCTCTCTCACTCTCTCTCTCCCTCTCTCCCCCCCTCTCTCTCTCTCGTCGTTGATAAGGCGCTCAAATTGAACACGTTTGTTGCAATGTCGTCGAGTGGGATGAAACCAAGAAATATTTACAATAAAGTAACCTTATAGAAAGAATCGATCGATTTTCTAAAATTGTTTTGATTAATAATATTGAATTATTATGTAATTTTCATCAATGTATACCTCCCCATCTGTTATCTTCTCTTATCTTGATCTTATCCTTACGTGGTTTAAGAATGCATGGGACGTCGATTCAGCGAAAAATGATTTTTTTGGTGATAAGTTTTGAACGGTTAAAGATATCGAAATTCAAATAGAGGGGAAATCCAGATAATTTTCATAGATTGAGGACTGTATAGGGCCTATATCAAACTTTCATATCGCATATTTTCCTCATGTAAAATAAGAAAAATATTCCTAGCTGCATGCGGTGTGAAAGTGTTCCAATCCAGAGCTAATAATTTCATTTCACACCATTATGAAGATAACAGAAATATCTGTGTTTTTCCCGTATTAGAATTTTGATATCTCACACCCTCAAACAATCATCACCACAAAACTAGTGCAACTATACAACTGATATTCCGCTAAATTACTCCTATGCACCACATGCACTCGTAAGCAACCAATTATTCCCTATAATTTTCTGTATTACATGCTGGTATTTCGGAATACATTTCAAGTCGACTATATTGTTTTCACTGTTTTGAATTATGGTACATGCACAAACAAAATACCAATCTCACTACAGTTATGTTCGATGAACATTTTCTTTCAATTACTTTTGGAGTATTGAAAGTATTTTTATAATAAAGTGAATCAATTACAAACACCCTTGCGAATGTTTCTTCTATAAAAAAACAGCCCCAACAGATGGAGACTAGCGCAGCTGTGGTGATTATCTGTTTCCTACTACACTAGGTCATTGTCGTCTCATACTCTGTTGATATATATTCACGTCTTTGCAAAATTCTCAAAACTCATTAATGAATTATAACTTCGGTATACTTGCATTCACGTAAGAAGGTTGCCTTCATGGCAAACACTAATAGTCTGTAACGGTAGATAAGGTCTGAGGGAGGGGGGAGGGGGGGAGGGGCACCCAGAAATTTCAAGGTAGTGAAAAGGCCAGCTTGCCTTATCGTACTGTACGGGGGCCTCTTGCCTCGGCCCGTCCGCCGGATGTGCTCGGCTGTGCTTCGCGTAATGGCGTCTAAAGCTGAAGTTGAAATTGCACTAGAATCTAAGCAATCACACTGTAGGCCTACAGCCCTGTGGTTTAGGCTGTATAGTATGTAGTACGCTATAGGTATAGGTCCGTGGATCAAATCGTGTTTTAAAATAGTATAAAATACTAGTTCGCAAATGTTTTTTTTTCCAAATTCAAGGTTACTAATAAGTTATTTTTAATTTTAGAAACCAAAAAAGTTATAGTTGAATATTCAAGTTAAATAGTTAAATGGTAAAGTTAAATAGTAGAAGCTAAAGTTATCTAAAACGAAAGTTGGTTTCCGCTGACCGAGTTACACAATCACCATCTAGACACGAGGCAGCGGACTCGCTCGTGTGCTCTGTTTCGTTGGGGACCGCTGAATAGCGTATACCGGAATAAAGTATACTCGGCTGTGTAGCATGGGCTTGTGGGTACTTATGAATGGATGTTTGTAAAACGTGGTTAGGGTTCGGGTAAGGTTTGACACCCAAGCCGAAGTATACGGAGTATACTTTATTCCAGTATACGCTCTTCAGGCACCCCATTCCGTTGATCATTGGCTGCTAGTCTCCTCAAATACCTAAACTGATGAACTAATTAATATATAATTATCACTTGGTGGTGGTGCAACCAATTTTACCAACGGTTTTCACATATTTTTAACTGGTATAGAAAAAGAGCATAGTCCAAGACATCTTCTTTCTTGAGCGTAAGTATATGTAGAAGCAAGTGATTTTTAATCGCTTGTTTAGTTCCGTTTGATTATGCAGACCTTCGTAAAGTGGCTGAAGTATCTATCTGCTCATAATCAAATGTTGACATTACCTCATCTAAATAATAATGATTTCAAAGAAACAGAAAGATAAATTTCTGCTGCCAAGTGTTTAATTTCATCAGATGAGCGTAAGCGTAGACTTTCATGCGTCTCGTAAGAGATTGACATGATTTTTTTAGAAATCAAGAAAGAGGGTCAAACTGATACCGGTGTTAACATGTTGGTATGGTAATTAGTTCCTTGTTTCTACTCTACGGCTACGTATCATTTCATTCCCTGAATCATATACTATTAAATTGTTATCTCGTGACAAATATGACCAAATATAATTAGAATTTGGAATGTGATTAATAGCGTACAAGTTTTCCCCCCATGACACAGAGTATAAAAATAGCTGATTATGAAAATGTGAATATGAATGCTCTCTGATTTTTTTGTTGTATTTGAGAATCTTAGACATCCGAATAATGTATTGGGCGGATTTAGGACTTGGGTCTAATGGATTATTGGATTACTAATGGATTTGAATAAGTCAGAACATGACTAGAAAAATAAAATATCAAAATCGATTAGTATATATATTTATGTGAAATGATTGATTAGTGAAAACATGATGGTAGAAAATAATGAGAAAGTATTAATATAAACATTAATATGAGAATAATATAAAAATAAGGAATAATTATGCTATGAATGGGTGTATAGATGTTTTCTCAAATAAAATTTATAAAATCACTGTTTGGACCAAACATTCTACACAATTTTACAAGAAATCGACTGAAAGTGCCCCTGTGCATATAAAGAGACAAATGGCCGCCAATAACAGTGATATTCGATATATCATTGGCCTACGTGGTTTCTTGAGTATGAAGTTGTTGTTTAAATCATAAATATGTCTCTTCTCGACATCCACATTATTAACTTCATCCTCACTTAATTCAAACGAATTTTAGTTTGAAAATAACTATTTCATAATAAACTGAGATGTAATCTCATTCACGAAGGGGGATCCCACAAGATTCATTTTCAGGTTCAATCATAAGTAGACTAAACTAGCGCGGCGATTTTGTATTTGAAAAATATTGTAGTAAAAGTAAAGACTGCTACGTAACTCAGAAGTAAGCCTACAGTCAAGACGAAATAAGAATTTCAAACGTCTGATGTATTTTCCCTTTGACTTTGAGATTTTTTTCATTTTCTCTTTCACATTTTTGAAGTTTCGCTTTAGAATTTTTAAAAATATTCAATGTATGCTCTGAAATACTTTCGATCTATCAGGAAAATTATGCTTACTTCACATGATTTTTGCATGCGTGATTCGTTGTGACTTGAGAGGTGAAAATTATTGTTGCAAATATAAGTTTTCACTAACCCCTTAATCATTGGAATATTCATATCTCGTTGATGTGGGTATAAGTCAAGATAACAGTCTGAACAACAGTTGGTCTGACGTAGTGATAAGATATTTTCTCAGTCTAGTTGACGCATTCAATGACGTATTGTTGAAAAAATTATTTTTACAAAAATGATATCTTGATCCCATTTTGAAAGATTTTTTGTTGATAATTGCTATCATAAGTACTGATGATAGAATCATAGGATTTTCATGAGAAAATATTTCACCTTTACTTACTGCTAATTTATAGGATTTTCATGAGAAAATATTTCACCTTTACTTACTGCTAATTTACTGCTTATGACTAATGACCACTTTACTGCTACTCTAATGTAGGTACCTCAGGGTTTTCTTTTTGATAATATTCTCTTGTACTTATTCATTCATATTGCGTTTAACGATGAACTGACCAAGATCTATTGGCGTCGGATAAATTATGGATGAGATGATGGGATGGTGGGATGATAGGTTATTTTTATTAGGTATTTTTGCATGTATAGTGGGAAGAAGTCGGTTGTGGCTTGTTGTTATGTTACCATCCCAGCATGATTGAGATCCGGATCGTTTAGGATTGTTGGATATTTTGTGTGGATTCTTTCTGGTCTGGCGACTAGGTTGTCTTGCGCAATCTTTTGGGTCAGTTGATTTTCCTGAGATCTTTCTTGTCTCCCGACTCCGCTCGTTTTGGTTTGATATTATTTTTCTGTTCCGCAAGTACATGCCCACATTGCCCATAATTACCTTATTGCCTGTTAAATCACAAATAACCTATTTGTTGGTGGGGTTGTTAAGCGAACAATAAACGTTGGGATCATTTGCCATGACTTTTTAACGCTATCTCATCAACGGCCACCATATGTACGATAGATAGCCTATGTAGAAAACAAGTAAAAAGATCAAGAATAAAAAAATTCAAACTAAATTATTAGTAGATAGTGGTAAATCACCATAGTCCGGTAAATCACACCATGGTCACACCTTAGCAGAGCCTCAGAAGTCAGAATCACTCGAATGTTGAAGTTGACATTCATATGTTTTTACGTCCCCTCTCTCTCTCTCTCTCTCTCTCTCTCTCTCACACTCACTCTCTCACTCTCTCTCTCTCTCTCTCTCTCTCTCTCTCTCACTCTCTATCTCTCTCTCTCTCTCTCTCTCTCACTCTCTCTCTCTCTCTCTCTCTCTCTCATTCACTCTCTCTCTCCCTCACTCTCTCTTTCCCTCTCTATATCTCTCTCTTTCACTCTCTCTCTCTCTCTCTCTCTCTCTCTCTCTCTCTCTCTCTCTCTCTCTCTCTTCAAGCTCGTGGCTCCTTACATACACAACAGCTAGCAGTTCTACACCAACATAGACCATACAATATACTGCGCATTAGGTTATAAACTGTAACACACCTTGGTAATAATACTGACTTTTCATTGCCAATGTTGAGTGCCTAGATTTATCACTCATCAGCCACCAAAGAATTAGGAACACCATGCTATTGAGTGGATCCGACTTTGGATCCGACTTTCAGACATCCGAGAGCAGATACAAACCAACAATTGAAACATTGGACATTCCACATTGATCCGGTTGTTTGGTCATAATAAACCAACTTCAAAATTTAAAAACTGCGTATTTTTGTAGGCCTATAGCTCTAATATAGGTTCTCATGGCTAATTTTTTGTACTTATTATTTTGTACGTATTCTTTTAGTGCATATATCAGTAGGCCTATATTTTCTTTAGGATGCATTTAATGTATCTTGATCGACCGCTTTGTGTCCGGTCTTGATCGACCGCAAGCCATACCTATAGAACAAAGCAGCGTACCATGAAGATGGCATGGCTGTTATTGGAGGAACGATAACGAGGATCATATCAGATTTTTCTTTCCTTTTTTATGTATATTCCACAGGTCGCAAAACGAAACCGATTCACACGGAACAGTTTCAAAGTATTACTCATTAGTACATCTTTTTCGTAGTCCATACAAATACAACGATTTTTACTAACCCCACAATAGCTTGATTGTTGCCGGGCTAGTTTAGAAATAGGTAATAATCAACCGCAAATATATCATTTGTTTAATTAAGACACAAATAATACACGTATTGGGTTGACGACTAAATCTAATGAATAAATATGAAATAATTCTAAATATATTTGCAGTGTTGTTGACAAATGACATTGAATAATCACTTTATCAGGGATTCGTTTGTTCTCTTTCTCTTTTCAGTCTCTATCTTTCTCTCTTTTGTTAACATAGTTCAGTGGGTAAGTAACTCCTGCAGAGAGTATGATTAGGCATCCCGCATACCAGAAGACCGCGTCATAGCTTCCTGTCAAGTCCATGAACCAACCTGTAGGAGACATATACAACTATATTTTTTATTATTTCATAACTTTATATTGTAATAGTTGAAACATTGTATTTTTATAAGCAACAAATAAATAAATGAGTAGAATAATTTCAAACTAGGTGCATGTGAACATCGAATGTAGAATATTTTAGTTGCTTGTAATGCATCTTCTATTTCATTAAAGAAATGTTACTTATAATTTATTTATAGTCGACTTTCAATTTTTCATTCTCTCATGAATATCGAAAACTAGACACAAAGTCATTAAAAAAAGCAATAAAATCAAATATCAAGGCAATAAAAAAGATGGCAAAGTAGGAGCGATTGGACTAAGGTGGTCATACCAGCCTAAAGAAATAATCAATTTTCAGGTAAAAAATGTAAATATTATAACAATGAGTTTTATGGTAAATGAACAATAATGAAAAAGTTTTTCTGTGAGAAATAATCTCTTCTTTGACCTTCGATTACTTTTTAATTATCTTTCTTCATCGATTCTACTATTGATTCTTGATTAAAACATTTCGTATGTAAAATAATGGAATGAAAAAATTAACCGATTTCTAAGTATTTGTTGTTTATAATGGCTTCTTACCCGTTCTTACCTGCTAACGGAGGTCCCAGAAGTGCAGAGAGTCCATCGAACATGAGCAGCAAACCGAACGCGTTGGTTAGGCGCTCCAGACCCAACAATTTCACAATTATTGTGGAACGGAGAGAATAAAACGAGGCTGAAACAAAATTTTAATGTAGTAGTAGGCTGTGATAGCATCAGTAAATCAGATATTATTAAAACAGGTCCCATAAATTTATATTATAGTTATCTTATGTTATCCAATAAATCGATTAAATTTAGAAATTTGAATAGTTTATCAATCCGTTTTGAGCCATCTGACAATATTTTATCTAAAGTGGTATCCATGGACAACTGTTGTCTAATGGTCGAGTATAGAGCTCTGTAACATATAATAGTTACGTGCAGGCTTACTTATCTTGGTATAGATCAATTAGTTAAAGGACAGTCAAGCTGGAGGTGAAAACTCATTAAAACTTGTAAGATAGTTTACACTTGGAGCCGATTATAACAAAAGTAATTGGTAATTCAATAAACAATTAGCGAATTTGAATTTGATCACCCTTGGTTACGTAGGTCATTTTCGTACCTCAACTAATGAATAACTGTTCATTATTCAATCATCAGCTGGTACAACCGGCTGTTGGCCCTAATTTATTTTTATTTTCTAAACCGAAAATCTGGCCCTTCCACCGAAAAGCTGTGTTTTTGACAAACATCGAGAATAACCTGGCACTTACACCAATTTGATCGATGTTACATACCTTCTATATTTTAGGTGATGTGTGTGCTATGAGAGTGATAAAATCTGTCGTAATCAAAGTTACTAAGCATATAATTTTGTTTTCGAGTCACTATAATTTTACTTTTCAAAAACCTGCTACTAAATTATTTAAGGGAAACATGAGATAAAATTGTGAAAAAATGTCATTCGAATGAATTCAAATCATCACGGAATCTTAGTATACTGATGATACACATTATTCAGAAATTTTACGTAAATCTCAAGCGTTTTGATGAGAAAAAATGTTTTTTATATCAATCGAAGCTATAAGAAACCCATTATGAATCTAATCAACAAGTATCACCAATTACATTTTAGAACGATTAGAATGTATTGAATAAAACAGGAACGCAGTGACATAATTGTTTTGAACTCAAGGTGCATACATATCTTTCCATTACATTTCATATAAATATGCCTATATCACTAATCCAACAACTCATATGTTGCGTTTTCCTAGTTTTTCTATTGTTTACGCAAACAAAGCCATGCAACGAAGATACTTATCACACACCTACTGCTGATCCGTAGATGATACAGCAAGTGAGCTGTACTGGCAAAGATTCTGTGAATCCTGTGACGATCAGTGAAATACCTCCTGCAGTTATCAGGACATAGTTGATAACAACCATGTCTACCCATTGGAAGGTAGCTAGAATGCCAAGCGTGATGCGTGCCACTGCACTGGCTATCATGATGGTGGGCACAAGTAACTGGACTGATGATTTGACCATACCGTAACTGACTGCACGATCTGAAAATATGATTTCTTATAAAATAATTGAATTTATTGAAAATAGTTTATAAAGAAATATATTGTGACATTCTCATCTAACATTTCCGGTGTTACTTCGATCCAATAATCATGTATATATACTTATATAATGGATTTTTGTGGTATTTTAGTCGAATGATAATTACTGATCCAGATTAAGTGAATTTTAAAATTATAGAATTTTAGAAATTTTAGAATCGAACAGTTCATAACAGTGAAAATTGATAAATGCAGTATTCCATCATAAAATAACATTTTCGATTGATAATACGTACCAGGAAGGTAAACGAAAGGTGTCAGCAACCCTAATTGCATGAGAGTGCAATGGAAGCACAGTAATATAAACGTCGGTGAACGAAATAGCGAGCAATCAAGCATTGTTGCAAGTATTCTCGTCACAGATTCGGGACAAATCACGCATTTAGTATCTTCACGTACGTCATTTCTTGTTTGTGTCCGTGATACAGCCAAATTATATCCAACTGAGTCAATATGAGAGTTGTACTGGGTTCGACTGCCCTCGAAGAAAATGTCATCCCTGGGAAAGAAAAAAGGAATTGTAGGTTTATGTTTTTCGTCTACGTTTTAGTAAAATATTCGATATTAAAAATATTAAATTATTTTGGAGATCTATTTTATTTGGGAAAGGTATCACCAATTTTACTTTTAGCCTCATTCCGAGAGTTGCTGTAAGCAAATGTCATGGTGATAACATTTAACTGACAGTTGGAACTACTTCCACGTTGATAATTCATGTGCTCGTTATCAGCAAGTTCAGTTAGTTTTATTCTGTGAGATAGTGTACACAAATATCAAGGCATTTTAATTTGATTAAAAAATCATTTCACGCTGGAGTTTGAAAGTTCCAAATGTTGCATTTCAATTTAACTACTCCCTTTGAAAAGTACAGTTTTACAGTGCTCGAATAAGCAATGACTGTCCAGTTATAAGAAGAAAGGTATTTGATTAATGTTCATTTGATTCAAAATGTTTTTTCACGTGTAAAAAAATCACGACTAGGCCTATCTAAATAACAATTTATCAAACATTATTTCACTAAACATTATATCCTGAACTCTCAATTTTGAAGTTTTTCTAATTGGCAAATAAGGACGAAGTGATTAAAAAAAAAATGAATTTACAAAAATTACATAAATCAATTAAAATCATAATTCATCAATATATAAAACCGGTGTTTTGAAGAATAATTCACCTGTACATGGGACGTAATCCTAAAGAATCTTTGACATTCCGTTGGCAGCAACATAATCTTCGACAGAAATCACATGTTGTATTTTGCATTTCTATCAGTTCATTCTGCACATTGTTATCCAAGCCAACAGTGATTCTGTAACTATCCCTTCTGTCGTGGATTAACGGTGCGATCACATCCAACACGGACATGGCTCCAGGTTTGGCTCCAGGCACTGGTCCTGGATTGACGCGAGATACACGCCTGGAGGCTGTACCGTCACCTGAGTACCAGAATATGGTCGAAATCAAATAGCTAGGTTGATGCCATTTTTTTATAAATCAATCTTTTTAGAATTGATAAATGAAAACTGTAAAGGGTAGGCCTATATATAATACTGTACTTATTGATGAGGATTGACCATATAACACGTCGTGACACAGAATATTTGTATTTAGGGCATGTAATCGATAATTACTTTTTAGAAATAGGAGGAGAAAAAGTGTCAAAGTTCAAAACAGTCCAAGTTGGCCCATCTATTAGCATGGCTGCGTTCCGAAACCTCCAGAATCTACTGCAAGCGTAGTGGATGCATTCCGAAACCTACTCCGAGTAATTTTCCTGAGCGTTCCGAAACCCACCTCACCAATACATACTGCATGTATACTTGAAACACTGTAACTATTTGTCCCACTAATCCCAGTAAACGTAATGGCGCACGCCAGTGAATGGTACGAGATTACATTAGTTTGTTCACAGACGAATCGGCGTGTAAATATTGTTGTAAATAAGGCAGAGAAGCTGAATCTGGACAGAACTGATGTTAGTTAATTTAAAATGTATTTTAGGTTGAATTGCGTATACATTTTTGTAAACGTTGTTTCAGAACCTAAGATTTGATTGAAAAACAATAATGGCGTCCATCTTTCTAATTTCCAATTGTACTGGATGTGTTCCGGTATTGAGGCCTACTGGAAACAAATAATTGTACTGGCAAGTTCTGTACTACAAGCAAGGACGTCGTTAGGATTTGCGTATGGTGAGGGGGGGGGGGGGGCGCAGGGGTACATAAATGAAATGACCACCCAGCTGGATACCAGCCATGCGCTAAATGGGAGTCTGGAGCCCTGCAGCGTATTTCTTGTAATATGGTCATTTTTTAAGTGATTTTCGCGATTTACAACCAGTTTTGGAGTTTAATAATTGAATCATTATGGACACTTCTTAAGTAATTTCTCATATTTTAATCATTATGGAAATTTTCAGTCTTATTTTCGCGATTTTTGCCAACACATTATTTGTGTGTTTATTTGTATGTTAGAAGGTGGGGCGCAAATGTCGATTGGTACCTTGGACCCCCTAACGACGTACCTGTCTACAAGTAAGGCCAGTAGGTTTCGAAATGCACCCTTAGTAGTATATCTTTCGTCTACTGCTTTACCCAATACTAGTTCTGCTGCTGTCGGAAAGTCTCGGTTACCATGCCCCAGGAACCCAGTCTTAGTGCTCCTCTGGTGCGTTGTGCTCGCGATTCCACTGTTTGTTCTACTAGCCGACGGGCGCAGAGATTGATTGCGATAGTCACTTATCATACTCTCAGTGTCTCTGTCTAGTTGCTTAGTTATCTGGACAGGCGTTAACGGTAGAAACAGGAGGGTAATAAAAGCGCAGAAAACAAACATTGCTAAAAGAAAACAAAAAACGAATAAATCAGATTGGTTATAAATTAGAGTTGGTATAACTTTGTATGTTGCCGATGTTTAAACCCAGTCTAAAAGGGCTGCAGAAGAGCGATATACAAAACGACTTCAATGGAGATTAAAATTTATTCGAAGGAAATGTCTGTTCTGAATTTTCACTTCTGGGCTGTTTCTATGTTTTTCTTTTAAATATTAGAAATCGGTTTGATCAGAAGTTGTGCAATCGATTGCTGGGTAGAGACGGAGTGGGGATGACAGTGGGGATGAATCTTAATTCAACGTTGGGTGAACTGTCTTTGTATCTCTTTAGTCTATGGTCTGCATGACTGTCTCTTCATTAGTCATATTACTTTGGAGTGAACCTACCTGCTAGAAAGAGCATCGAGTTTCTCCAGCCATATGATTCTACCAGTGGTGTCATGATTGGCGCCAATACCATCCCTCCAACACTCGAGCCAGTCAAAGCCACACATGTGGCAAACGGCCGCTTACGTTCGAAATAGAAACTAACGCAAATGATACCTACAACATATTGCATGGAAAAGCCAGTACCTGAAAACAGAACAATACAAATCGAATTACAGGAGTTCTACTCAATTTTCTACTGAAAATGAGATTTCTCTCAGAGTGTTCACTCGTTCTTGTAAATCAAACTTCCGCAAGAGATTTTCAGAAAAATCTGTTATACAGCTTTTGAGAGAAAGATGAAGGAGTAAATATTCATGAATAACAAAATTACGATGAAGATTTTATTTAAAATTTAAGTTATCTCAATGCGAGAAATTCATTTGTCATCTTTTACAAAATATCAGTTGAAATGATCAAACTGATTCTGAAAGAAAATATGTTTAACACATTACTCAACTTCAACATCTAATCTCGCAACGATAATTTTGTAGATTTTTTCTTCCGAATTATAACAATATACATTGATGCTATTTGTGCTTATACGCTATCGTGAATTTACTTACACTGTACTAACCTCCCAAAACACCAAATGATACACAAAGAAACTCTACGGAAGTTGCGAAGTACGATACACCGAATCCAATACTTGAAATCATTCCTCCTAGGAAAGCTATCTTCCTGAATCCGTATCTATTGGTTAACGCGCTTACAAGTGGTCCTGTAAAGAATAATTATTTAACCACGAAGTCTTATTTCTTGAAGTCTATGTTAAAAGCTGGAAAATATGAGAAAAATTGGAAATGTCTAGAAAGACGGTAAACAACCAATAATTCCGTTTCCAGTTCTAAGCTCAAGATGGTAATCATTTTTCATATATATATATATATATATATATATATATATATATATATATATATATATATATATATATATATATATATATATATATATATATATATATATATATATATATATATATATATATATATATATATATATATATATATATATATATATATATATATATATAAATATATATATATATATATATTTCATGATATCGAAATTTGATACAAAATCATTTTTCCTCAGGCTACGGATGGAAGACAGTATTGTTTAGACGGGGCACCACAAGGGTGACGTACCACCTCAATTTTTATATCTATAACTTGGCCTATATATACGTAATTGCATGGTTGTTGTCGTATATTCTTTATTGTATATGCTATTCTTGTATGAATAAATTTATTCATATATGTCAGACGTCATACTATTTGGGTGAAGATTATTAATAACAAATTCAACACAAAACAAAAGATTTTTGACAGCTTGTAGTCGGACCGCGTCTTGAACGAATAGTAAAAATGAGTTTTGTAAAGTAAAAAAATGATTGGTAAAAAGTCAATCCGCTAAATATCGCTTATTCAACAAATGTATGTCTCGTGAAACCAGACTCAAGCCAAATATCTCTTATGTATAAATAAGATATAATAATGGATACATACCAGTAACATTTTGAAAAGCTTGTAGCAGAGAATTAATAATCGATACTGATGCTTTTGGAGCATCAAATTCTTTAGCAAAAATATCCAAATATAATTCACCAAAACTGTATAAAATTCCATCGGCTGCAAGATTACAAATAAACGCAACGATCATGACGACCCACCCCCAGCCACCGTCGGGTGGTACAACGACGTACGTCGTAATTATTGAGGCGTCGTTGACATCGTCGTTGACGTGTTTAACACTCGTTTGAGGGGTGTTATTTACTGGTCGTGAAGTACTTGCGATATTAGTTGCAGGAGGTATCTTGGTCGGCGCACTAGGATAGACATTTACAAAATGGATATATAATGTTTATAAGATTCATAAGATAAAACAAATCATATTTGTTTTGATTGAACGCTTTGAGAAGATGTAGGTATGACGAGTCGTATTCGCTATTCGAAGTTATGTAATACTGGTAATCCAAAACATTTCTGTGACAACATTTTTATATACATTTCCATTTTGAGGGGCTCATCAAAATTCTCCATAATCATCTTTATAATAATATAGCTTAATTCCACATCATTCATTTTTAATCTAAAATTTCAATTCGTTTTCATTTGTTAAATTCGTTGAATTCATTCAATTTTCTGTTTATTATTTCTAAACTGTTTTTCTATTCATTGTATATTTTGTATTGAGTAGTATGGATCCCTGTGGTCACTCATGTGTGCCTGAGCAGCCGCCGAATAAACGGATTTCTCTCTTTCAATTCGCTTTGTGTGTACCTTTATAATTCCTGATTTTACAAATTTTTGGAAAGCTAAATGCAAAAAATGAGAATGGTTCTAGTTGAATCAAAATACCAAAGACAATTACAATAGGCATAGAAAATTACAGAAAAAAACAGTACTGATATTTTGGCCCAATTAAATGAAAATGTAATAAACAAAAGGGCAGGAATTATCTTACTATGTTTACTCTAAAAATTACTCACTTATTCTGCTTCATATTGAAGAAATTATTATGATTTATCACTACCTTAAGATAGTCATAATAGGTACCAAATCACTGATAGGCCTATATTATAAGTATAATCGTGCCAAGAGTGTTATTCGTACAGTTTCAACTTGAGTAGACGTTACTGAGTTATTTCATCACATATACTAATCATTGTTGAAATGAATAATAATGCATAAAAAATAACGTTTGATGACTGTTAAGATGTGGCTTAACTGTGATTAAACTCTGTTTAACTTTTTTTTTAGGGCCTGGGAATACTTTTTTTGGGGAAAAAATTTGTTGAAAAATTTGCTTGGGATAGAACTAAGTAGTGTAACAAAATAATTTTGAGCTCTATATGTATCGTTCATTTTATTGATCAGGATATAATTTTTGATTTGCCTTTCTGATATTATATTTATTCAATTGTTTTATATTTTGGATTCCAAGTACACAAATTTTCTCTGACAGAACAATAAAAGATATCCTAATTAAACGTAAACATCATAGAGTATTCAAACTTCAATTTTGAATTGAAAAGAAAGACCAATTATATAAATACAGTAAACATATTATATATCAAGAATCATATGCGGCTAACTGACTGAATTTTAGGATGATATTGGTGGTATTTTAATTGTATCATATCGACCGTCCAGTAGCCATACCTTATATAATTGAATCAATTGTATTATTGTATGTGAAAACCATCATTATTATAAGAATGAAACTTAAGATAATTTGAATTGAAGAATGTATATAAATTATTACACGTGTTCTTGTTTGTACCATTCCTAGCAACATAGCAATTACAATTAACATTTTCGAAATTATTGTTATACATTTTTCAATTCATCAACAAGAGAATTAACACGAACTAAGTATAGCGTGAATGTTCAAACAAAGGAACGTGAAGTATTGAGAAAAACGATTTAAAAAAGTCCCCCCAAAATATAATAAATTCACGAGAAATTATTTGAATTTTCAATAAAGTATTTCTCATGTTAGTGATAGTTTATTATTTACTAATGGGCTTCAATTACTTCTCGATATAACTTGCGAACAGATACATATTAAATTGCATAAAACTTGAAAGAACAATTCAACAATTTTCAGTAAGATGAAGTGAAACTATTTCTTGGTTATTTCGTGTAGACCTTTTCTCTCTTCAAGTCTCTTGCTATTTCCCAGCGGTTAATACAGTTCAAGGGATATGTGCTAGCGGCTGCGATTAGTATCATGATTCCTGAGTAGATGAAAACCGAGTCGTAGTTATTAGTTAAATCCATGATCCAGCCTGCGAATCAAAGAGAATGTTATCAGATAAGAATTAGCGAACATTAGGTCTGTACCTTGGAAAGACAGAGACTTGCTCGTTTGAGTCCATTGCTGGGGGTATACTCTGAGTTCAATTGAAAAACTAATCAACTAAAATAAACATCAACCTTAATGAAGAACATGGATAGCACCTTTTGTGGGAAATCGGATTAATAACATTTTAGAACAATTAATGTACATGTTGAAAAATGACATTAGTGTGTAATGTGTGTTTGGGGTGGTAATATCGCCCTTGTGGTGCCCCGTCCAAACGATTCTAATCTCATCCTTAGCCTTAATAGGGGAACAATGATTTTGTATCAAGTTTCGATGTTATTAAAAAAAAAAGAAGGCTAATCAAGAAAAAATCTTTCAAATAAATGTTATAATGGATATTATTATCAACGATCATAAGTATGAAAATACATTAAATGTATGACATTTTATGATTTTCCAATGTGGTACATGATAATCAAAACTGATTGATAGTTTTATTCAGTTTCATTCATTAATCGCTGATCAGTTAAGGAGTTTTCGAACTAAAAATCCATTTGGGACATTTTCATACCATCTCACATACCTCCAGTATAGCTATATGGAAGTTGTATTTGAAATTCCGATTCATTTTCATACTCTGTTTTAGAAAGAAATGAACTGGGGTTTATAAATACTACTTCGTAACTTGATAAGTTCACAATCACAGAATGGCTTTCAGTTATTGACGTATGCTTCAAGTGTACCATAGGTGTGTGTTCGATTACCTGCAAATGGTGGTCCAACTATTGCACAGATTCCGTCAAACAGCAGAAGTAAACCAAAAGCATTTGTCAGCCTCTCCAGACCCAACACTTTCACAATTATAGTTGAACGAAGAGAATAAAACGCGGCTGAAACAAAATAAAACGTCCTTCGCTTAATTAATGTATAACAGTATACTCATGAAAGTCTATGAACCAATCTTTTTTATTAAATTGAATAAATGATTCGACAATAGACCCACACGTTTTCATTTTAGTACACTTTCTATTACAACCATAATTATGTAAAGATTGATGTGATGAAAAAATTATAATGTTTTGAATCGTTATAATTTATTCGTGTTCTGACCTAACGCCGAGCCGTAAAATGCGCAGCACGTCATCTGCAGGGCCACCGAGGACGTGAATCCCAGAACGATCATTGAAATAGCTCCAACAGTCATGAGTACGTAGTTGACAATCACCAAGTCTGCCCATTGGAAGCTCGTTAAAATGCCTAGCGTAATTCTTGACACTGTGCTGACGATCATTGTGCTTGTTATGAACATCCCAATGACGGCCTCGTCTGTACCAGCCTGCCGTGCACGATCTGTAACAAATGGGTACAAATGCTTTTCCAAACTAATGAACATTTATGTAGCCGTGATTCTGAAAAATAAGAGGACATTCTTCTATAACATAACCATTTTTTTTAATGCTGCTTAACGACCCCACCAACAGCTAGGTTATATGGGGGTACGAATGAGTGGGTGGTGATGCAACGATGGAGTGATGATAGGTGAAAGGACGTTTATAAAAACCCATGCCTTATGCGGGACTCGAACCCACGCCCACCGGTCGCTTCAGTCTCTGAAGCGTGCCTCAGCTGACTGAGAAACGAGGGCGGCACATAACCATCTCATATTTTCAGTATTTTGAACGAAGTATTTTCAAAATAACATTCAATATATTAAACGATGAATTATGTATCACTTGAAACTCAATATTTCAACCACAAAAGTCTTCTCAAATTCTTCTTATCCACTAAGATGATTGAAAAAAAACCGAGGAAGCAAAATATTCTCGACTCAGTTCAAGTAATCACAACAATTCACAACTATCGCATACTGTTGGATTTAAGGGGACGTTGAAAGCACTAGAACGACAATGTTGAAAGTGCACTTTATGGTACCTGTTTATCACAAACTATATGAAAGTCACATGCACAAAAGTTTCACAGAAGTTACATAAAACCTTCGTACACTTGCACTAGAGAGATTTCTTCTCAAGCAATGTCTAAACAATACTACATTTTTTTTTGAAATAACTAAATTTTAAATAACACAAAAGTGAATTACATTCGAATTTGAGATGTGTGTCTATATAACGAACTGAACGGAAACATTAATTTAATTAGAACCATTTCAAATAATTTCATGATTTTTGATACCAATTTGATAGAGATGTATTGATTGAAGAAGTGATAGGCCTGTACATGACAAATACTAATATCAGTTCATTTACTATTTCATTTCAATGTAGTACTGTAGGATGTTCTATCATTTTGTTTCATTCATGGAAAATTTGTTTTCTCTTCATGACCCTCCCTCATTGTATTTCCTGCCCCCATTCAAAGATTCATCGAATTAGTGGTTTCAAGTTCCACACTTATTTACCAATTTCGCACCTCCTCATTGTCACAGTACCATTATGAATAGTTGACTAAAATCTAGCTAAAATTCAATTATATTCTTACCTGGCAAGTATACAAATGGTACCAACATACCCAGCTGCATAAAACAACAATTCAGCGTCAACAGAAAGAACGAAGGTGACCGAAAAAGTGACAAGTCAAGCATTGTTGCAAGTATTCTTTTCACCGATTCGGAGCAAATAACACATTTAGCATCTTCTTGTACGTCATTCCTGGTTTGTATGCGTGATACCGCCATATTGTAACCAACTGAACCCATGTGGGAGTTGTACTGAGGTACACGATTAAGACTTGCCTGGTAGAAAATATCATCCCTGGAAAAGAAATAGTAAAACTGAATAATGAAGTTGATTTGATAACTTGTTAGCTTCAAGGTTATCGTTAGCTTAAGATTACCGAAATGAAATCATATTAGAATGCAAGCTGTCCAAGAAGTTAAATCTGAACTTGATGGATTAAACCGGTCATTGGCAACGTATTATTGCAGTTATAGGCCTACACGTAGTGAATGATTACTATGATTAAAAAAATGATGGATGTATCATGTTTATGAATGGTGAAATATTTATAAAAAGTCCATTGATAATCAGGCCTACATTGGTTGATGGACGGAACTGCTGCTACGTATTTGTTTAAGATATTTACAGCTGATACTTTAGAATATTTAGGAAACAAAAGCAATAAAAGTGGATAAAATAGATTTCGCGTGAAAACATTGCTTCATTTATATATATAGGTCATACAAACATTTTATGTTTCACATTACAGTATATTATAATCATACTTGTACCTAAGAGAGTAGGCCTTCTACCAACAAAACAATTGTTCAAGTTTTGGTCATGTCACATAAACTCGCTCTAAATCTATTTCAGAATTCGACGCATTAGAAAGATGTGGTTATATGGAAGAGCAGCATAATTTAGCAATGCTAATATCTGAATATCGCCATTTTATCCGGAAAATAAAGACAATTGAATTGAATTGAAAAATTGGTTGATTCTCATTTTATTTCGTGACTAGAAAAATCATAATATCCCAAAAATACCACAGCTGTTCAAACATCACGATGATATTGATGAATTGTTATGTTGGTATTTGACCTTTTTCTTTATGGATAAAAACTCACAAACACTTGTTTCATTTACCTATACAAAGGACGAAACACCTTCCCTGATTTTGATTCCCGATTGAAACACCACAACCTCCTACAGAAGTCACATCTAGTATTCTGTATTTCTCTCCGTTGACTTTGTACATTATTGTCCAAACCAACAAGTATTCTGTAACTCGCTGTTGAGTCTTTTCTGTCGTCCCATAGCGGGTTAATCATGTCTAGTGTAGACAATGCTACAGGTGTTGGCGGGACTGTAGATACTCTTCTTGAATAGGTTCCTGGCATTATACCAGCAATACTGCCTCCACCAGCTAAAAAATCAGAATCGACGGGTATTATACTTTTACCGATCTTTAGACCGATAGCTACTTTCGAAGAATCGTATAATGGTGACAATAGATACACTACCAAGGCAATTCACGATTATGTTGGAATGAGATTCAATTTCTCGAACACACCTCCACCAATCTCCTCGACTGTCTACAATTAGTGTGACTTTCCGCACGCTAGGAGGTGCGATAAGCGGACTGAATTGTGGATTGTGATTGGCTATCGCGAGCTCACTTATCACGCTTTCTACTTATTTATATATTAATATTATTATGTAAGCCTACTAAAGATACTTTTTAGTTTTTTACTATTCAATGTTATGCCATCAATGTGGTATCAAAACATCAGAATTTTATATCAATGGGAACAATAGAGATCACTTTGAAAGTGCAGGTATACGCTCATCCTATTGGCGTACGTCTGGCGAGCCCAATGCTGTGCGTCATTGGAAAATGACCAATTCTAACGAGTCTAGTTTTTCGTTGAAAACCACGGAGAGTGCCTATCGAATTTTATCCACACATGTTCCTAAAATATTAATAATGATTGATTACATGGTATGAAATAACATTTAAAAATCAAGTGAAAGATTTGAAGCTGACCTAGTACTAGCTCAGCTGCTGTAGGAAAGTCTCTGTTGCTCGGCCCTAAGAAGCCGACTTTTGTGCTTCTTCTTTGGTTCAGATCGCTGATTGTGCTGACGTCAGTTGTTCCTTGTAGTCGGTAATTACTGATCATATTGTCAGTGTCTTGAGTTAACTCGCGGGATATTTGGAATGGCGTGATCTTACGGAACAGGAGAGACAGTACGGCACAGAACACCATTATTGCTGAAATAGAGATTCATAGTGTGGGTATACTTTGCTCGTGCCATTGAGTACGTGAAATATCTTCGTTTCTGACGCAGGTGATTTTAAAAACATATTCTTGCATTTGTCGTGCAGAATAGGGAATAGGGAAAGTGTCTATTAGGTACTGCCACACATAAACTTTGCGCGTAAATTGTAAGGGGTGGGGGGTCCTACAAAAGCTACAAATTATTGGGATATGATAGAACAGAAAAAACATGGCGAATAAACAAATTAGAACAACACAACAATCAAATAGAACAGAACAAATAAAATAGATGATCGTAGAATTAGAGTGGAACATGGATTTCATGACAGTTGAGCATTACTGTAAGCATCAATATGTGGTGCCTCTTCTAAACGATCTCATTAAAGCTCCCAAATGATTCTATAATGAAACAATGTTTGCATATCAAGACTACGACATTGACAATAAAAATAGTTGCGTTTCACTTCACTTGATCCCATTTCATAGAATTGAATCTCCTTATTTTAATTGTAGACAAAACTTATAATGCACTTATATGCTCACCTGCGAGTAAGAGCATGGAAATGCGCCATTTAAAGTGTTCCACAAATGGTTTCAGGAAGTGGACGATTATCATACCACCGAAACTTGAGCCACATACAGAAATACACGTTGCTAGTGCCCTCCAACGCTGGAAGTAGAAACTAACCGAGATAATTGCCACGACGTACATCATTGAAGATCCAATACCTGAAATGTACAAACATCCGTAAGTGAAGTTCTAAAATTAAATCTATTTTCATTTGATCACATATGATTCCAATAAGCTTTTTCAACATTTGTAATTTTTTTTTAATGAGCATCACTATGACAATATATCACCCTTCGTTATGAGGATAAACTGAAGGGGTTCAGTTGGATCCTCCTATTCACGTGATGGTCAATTGTTTTACTTTCACGAAGTCTTCAAAGAGTCACAAAATATTCAACATTCTCTAAAAATGTAATGAGATTGTTACAAGAATCGCAGTGGTCGAGCAACCATCGTTATACCAAGTCAACCAAGTTGATGGAATGGTGGCACTTGACCCTTCCAAATCTATCTCTAGGCACATGATAAGCACATGACACGTTCTTCAAATTTGTTTGTTTTACAAATGATTGTTATAAAACTATAATGTTTCAACAATATATGTGACTCTTATGGCATTTGTAGTCACGGCTGTTCGCAATGAAATTACTAAAATATGTCATATATATTTATATATTTTAATAACATCGAAACGTGATACAAAATCATTGTTCCTCAATCAAGGCTTGGTTGAGAGTAGGATCGTTTGGATGGGGCACCACAAGGACGATCTTACCACCCCATTTTATTTATTTTTAAAAAAGTCCGATACCAGGACTGTGCTGTCTGCGATCATTTTTTTTGCCGCAGATATATATCTTCAGTTTTCAAAAATCCAGCACACATTATGATTATAAACATTACCAGGACATTACCGGACATTACCAACCATGGTATTGAGAGTAACACGAATGTTGATATCTTCCACTTTGAACAAAGTCTCGTAGGCAATGTTCACTTCTTCCAATAACATCAGATGTGAAGTTTATCATCACACAATTAGAAAAAAATATGAGAAGAAAATATGAAATATAGATGAATAATATAAGAGGCGTATAATTGATGTATACAATTTGAACTCATACAGTACTAACCTCCCATAACGCCGAATGAGAGACAAAGAAACGCGATGGAAGTAGCGAAGTACGATACGGCGAAGCCAATGCTTGAAATCATTCCTCCTAGGAAAGCTATCTTCCTGAATCCGTATTTATTAATTAACGCACTGACAAATGGTCCTGATAAACAAAGAAGTTGATATTGTAATATGCAGACATTATTAAACGAACTGTAAATATTGTGTAGAATTATCTATAGTCGATTATTTTTTCTTTCTATGTGCATAGAATATTATAGTTCACAGCAAACTTATTATTTTGCTTCCTTATAGTTTTACGTTTTTGTTTGTTGTTGGTTAAATTCATAATTTATTACATTTTCTCAATGAGTTTCTCCATTATTAGTACCATATTAATAAATTTTTATGTGTCGCTTTTATAGCAACTATTTTTGTGGGTTGCTGAGTGTTGAATAAACAGTATGATTATGTTCAAACATATAAACGATATATAAACGATTTATATATAAACGATTTATATATAAACGAACATATAAACAACATTTAAAATCGATGTGATCAATTATATTTGAGCCATAGCTAAGGGAAACTATTCATAGGTTTCTTTCAAATCACTAATATAAATACATGCAATACATTGACAAAATTTCCAATTGATAATTACCAGATATATGTTGAAACGCCAGTAACAAAGATGGTACCAAAGAAACTGTTTTCTTAGATGTATCGAATTCTTTGGATAAAATATCCAAAAATACATCACCAAAACTATATAAAATGCCATCGGCTACGAAGTTTAGCATGAATGCGGCCATTACTACTATCCACCCCCACCCTCCGTCCAGGGGCACTACCATGTACGTTGTTGTTACCAACTCGTTGTCACCGTCTTCGAAATCATTCTTATTCTTCGCTTGGGAGCTCGACTTGGAAGTACTTGCGACATTTGATGCGGTAGACGTGGACGCGGGCTTCGGAGGTAGACTAACAATAAAGAAGAATGTATATAGGCCTATATATATTATATATATATATATATATATATATATATATATATATATATATATATATATATATATATATATATATATATATATATAAAACATATTTTCACTCATTTTAAAATGTCGAACATATTTTTAATTATCAAGAGGGAATCTAATCTAAATTCATTGACGGCTATGCAAAAACTGGAGTTACAAATAGGTCATGACTAGGATGGTGTAGGTCCTGAGCTATCATTTCCAATAGATTTTCAACCGTGTGTTTATAAAATTATAGATCGTCAATCAATAATCAATCATCAAGAATAAATAATTGACAATCAATAATAATTAAAACATAAACGTTGCCATGGTTTTTAAGGCTCCAAACATTTCAACATTCACTAACCACTAAGAACTATAAGTTCGGATTTGTGTTCGAAAAAACAAAGTTTCAGTTCAGTTTTGGAAAAGTATTAATATGACGTTTATCACTATATCTCCAAGGTTTGGTTTCACGAATAATTAAATTGTTGTTAAGTGCTAATTATCGGATCAATGTGACTTCCGGTTACCGCAACGCTCTTTTTTGTACTTTGACGAATAATTAGTGTGATCAACACATTTTAATCATTCGTTAAACGCGGTTCAAGGGAAAGATTAAAATAAAATATAGGTATCCAAGTTGATGAACAACTTGAAACCTTGATTTACTTATTCGACAAATAGTTCGCGAAACCTTGTCTTATTAGTTAAAGAAACTGATTGCGTGACTCACGAATTCTTTTTCATTTAGAAGTGTTGAAGCTACGTATGAATATAACTACCATACAAAATATACATACTCGTATACGATATCAGTAATTTTCACATTAGCACCAATCTTCCCGGTTACGTAGCAATTTACTAAATAATAAGAATAGTTATGAAGCTTATTATTAATATGAATATTGTACATGTTATTTGCTTCATTTGTCAGTTGTGTGACTTGTGTGACCTGCTGACTGAAGAAGTATAAATGGTTTCGAATATTTTTTCACACACTAATCGATGAAAGTTATACATCCTGATAATATTATATTATATATGGGACCCATGCGAGAGTAGAACGCAGCAAGTAACTTGTCTGTCTTATGGAATTAACCTGACATTTCCAAGTTCAGTTATTCTCTATCTGAGAGTTTTTGAAAACAAATGGAATGGATATAATGAATATAATGTAATTCGTTATCGTTAAAATAGCGAACTGAGGAACTATATACAAACGATGATTATTGTTGGTTTAAGATTACTTGTCCAATTGGGATGCATTGTAATCTGTTCCTACTTCCTTACACAAAGATTGACGTCAAGTGAGAATAACGCATAATAAATAAAAAACTTTCCATGAGAGTTTATATTCATTACTAAAAACTCTTTCTAATTAATCGTTTTTGCTCTTCATCTGCTGATAAAAAATAATTATTCCAATACCTAAAAGGTTTTTTGAATATATTTATTTATTTAAAATATGTTTATAAAGCCTATTATTTTTTAGTCTTTTTCCGTTTTTCTGTTTTTCTCCCAGTGGTTAACTGTGTACAACGGATACGTAATAATAGCAGCTAGTAGTGTGAAACATCCTGCCAGTATCATTACAGAACGGTTGGATTCTGTAAACTTTGCTATCAAACCTGAAACAAGAACACGCCCACTTACTTCATAATCCGCTAATTATAGAGTCAGTATTGCCTACGAACAGATTTGACTCCAAGTAGGAGATGCGAGAGAACAGGAAGGTCCGGTCCAGTAACTGAAATACTAGTGCTTATCACTGGCACTTTCGTTATTTGTAATAATGACATTCAGTTATAATTCACTTTCACTATTTACGACACAGGTTTTCAGTTTTCTGAACGGCTATCAGTTATTTACTTTTGTTTTCTTATAAGAGTGGTCCCTATCTTTGAATACTGTTCCAACAAATAAGTGGCAGGTGGCAGGTGATCACAAACTTTTGTTTTTGGTGGAGGTGCCGGGATTTTCTTATTCTCTCATTAGTGCTTTTCAAGAACACCATAATGAGTGAATCGTAATAAAGCGGTATGTACCTGTCAGTAAGTGAATTCTCATGGTAAATAAAAATAGTATTGGAAATTTGTAACGATAATAAAAAATAGAAATTCAAATTTGAAGTTTCTCTTTATTTCTGACTTTTTGATACTGCCAGCGTTATTGAACTTATTTAACGTTATTACGTCCTATAGTTCGAACAGTGGCTTACCTGATAACGGTGGACCAATCGTAACTGCTATTCCTTGGATAAACATTAAAATTCCAAAAGCACTTGTTAGCCGCTCAATACCAAGGAGTTCGATAAGGATAAGTGGTCTCAAGGCGAAGATTACACCTTGAAAAGAGAAACATAATGGTTTATAACCGTATTGCCGGTTGTATGTATTAACATAAAAATATCAACAATATTTATGTAGCTGTGGTTATTACATTGATATTACACGATTGTTCAAACCAAGGTTCTCAATGTGAAACATAGGAACTGTTTCGCTTAACAAAGCGTATTCAGGACATCACAACCCTGAAAGTAGATTTCAGTGAATAATGAAGTCATTTGCTCACCTAATTTTAGAGAAAACTATAAATCATCATAATCATCCAAAAAATATGTCCGTTTCAATTCGTGAATACAAGGATAATAATGCATTATTTCACCAGTGGAAGTATATTGTTCTTACCTATAGTCATACCAAAGAGGAGACAGCATATGATTTGTAGCGCGGTTGACGGAGATGCGGTTATCAACAAGAGGCTGGACCCGCCGACTGTAAGGACGATATTAGTGAGGAGTAGCGCCTTTTTATTCTGATAATTCGTAACAATGCCACTTAACACTCTGCCAAGGATATTAGTGATGTTTATGAAAGTAATAAGGAGCTTAGATATTTCTGGATCAACGCCGATTTCCTTAGAGTGACCTGAAATATAAACATGTGTTTCAATGAAATTGATGGTATTTTTATTATTATTATTATTATTATTATTATTCAGATATGAGAATTTGGTGATATTTCTTTTAAAATTTCGTCGGAATCTTCGATTTTATATCCAAGTGGATCCAATTTATACACAAGTTATATCCAATTTGAGGAATTTGCAGTGAATTTACAAAAGACATATATGTATTAGGCCTACCGAGTTAGCGTTTGTAAGAAAAAAATTAACCAACTTGGTCAAAAAATTGAGGAATTCTTTGATGGAGGGGTTTCTAAATTTGGCTCTAGCTGTTTGATGAGCCTGATCTGAAATAATTCTATGTAATAAACTTTTTGAACAAATTTGCACAAACACTATCTGCATTTTGCGTTGATGTAAGATAAGCGAGATAACAACAACGAAGAAAAAACAAGGGAGAAAATGACACGGTATTTTAAAAAATCTGAGTAAGCGGTTTGAACTTGCTGAAAAATTGAAAAATATTCTCAGACTCTGAAATTAAATAATAATAATAATAATAATCATAAATATCAACATCTCTCTTTTCACTTTAAGTTATAGAAAATCAAACAAAGCCACCGATTCAGAAACTGAAGTCAATTTGGGCATGGGTTCGAGACTTGCATGAGACATGGATTTTCATAAACGACCTTTCACTTATCATCATTTCATAATCTCAATTCACCTGGTTATGTGTCCCCCCAAATAACCAAGCTGTTGGTGGGGTCGACAAGCCAACAATAATATATTCATATTTGAGTTATTGCCTACGAATAGTGTACGAAAAATAATTGTAGACTCACTCTCAGGTCTAGTACTTACCTGGTAGGTAAACGTATATTGATAATAACATGGACATGTACGAACAATTGCTAATTATTAGCATGATATACGATGGAGATCGAAACAGCGACCAGTCCAAGATGGCTAATATTGACTTCTTTGGAGTGTCGTCTACTCTTCTGATCACCTCGTGCGTGTCTAGAGCCACGTGGAAGCGTTGGATTGGTCGATAGAACAGACCTGCTATTGCACATGTCAACACCAAAGCTGAAACACAATTGTCGCAATAGAAACGCATGAGTTCATGAGGTTGAGGGTTGAGCGTTATGGGAACGCCAAAATTTGTGACGTCATGACTCAATTACCGACCCCGTGCGACTATTATCATTTGGTTGTAATAAAGGGGCATAAGTATCTGCGGCGTTACTGTTAGCATAACTGCTTTACATTGTCTACGTCCCTGATTCGACTCCCATCGTAGCCACTTTTGTTTTAAAGAAAATAACTACTAAATGTTCTCTCGAGCGCAGGCTCATGGTAAAAGTTTATTTTGTTTCCAATTTGATCACAGAACCAAAATATTTGTACAAATGGTGTGATTTTTAACTATGGTTTTCAGTCCCATTTGAATCCGACTTTCAGAACAATTCTTACGACCGGGGTTTGATTCCTGCCATGGATACCACCCTGACAAAGGTGATTTCCAGTGGATATGGCAATGACTGAGAGCACAGTTTTCTTCCCATTGTCCTGTTATCATTTGGCCGTGTCTTTAAAACAGTATTGTATAAATAAGGCCTATAGTTCATTCTCAATTCATGTCTTATTCCAGTGATCTGGATTACACTCGATTCGTAATGTAAGTTTATAATTTAATTGCATCGTACCTCCTTCAAGTACCAATGTTTTCCGCCAGCCGTAACGAGTAATGCTTTTATCGATCATGATTGGATAAAACAGGCCTCCAATTCATGTCTAATTCCAGTGATCTGGATTACACTCGATTCGTAATGTAAGTTTAAAATTTAACTGCATCGTACCTCCTTCAAGTACCAATGTTTTCCTCCAGCCGTAACGAGTAATGCTTTTATCGATCATGATTGGATAAAACAGGCCTCCAACGCCCGTACCACAAACAGCGATGCACACAGCAAACGAGCGCCAACGCACAAAATAAAAACTCGTCACAATCATGGCGGGGACGAAAACCATACCACAGCCGACACCTTGAACGATATTCATACATGATGTTATATTGGAAGCTAACTTGGAATATATAGGCGTCATCCTAGAATAAAGTAAGCGATCATTTAATGTGATAGAAATTTATAAAACATAGCTGATCTTTCGTGAGAAGTCACTCTTGAATATAGATGTCTTTGAGATGTGGACACCTTTGCACAAGAGGTTTCAATGAATAAGGTTGAGATTGAACCAATTTGGCACAGTAACATTTATTTAGTTACATTTGATTTAAGTTACATTTTCATTTTCAGTTTCATTTTCTTGATCCTAAAATGAAGTCCAGAAACTTCATTTTAGGATCAAGAAAATGAAACTGAAAATGAAAATGTAACTAATTAGCGTATGAAAGTTGTATACATACTATTACATATTATTACATACATTTATTTTTAGAATGATAGGTTAGGGATATGTTTGGTAGGCCTATTTATATTATATATTTCATGTTTTTTTTGTGCTTCAATTTCATTACTGAAATAAATAGTGAAATTATTCATTATAATGCAGGTGAGAACATGGTATAAAAACATTAGTTAATAAATGAATGAATACATTCTACCTACACTGGTTATTGTATACACTAAGCTAATGTATACAAAGAAATTAAATGAACTAAAGTGGCTAGTACCTCCAATGAAACCGTATGTGAAACAAAGAACAGGTACTGACTGCGCGAAGTACGATACGGCTATACCAAAACCACCAATCATGCTGCCGCAAATAGTAACCGTTCTGAAACTGTACCAGTCTGCCAGCACGCTAACCAGTGGACCTAAAGAGAAGAAGACTTTATATATCTCATGGGAAAACGTTATACATGAAGTGGTGAGATGAGCTTGGAGGTACGATAATGTCGACGGCTAAAGTGATTGAACTGAAATTAGATTGATTGATTATTGACCCTACTAACAGCTAGGTTACTTGAGGGTTCGAATGTGCGGCTGATGGGTGAATGATGTTCACAAAAGCCAATGACATCTGGAAGTTAGACGCAATCCTAATTTTACCAAATGAAAATTAGGAAAAAGATGAACACGTCAGTACAGGCTTTTTTATTCAGAAAAATATTTTTTATATATTTCCAGCAATTATGAGAAATGCTGATTTCCCCCCAAAATGATAGAGTTATTCTTGTGGTATGGGACTAGAAAGAATATTATAATTTATAAGTTTTAGCTGTGGATCGGGCACTGACCTAAATGTAACACTGACTTTCCCATTATATGAATAATTATATTCGCTTTTCAAATTACCAACAAAAAATGTAAATCCACCGAACAATGAGACAAACAATGACGTCTCCGCCTTTCCTTGGTTAAATTCTTGGGCTACTTCCTCTACGAACTGGCTGATCGAAAACACCGTGCCGCCGAAGATCACTTGACACCAGAAAGCGGCCAGCATTACAATCCAAGACCATAAGCTGTCGGGATTGACGCTAACTACGGATAGGTGGACGGCCACATCGCTGGTTAACCGGCCAATAACAGGCCCTGCAGGTGGCATACTGAAATTAGAACAATGTTAATAGTTATTTTGAAAATGTTATTTTGGGGTTTGAAGGCGCGTCGACAGTGAGGTCATTTTGTGCCTATATGTTCATGTCCTTGTACTTTGCCATAGTTGTCAACATTTGTGGATGTTTCAAGCATATGGAGGGAGCGGGATAGAAGCTGGAAAATTAAGATATAAGATGATATAAAAGAAAAGAAAAGAAAAGAAGACGATAGATGAAGAGAATAGTGATAGTATTTTTTTCCTTTCTTATATGTATTTTATTTTCCTCGTATTTTTGTTACTTGTACTTTTGTATATTTGAATAATTCATGGTGTTTATAGTTATGATAATACCAATGAAATGAACTTGAACTTGAACTTCAGAACTTAAGACTTCTGCATCTGTTCTCTCTTATGTGAATCTCACAAGTGATATCACTTATTAGCGCAAGAGACAAACAGAAAGGTGTGGCTTTTTGATCGGCCACCTAGATCTATGCAAATTTCAAATACCATAATTGGTAATTTCAATCCTTTTAATAAATACTCCACCTGATTGGATGATATGTTTTATCACATCAAGGGGGCAAGAAAACGAAAATGATGAATTGATAACGATGATTGTTAGTTTCTTATTTCGCTGCATTGCTATGGTAATGATTGCTACAGTGAAATATCGCGAATGATTGTTTTTTCCACCATTTACTCGAGCTTGCTATTGGCTATACAATTGACCTAATGTCCGTTACCGTCGAAAGAAACAGATATACCGTTATAATTTGATCGCAATTGTTGCTCGTATTTTTTGAATTAATTTATTCTTGATGTTTTTCCTTTCTATTTTTCAATTGCTGATCGTTGATCACATTCTTTCATATTTGTTGTTGATGTTGATAATAATTGTAATGCTCTATACTATCTCGATTGCTGTGAAACTGGTTAGGCCTATGGTGTTTGAAACGTTGCAGTTTTTCATTGAAATCAGTCTCCTGAACTTTTGGGTTTACTTTTTTAGATTATAAATATACCATTATATCATACCTACATCAATTAAAAACAATTTGAACACTTATTAATTCATCCTCTCCCTAAGTTGAGAAATAAGTAATATACATCAAAGTTTCGATGTTGATAAAAAAATTATCAGCGTTGTATAGTCCTATTGGTAAATCTGTTATAAGTCTGAGGGAAACGTAGTTTGTATTGACTCACGTGCTAGCTCCAGTGCTTATTATTGCACCTGATGAATATGGTATAACTATTCTCTATATTATATAGAGTCTATTAAATATTGAACTTTATTTTATTTCCTTCTTTAAACAGAGACGTTTCCAAGGATACACTACAATCATAAATATCAAACAAAATAATGAATTTCAACATAATTTGTATTATTCCTAATATTGATCGACATAGAATTATTATCATCTCGACCAAGAGTCCATTATACATTATTATATTCCACATTTATTAAGTTTCAACTGGCTGCATGGTATTAATCGATCTAGTTTTCCGATAAGGCTACGTGACACCACCACGAACGGCCTTTTTCTCGCGTTTGTTGATCCATGGCAGTGGAATAGTGACTATAGCGGCCAGTATTAACAAACTGCCGGCGAACATAAACACATCTGTGTAGTTGTCTCGCATCTGGAAAATTGATCCTGAAATCAAGTAATAGGGTGGAAATAACAATACGGAAAGAATCGTTGTGACGTGTGAATGTTCAGACAGCATGATTGGTTTGCTTGAATAAGTTCGAATCATTTTATACGTTCACGGCACCTCCACCGATAAGTGGCAATTATTTTGTTTTGATTAGATGAGCGTAGAGAAGACTTACATTTCACATACCGAAAAAAAATGGGATTCGTTTTCATGATTTTTTTTTTTTTTAATTTTGGACGCTGCATACAGGCCAGGAAAATAAAACTAATCGACTCCAAACTTTTTTTTTGAATATTGATGTCACACCAGCATAGGTTGGGATTATTTTTCAGCAAAATCTGTGGAACGTTTTTCCGATTTTTTTTTGATAGTTTGGAAAATCCCCATAAAAATATTCCAGGGGTAAGATACTTACAAACGAATTTTTTCAAAATCTCTCAAACTCACACAGAAAATGAAAACAACTATCATACACATTTCAATATTTTACGCGATTAGAGAAACTATTTGAATGATCATATCTAATTGAGTATAATTTAATTAACATTTTATTGATAAACAATAAAAGGTATTAAAATGAGGATACCTATGAGATTATAATAGTTGAGATAATGGTAGGTCTTACCGGCTATTGGAGGTCCGACAAATGCAGCAATTCCTTGAAACAGTAGTAACAACCCGAATGCGTTTGTCAGGTTCTCTATTCCCAAGAGCTCCACAATCATAACGGTACGCAGTGAGTAGAAACAGGCTGAAAACAGTGTTATACGTTACATCTAATAATAACGTATAATCTCATGAAGAATTGTGGAAATTATTCAACACAAAATTTCTTACGACGTCCACTTATTTTATTGCATGTATACGTATTCTTAAAACTACATATTATTATTTCTCTCCTATTCCCTATTCACTGGTACCGGTACTATTCAATTTTTATTTCTCAGTTATTATTCATTTTCTATTGATTATTCCGTTATATTGGAATATTGAAACTTGGTAATAAGAATATAAATAACGCTTTACAATTTGAAGAAAATAATTCAAGATGTTCATTGTATACCTTGTCCTAACCCAAACATCGAACAGTACCAGATATGAAACCATCCTTCGTTTGAAATTCCACTTATCATCAGAGCTACGCCGCCAAGTGTAAGGCAGAGAAAGTTGATAAGTGTGACGTTAGCGCATGGTACACTAGTGACGATACCAAAACACATTCGAGATATTGTACTCGCTATACTGATCACTGATATCAAGGTGGAGGCGATAGCGGGATCGACTCCCAGAAATGCGACACGTGCTGGAAAACAAACACACACTCTAATACCGACAAGTGTCCAATCAACAGGTCGGCCAATGGATGCCGACGGCTGACAAGTACGGCTAGATATAGGGTCACGATGTAGCGATACCAAACATACTCTATCATAATATGAAGAAGGTTCTTAAAAAAGAAGTATTACCGGGATCTGAATCTGCGTCCAGTGTCAACAATTGCTGGTAGCGCAGCTATCGGTTTTATATCAAGCTGTACACGGCTCAGTAGATAATTATGTCAGCAGGGGCATTTTGTTTGGAACGAAAATGATAGATTTTGTAAGTACAACAATGGCACCGTTTTCGTCCAGGTTCCACTTGTTGCAACTGACGCTTTTATATCGAACTATGCACGGCTCAGTAGACAATCATGTTATAGCAGTGACATTTGGGATTTTGGAAGTTCAACAATGCCGCCGGCAACGTAGCCACTCTTATCTACAACTATTTCACAAGGGAGTCGCTAAATCGCATCAGGCAAATGGGACCTCTGGCTCTGACATGTTATTATTAGTATGGGAGTAGGTACACCTACTTTATGTTATGATTAAGTATGTTGGTATCACTACATTAAAGTAAGGTGTATGTCCAATTGACAATTTTAAAAATAAACTGGAAGTTCACATTGCTGGGATAGGGTAGATACAGAATAATGTATACACTACATGGATCTTCCTAAGCCAACAATATTCAGTACTTCTTGTTTTTCGAATATATTCTTATTTCCGCTGGTTTGATCTTATGTTTGTTTTTAATTTTGTATTATTTACTTCATCTGTTTGACTCATGCAAGTCGACAGAAATATTAGACAAAATAAATCTGCGAAATTTAGTTTCCGTTCACAATAATCTAATAATGTATAGAAAATTTAGTACTAACCAGGGACATAAATGAAGGGAACCATTAATGCGGCATTTGCAAAACAACCGTTAATCAATAGAATCAAAAACGAAGGCGATTGGAAGAGAGAAAAATCCAGCATGGTCGCCAAAGTTCTTTTCACTGATTCCGGAAAACAAATGCATTTCGATGATTGTTCTTCTTCAATGTCGTCAATTGTTGTCATTCGTGTGACGGTCATGTGATAACCTAAAGGATCTTCATCAGGCTGGTGCTCTTTCACACGTTTCAGGGTAGAGTTGTAGAAGGCATCATCTCTAGAAGATGAATTTAAAATAATCAGCTACAGCTTGTTGAGTTGTTGTTGAGTTGTGCTTTATTTATATAAACCCGCAAAAACCACACCAATACCATACATAAAGAATCAATGTTATGAATAGAAGTACATTGGGAAAATGCTGAAGATGCGTTGTAAGATGAGCGAAATTCTTTATGAAATTTACTGGAGAGTTATACAGACACACCTTGATTATAAATCTATTAACTCTCTGCTTTCCTGAACAACCTATTGATAATTTCAATCGTTTCACGACCTAATTCGACACTAAAAGTAGCAACAGAAAGCGCTTCTAAATTCCAATATGGCCAACGAAATGTTACAAATAAACTGTCAACAATGTTATATTTTTCATAAATGGCATTGTTGAAGTGTGTGCGCTCTCTATTTTGTGACTTTTCACAAGTTCCACTTTTTAATACTGACAGCTTACCCGCTACTTTTACTGTCGAATTGGTTTTACTTGTTGATTGTGCTGATAGCTTCCTTAGTACTAGGTGCGATTGATGTTTAAAAAATTACATAATATTTATATCTTTAAAACTGATTCATCCGATTCATGTAAAACTTTGGAATTTGCATACCTAAACTCCGCAGAAATGTGAATTTATTAAGAGTTTATTTCCATATTTTCCCCCTGGGTTATTTCTTATGAGGTTTTTCCAAATTTCGAAGTTATTTTACTCAAAAGTGGTTAAACAATGTTACTTATTGAGCATTATGTATTGATGTATAAGATGTTTCAGAGTTTTTGGGAGCTGGTTGGCGATTATGGAGGAAGGATGGGAGAGGCGGGGAGGCGAGGAGGAGGTAGTTTGTCTAAGCAAAGCTATTGATTATGTGACAAAAATTATTTCGTGTAACGAATTGATTCAAAATCTCTGATATGGTATTCTCCATACTCTCAGACTCCATACTCTGATACTCTCAGGCCTTACCTATATAATGGACGAGCACCAAAATACTTGTATTTTGAATTACAGCATCCACACAAATCTAAACAACATCCACAACGCTCCTTCTTATTTTCATCCTCGTGTACTCCAGTTAATAATAGTCTGTCTGTTCCGAAACTTTGATTGTTAATTCCAATTTCACGATGCAATCTTCTCACAGATATTAAGGAACCCATTCTTCCCGCTTGATCTCGAGGCAGCCTTCTTATGGATATTTGGGATCCCACTCTACTCTTAAAAGAAGAATGAGTTTTCATAATTTTATTAATAGGGTTTGTAAACTTCACGCTATTGGTTAAACGTTAAATAAATCTAATTAAAACTAAGTAATAATGATTTTGCTGATACCTACTTTCAAAAGACCACATATTTTTGGATACCTCATACCTGATTATGTTTATAATAGGTGTAGAAATTTAGTTCTGTAAAATTCAAAAAATTTCAAACATCGTGCAATGCTGTAGGAATGGGATACGAGAATGATGTAAAATACATTTTCACTGTTTAGAATAAATTTCAGAGCAGGAGGACTCTAATGTAGTATTAGCAGTATAGTTATGACAATATAACTGATCAAGATTGGGATTCAGCTATGAATTATCATTTGTATATAGGCCCTACAAAAAATTACAAATAAAAGCCGATATTTTTTAGAGATTATAATTCACAACATGACTAGTGCCATTGCTGTTCAATAATGTAATTCATTTCTTAGTCCCACCTTTGTTCTTCTGCCAGATTCCTCGTCATTGGGGAATTTTTGAAAAAGGGAGTAAGTGCTCGTCCTTGTATTCTTCCGGTTAACCACAGTGATCGTGCTGCCGGTATTATTATTAGCTAAAGTGGGATATTTATGGTTGGCGAGACCAACAAATCCAGTCATTCGACGAGTCGACAAGATACTTTGACCGAAACTCATTCGGGAATCCATCATCAAGGTTCTTGTGGATTTTATTCGAGCCGCTTCGTAATTTTCGTCACCTTGCATTTGTATTCGGACAGGCATTAATGGTCGGTATAGCGTGCCTGCTAAGCATACGCTCAGCAGTGCAACTAAAACAAAAATGGCGGAAGATTATTAATTATAACCAAGACGAAACGTTGTTTAAAAAATCGAATATTACGAAATAACGGACAATTACAATGAAAAAAATTAATAAATAACGCAATTGATTAATTTAAATTGGTAGGAACTTGAAGGAACTTGTAGAAATCTTGTTCACGCTAGGTTTGAAGTTAAACATGTCCTAATCTAGTCAACAGTTGAATTCCACGGTGGTAACATTTTTGGGTGACTGAAATGACTTTGTCCATTCGATCAAATAAGGACTTTTTGTTCAGTATTTTCATCTTCAATGTAGATCAGTATAGTTTTAGGACACGATTGGGTCTCGATCTTCTGACAAAAATTGAGACGGAATATAGGCCTACAAACAAACATTAACACAGTGAAAACATTTTCCCAGTAATATATACTTATTAAAATAATTCGTTCTCATAGTATTTACTTCCTTGTATTAGCAAGGACATTTCCCAGCCTTGCGATGTGATTAGGAATTCAACCACTGGGGGGACAATGGCGCCACCAACACCAGCGCCACAAACGACTATGCATGACGTCAAAGCACGCCATTTTTGAAAGTAGAAGCTTGTTGCAATCGAAAATGGTAGGAAAATCAAGCAGAAACCGACTCCTAGGAGAAAACAACGAAGACAGACGAGATTTACATTTTTGAAAGAAGTAATTATAGGTGAAAGAATCCAGATAAATTGGAATAACTTGATTTCAAATTTCATCTGAAATTTCTCTTTCAATGTTGAAACGGTATTTCACGTCCAAATTGGTTACACATACATACATTTTTATTTAATCCGAAACGGTGAAAGTTGAAAATATATAAACTTGGCTTGTATATAATTTCACCGTTATACATAACGGATATATATTTTCATTTGATTCTTACACAAACTAAAAATTCCTATTCCTGAAATATTTGTTCGTATTGAGAAACTATTCGTGCAAGAATGTATATATATATATATATATATATCGTACGGTTCACATTTCAGTATATCGTAGTATATCTTTGGCTCAGATATCTCATCATATTATCTTAGTATACATCTAAACTAAGAATATATTTATTTTGAAAAGTATAAGTTTCGGTTATGATTTGAATATGATATTTGTCTGAATCATTTTTCACGCGATTGAGAATTGTGTCGACTCACCTGCCACAAAGCCGAATGTAATGTACAAGAACACCATCGATTTGGCGTAAAAAGACACCATGTAACCAGTGCTAGCGATCACGCCACCGGCAATAAGTACTATTCGGAAACCAAATCGGTTGACGAGTGCACCGGCTATTGGGCCTAAACGAATAATACAAGATGATTATTGTTTGCTTAACGACCCCACCAACAGCTAGGTTATACGGGGGTACGAATGAGCGGGTGATTATGAAACTATGAAGAGTGAAAGGACGTTTACAAAAACCCATGCCTTATGCCGGAACTCGAACCCACGCCCAACGGTTCGCTTCAGTGTCTGAAGCGTGCCTCAGCTGACTGTGCTAACGAGGGCGGCAAAATAAATACAAGTACCACAAGAAATATAGAAGAATACAAGGAAAGTAATTAGAATAAAATGTTGATCTTTATTCCGAAATTTACATTCCGATTAAAATGAATCCATGCATATTTCTCCGTTAGTATTTTTAAGAATTTCATGTGGAGATCGTGTGTACGTTGTCTACCCAGTTTAGTACATTTTCTTCAGGATGTATTCTGATGAATCTTCATCGGCCACGTTATGTGACCGCAAGTGTACATGATTATTATATGAACAGTTTTGCTCCTTGTCGTTTTGGAGACAAGGGAGCCATTATTGATCCCTCTCCACAAGTAAAATAGTAGATACGATCAATATAAAAATAAAATATAAAAGACTTAATAAATGTGAAGTAATTTTTTTATCACGTTTGAAGAGAATTATCAGACATAGCGTTCGACGTTCAATCTCTATAAACCTTTATAAAGATTCAGAGGCTCACAGGAAAGAGCTGTAACCAAAGAAAGAGAATATTTGTTCGAGTGATTTTGTCTCGAGGTTTCTCTAATTTTTTTCTTTGGAGATGTTGTGCTTCAATTCTGATATTTCTCTCCCGACGTATGAAATAACTATAATTATGTAACATTCATAAATAATCATGAAACTGCAATATCAAGAGAGATTTTGCAGACATTCATTATGAGCTCAATATTGACGAACTGCATTCAAAAACCAAAACCTAAATAACTTACCAAACAAGTTAATAAATGCCGCCTGTATAGCACCAAGTAAGGAAATGTCTCCCATTGTTGCACCTAGTTTTTCTTGCAACTCAATCGCATACGATCCAATGGAAAACTGCATACCAGACGTTAACACATTACAATAGAATCCACATACCATGATAACCCAACCCCAGCCACCATCGGGAGGAATTATCATGAAATGGTCCTGTAGATCATCATCGTCGTCACCAAAGTCATCCCACGCGGTTGGAGGAGGAGATTTTGATGACGATGTTGTGGCTAGCGACGACCTTCTTTGTGTTGGTGGAGTACTTTTAACGTCTGGTGGTGCACTTTTTCCACCTTGTGGTAGTGGTGGTGCATTTTTACCGCCCGCTGGTGCACTTTTAGAGTCTTGCGTTGGCGGCGCACTTTTCGCACCTGGTGCTGGTGGCGCACTTTTCGCGCTTGGCGGGGGATTTGGAGTCGCGGGATTTTTAGCGCCTTGCGATGAACTCGGAGTATTTTGCATACTCTATTGTAGGATGGAAATACAGTTTCATGAATTTGGATTGATTTCTTGATAGTAAAGCGTTTCGTTTTGAGTGAATAATGGAAGAAGATGTGGGAAACAATTGAAAGTGAGGACTTGTCTATATGATTGTGTGTACATTGAATAGATTTCTTCATCATAAATTGACATTACTTTTACCAGGTATGAAATTCCGGAACTGGTTCATCAGGTCATTAACTTTTGTGTCCGTTTGTAAGACTGCAGTGCTTGCACTTTCGTGTTTGCTAGAACTAGTTGTTCAGTATTAAAACACCAGTTGTGGAGCTGGAGTGGTTAGTTCAATGCAAGATAATAGGAAAGATAATGAAAAATAACATGAAAGATAAGCTGTGATACTATAATCATAGCAGCTACAGCTACAACTAGATACAGCAATTTCCAAGACTTTGCTTGTGTTGAATGTGTTTATATTTTGGATGAGTACGTGATTATCGAATATACTTATATATGGTCTTATTTCTTATGCTTGAAGAATCAATATGGAATATTTTCGTTAAAATTGAAAAGAATTCTTATGAATTTTTTGTGATCAATTTGTGATATGTCAAGTTATCTGAATTCACTTGCTATTAAATAAGACGTTACATAAAAGAATAAGGAGATATGAGCATATGAGTTGCCTTTATATTCCTTAAGAGCGAAAAGAAATGTTATAGTGACATATCAGTTTTTATGGTAACTACTGATCGATTAGCGTTATAGAAATTCAAAGTACAGATTTACGAGAAGAACAGATCTTGCCAATACTTATCAAAATGGTATCCATGAAAACTATACTACTAACGCCAAAATAATGTGACTTGTATATGAATATAAAAACATATATTCAAATGTACCATCATTTGATGGTTATAATAGGCCTATACATACTACGTGATAGGTGTCACAGAATTATTCATTCTGAATTGTTTGAATGTTATGTTTATATCTTCATTCGTTCAAAAGTTATAAAAAAAGAGATATCACTTAAATCCATTTCTATTCTCTGTTATGTTATCTAGTCGAGCGGTAGCTCAACGAAAGTCAAGTCTCACGCTAAGTACAGTAAAGTCTTGAAAAGGATTACCTTGATCTCTTCGAAGAGCAGTCGTTGGTTTTATATCTTTGCTGCTGCTAAGCGTTTTAATCAACAATATAATATAACGACATTTTTTAAATTATTGCATAGAATCAGGAATGTATGCCAATTTTCTGTGCAGTAACTGTAGTTTTGAATTGTTTGAATACAACAATTTCTAAATAAGTTTACAGTGTTTCATAATACGAAATGAATATATAAGTTTAGTCTTCAGAAACGTAAGAAATCACTCTCGTTTATATTTGATCAATATTTTTACTCAACCATATTCAAGTTTTTTATATTAAAGATATATATAATTATTTAAATGATTTCTATGCGCTAACAACATCGAGTGTCTTCTTTACGTTATTCCGCTGTTTAATTATGTTAAGTGGATATTGTAAAAAAGCAGACATCAATGTTAAGCTACCAGCGAACCAGAAGACAGCGTCATAGTTGCCTGTTAATTCTTTCAGATAACCTAAACAAACCAAAAAACACATATGATTAACATGTAAAAAGTGGGAGGAACCTATTTCCCCCTCTTGCTTCCGCTATCAAGCATAGGGCCTTCGTAAGTATAGTTTTAATCAGTCGATTTCCATCATCTGGAAGATGTTGTCTCACAAAAACCGCCGATATGCATTCTCTTACACACTCGGGAATGCAATAAATTGAAGTTTCTATTTTTTGATTAAAACACATATTTTATATCTCATCATAAATATATCTATAAGTAATGTCGTATTCGTCTTCTCAACTTGCTCATCCAACGGCGCTACAAATATTGGACATCGAGTTTTTATAGTACTTTCGATTACTGTATTAATAAGTGTAAAACTCGTTCACAGAACTACACTCTCGGCATTAGGAAGGAATCCTTTTGATATGATCTAGCTGTGGGTCTAGAATGGATGTCAGGTCAATATTATTTATAGGCACTTTGTCAAGTTGAAGTGTTAATACAATGTGAAATGTCAAATCGTTACAACAAAATAACGGTGTAAATTAACGGTTTACAATGGTGAGTCGGAGGGTAAAATCAGTTACCCATGTCGCGGCTTAACGACCCCACCAACAGCTAGGTTATACGGGGGGTTACCCATGTCAACCAGAACAACCTCCTCCAATGGTTGCTGGACGTGCACTAACTGTGGCGGAAGGCCTTACATGCTACAGTAAGGCTGAAGGCCACTTCCGGTTATGAAATATGAATATGAAATACAAAATGGATAACATAAGGTACTTGGGGAGTGTAGCTAAGTTTCGTAAGATGGTAAACGGCGGAATGTTTCTTGTTTTCGGTTTCTTGTATATACGTCAAATCAATACCCGGCACCTCCACCAAGTTCCTATATTGAGTCGAATTAAGATTGAATTCATGTTTGGGTGTTTAATTACTGTAATTTTTGTGAAAAATCTTTATTGCAGGCAAATTTTATGTTCGAATTGATTTATTTTATAATGTTGTATAGATAAGTTATTGATAGAGATAACAGGTTTACTTGAATTTACAAACGTTCGTCAGTTTGCATGAGAGAACTTTGATTTTTTCCATCATATTAATGGATACAGATGTGTATATCTGTCACGAGAGTACTAAATTGTCATGTGTGATTCTATTCCCGCCAAGTTTGAAAATTCTTATTGAATGATGATTATGATGATTAGTTTGCTTACAGCATAATGAGCTCGCTAACAGCTAGATTATTTGGGGGTTGAAGTTTCTCGCGTCAGTCGTTAGAGGGCATTTTAGATGATTCATTAGGAAAAGGCCATGGCTCCTCTTTATCTGTCATCTTTTACATTCAGAACCTAATTTCGAAACTAATTTTCTAGTTTTATATGTATGTTGGGTTTTACGACGCACTAAACTGACGACTAAGATTATCGGCCTCGTGAATATTTAGTTCAAGTATCTTTAATTGAAAAAATAATATGTTCTTGAGAAAGAATGATATTATTAGAAAGTATAATTTCACGTCTCCATTGAATTACCTGCTAATGGAGGTCCAAACATGGATGCCACGCCTTGGAAGAGTAACAGCAAGCCAAAAGCGTTAGTGAGTTTATCAAGACCCAACAGGTCAACTATGGCGATGGATCGCAAATTAGAGTTACAAGCTAGAAACAACAAACAGTGAATTATCAATTAATATTTATAGAAGCGTATGCCGGAATAAAGTCGACTCGGTCGTGTGAAATGGGCTTCGGGTTACTTATGAATGGATGCTTGTGAAATGTGGTTAGGGTTCAGATAAGGTAAGACACCTAAACCCATGTCACACAACCAAGTCGATTACATTCCGGTTTATTCTCTCCAGGCTCCTCCTTCACGCTAATCGCACAACTACACCAATACTGTTTTCCTACTCACCAATTCCGACGCCATAGACGACGCAACATATGAACTGAAACGTCATATTCACCGAAAAGCCTATGCTTATGACAGCCACTCCTGCGCATGTCAACGCGACGCTGACTATGATGAGTGGGTTAGCATAGGGTAGACTAGACATCAAGCCACATGCTATACGTCCAACCATACCTGCTATACTAATGCTTGGTACCAAGTAACAAGCTACTTTTGGATCAGCGCCGTTAGTAATAGCTCGATCTGGGGACAATCATATATTTTTTTTCATTTTCGAAAGTTGATACAAAATAATTGTTTTCCTATTGAGGCTGAGGATGAAATTTAGGATCAATCGGACGGGTCAGCAGAAGGGCGATCTAACCACTCCATCTTACCATTTGTGGAGAATATAATAATATGATACACCTCTCATATCAAGATGATCAAGATCACCATGTAAATCAATATTAATATTTCATGCATGTTGCATGTGAAGTATTGTGGATAATTATTAGTTTTTTTTACGAAAACAACAGAAGTATAGACAACGTTGATACAAGTTAATTCTCTGAACTATTGCCTTTTTTTATTAATTGAAAGTTAGTTCAACCGTCCATAAGAGATGTAAATGCAAATCTCTGTGAAATTTTTAGGCTTATAAATGTAATGTATATATATATATATATATATATATATATATATATATATATATATATATATATATATATATATATATATATTAATTCACTTCAAACAATTACCTGCTACATAGATGTAAGGCACATAGTAGGAAGCATTCAGAAAAATACTGCTCAATATCATCAACACGAACGAGTAATGTTTCAACAGCGATACGTCTAGCATTGTTGCCAACGTCCTTGTGATAGACTCAGGACATAACAAACATCTTGAGTTCCTTTCCTCGAGGAGGTCGTTACTTGTGGCTACTCGGGTAACGGCCATGTGATAACTGGCATTGTCCAACTTCGACTTGTACTCGGGCAGGAAGACGAGACTTGCGTCGAAGAAAATATCGTCTCTATACAATAGTGAGAGGAATGTTCATTCTATTAGTTGCATTCCATTGAGTATGAATACTGTTCACCGAATTAGGTTAATAATAGTCATTATTATAACACATCAATATATTGAATATATTTGTTTATATATATATTTGTTCGCTCTTGTTGACTTATAATTGTATCACTAATCAGAGGAATTAAATAACTATTCATTTCACCTCATGTTCAAGTGTATCTTATATCTAATGAAATTAGCCAAACACTAGAAGAAAGAAATTTGAAACTAATATAATAACATCGAAATAATATGAATAATTAGAGCGTTGCCGTTCTCATGTTCTTTTGTAGATTCCTTGAAGTTACTTATCTCATTTTTTATCCTCACTATAATAGAACAATAACAATTGAAGATAGCGCATTTGATTGATTATCCACCATTTTTCTCTTGTTGTTGTGACAGCTTCATAATGTCACGTGAAAGATGTCAGAAGCCCATTGATTTGATTACCTATAAAATGACCCACCAGTTAATAGTAATAATATAACGAATACATACTAATACTGTATAACAGAAATCAACTCATTCACCAACCTATACAATGGACGAACTCCAACATTGTGCCAAAACTTCTTCCTATGACAATGACAGTACGTCACTTTCAAGCAACAATGCCAACATCGCGGTTTCTTTCTTCTGATCCCCTCGTTAAAACTCGTTGATGACATCATCCTCTCTCCTGACAGAGGACCGGATACACCAATCACAATCGAGCTGCTCTCTGACGTATCGTCCTGAGTACCGTACTTCTCAGTCATGTAATCAATTGCTGAAACTATCTTCACATGCGGGATGGATTGTTTAGATTCAGACTTGTTTCTTTTGGACATGTCCTGATCCAGAATTGTTTCAAGGATAGTTGGGAATGAAGTGTTGTGCCTCTGGAAGGTGACACGACGTGATGATGTTCGACTACTTGTTGAGCGAGATTTTAATGGGATGGATGCTGTTGGATGAGGAGTTTTATTCGTTTGTCCTGAACGAAAGATGACCTTTATTTTATTCTGCGGTGAGGTTTGTTTAATATCGGTAATGACTTTCGATGTGCGTTGAACAACGACTGGCTTGAGAGGTTGAAACAGAAGTCCTACAAGCGAGCAACTGAGAAGGAGTCCTGGAAATATGAGAAAGAGTTAAATAATTGCGAGTGTGGTGTACAAATCACATAATTATCAACTCCTGGAAACAATGCAACAATACCTGCTTGAATCAGCATGGTGATTCTCCAGCCTAGCGTGGCAATACAGTGACCGATCATGAGCGGCATAACGACTCCTCCAATACTTGATCCGCACAATCCAATACACGTGGCCAACGCCCGCCATCTTGTGAAGTAAAAACTAACAGCGATTGCTGCCGGAACGTAGATCATACCAAAACCAATACCTGAAACAAATCCAATAGTTATAGTTCAAAACGATAAGAAAGTATGATGTTTCACCGACTTTTGATAGCGTTGGGAAAATTATTTGCTCATCTTTTATGATTCTCTTATTGGTATCTGATAATAGTCTAGCTATTACTGGGTCTTTAATTAGGAATTAATAATTTCATTTGAGTTATAGAACTTGCATTGGAGAAGGGGATAAACTTACCTCCAAGCACACCGTAAGTAAAGCACAGCAGGTTTAATGATTGTACCGTGTACGACACAGACATACCAGCACAAGCAATTACACTGCCAACTATTGCAACCGTACGAAAACCGTACCGGTTAGCTAAAGCACTTACTAACGGACCTGAAATCAAGAGGATGTACATTAGTGTAGCATATTTATTGAATGCAAAAATCTCAGTAAGAGAGACATCCACTTCTAGTCAATAGATGATTAAACGTTTTGGACCTGTTTATTTGACATCACGGGCACAATGAAAACTTGCTGTTTTGTCCACCCCCAGTGATAGTCCTATGCAGGCTATGCTATGATACCTTAATGTGCAATGAGTATTTGTACCATTGAATTCAGGTAAACCATCATTTTTTAAATTTCCGATGAAAAAAACAATCCCTACTCGACGATACTCTACTAGACAATCTAGTAATAACACTCAATTACTTACCTACCTAACATTTGATCGAATCCAGTCAGTAACGAACCAACTATCGACACTTCACTTCTCGTCACTTTAAATTCCACTGAAAGGGTACTCATGTACACGCCGAAGGCTGACAAACTTCCATCTACCACCATATTACAGTAAAACGCAGCAGCGACGATCACCCAACCCCACCCTCCATCGGGTGGTACAACCAGAATCTTGGTAGGCATTCCATCTATACGATCTTCATCGGGATCATCTTCAAAACTACTCGACATTGATGGGAGACGTTTAGTTGAGACGTCACTACCTTTTCGTTTACTGCCATTTTTAACACTGTTAGACGTGATTGATTGAGACCTTGGCTTATATATAGTAGACACATCACTGGTTCTTCGTCCACTGGTGATATTGGCCTTGCTAGATGTGATTGGTTTTGGATTCTGCATGGCTATGGTGTCACTGGTACGTTTATTGGTGTTAGCTGTTGGTGAATTCTGCTTGGGTAGAGAGGAAGCTGATGGTTGACGTACTTTGGACCCAGTTGTGCTTCTATAGAAAAACAGCATAGTAGAAGTGTGAACGCTTAGAACTAAAAAAAAGCAGCAGACGTCTAGTCTGGAAACTTATCTGGATATTTATTCTTGTTCGCATAATTTTAAAATATATAATTCATTTTTCTGAATAAGGACTGTTATATAATAAAGGAACTATAGTATAACTATAATATTCATTGATGTTTTACTAACGTCGGAGTTTTCTTTGGCAACATATTGTTATCTTCTATAGATCTGCTATTTTCTGTTTATGGAAACCTTTTAATTCTCCGTTAAATTGTAATACACAAAATTATATTCATCAATATTGTACGTTGACTGGAGACTGGACACAAATTCCATTTTTTCTTCCAAGTTAACATGTAATTGTTACAAAATATTTAAACAATTAACAATATATTTTTAAACAGTGTTTTTTTTACAGTTGATAGTCTAGCAACAAATAAATCGGAATTATTAATTTACTATTTTAAGATTTTGAACATAGCGAAAATAATTTTCCAAATCTCATAAATTAGCTATTATCGATCATTTCAAAACATTCTACCTAGTCTAATAATAATTAATGTATATAAATTGTTGAACTATACCTTCAAACTATGCATGGTTCCTTCCATCTATATATAAGTTACATATATATTCGAGCAGAGCGATAACTAGATTTGACCACCAAATTTTGTTCACACACTTCGCCATTGAAGAGATTTAGAATATATGGAACAGCACACCGTTGAACATTGGATTAAAGCTATTGGGATTAAAGCTATCGCACCGATGGGTGGGCAATAGCATTCTAGAGCTGAGCAACCAACGTTAAATCAAAAACCAAAATAATTTGCTGTTACTGCGGTACAAATCACAATACTTCATTATATATTGCACTACGCATTCAACGCAAAGTAAAATGTATGTATTCATAACATTTTCATGCATAAAAACGAACGAGCAAATATATATTCTCACATCATTTGTTCGCGGTATTTCTGCTTTATTTATCGAAGTCTTCTTCGTAGAAGATATCTCTAACAAATTGAAAAAACAGTGCATTAGACATTCTGAATCACAATAATCTCATTGGCAGTTTAATTTGAAGATCAATCACTATACAAAACTGAAAGATCCAATAAATCACCCACATGTTTCGAAGCTCTGGAGAGTGTCTGATCTAGGAATAAGTATGAATGACGTATTCATATAGATATAATCAAGGGTTAAACTGACACCTTGGATTCCAATCAAAACACGTTTAAGAAAAATGAAATATATGCGTCATAAAAATAATGGTAATACAATTATTTTATTCATTTGAATGACTCATTCTGAGGAATAACAATTATGTTTTGCTACAAAACAGTTGTTGCTATAAATTAAGGTCGGCGAGCTGCAATTTCCTCTTTTTTCTTCTTTTTCGCTTTTTCTCTTCGATTTACATATTTCAAGGGAATCAGCATTACTCCAGCTACAGTGATGCATGCTCCACCATACCAGAAACAAACATCGTAGCTCCCACTTGACTCAATGAGAAAACCTGGAAATAACAATTGGATAAAAATACATCCTTACTTCGCTAAAAAAATTAGATTTCCATTCAAAACGAAGGGAGAGTTTGGGTTGATACAATAACAAAATTAGACAAATATGTGATTTTATTCTATTTGCATTGAAATGTCTCCATCACTATGAATGAGTGCTACAAAAAAGGAAAATGTTTCATCAAATTCAAATGCAAATCGTGAAGTAAGTACATGAAAGAACGAAATACTAGTAATACAAATCAAATACAATTGATTCTACTATAATGAAAGTACACTGGTATGAACAAATGTTCAATCTACAACAGATTTGTATGAATCGAGACTATGCAGCTTAAGATCAGACTAGAGCTGTGCTATTGGATGTCAAACACACTTGCCTGAGGCTGATAATCCCACGGTGTTGAAAATACTGAAACTTAGTAAAAGTAAGCCGAAAGCATTGGTTAGTTTCTCAAGACCCAGAAGTTCGACTAGGATCAGAGTCCGCTGAGATATAACCCAAGCTAGAACATATACAAATTGAACAAGCATCTTGAAATTCAACATTTATAAGACCGAATTTTCGACCTAATGATAATCGGCATCAGAATGAAGAATTGATTCCTCAAAATGTATCAACATGCTTATAAAATCAGTGCTACATGATTTCATTATAATTATTACATTAATCTGGAGAAAATGAGTATAAATAGGATAGGTTTCATGAAAGAAAAAACATCCACGGTTCTCGAAAGTTCCACACCTTCACTTCTCAAACTACCTTAACTTCATGATAATTTAATTTAGTTTTTGATGAATATGAAAAGTATTCAATAATTGTGGGAATTGAAATGTTTGTGTCTCACTCTTACCCATTGTAAGTCCGTATGTTACACAGTAGATCATCTGGTAGACAAACGTTGTAGACAGACCACTTATCACAGTTGCTATACCTGCAACCAACAGGGCTATGATATTCATCAATAATGGATTAAAGAGTCGAAAGCTGGCTAAGAATCCTCCAATTACTCTTCCTATCATATTGGTGATGTTGATCGTCATGAGAAGGTATTTTACGTTGTCAGGTGGTATGCTTCCTTGGTTAGCGCGTTCTGAAATGTGAATTCAAATTCAAGACATTTAGACCTATTGTTTTGACCTTAGTTAGTTAGTTACTGTACACGCGCTCAACAGCATAGTTATCGGCGCCTACTTTGACATTATTTTCGACCTATAAGTTCAGAGATGAAATATTCACCTAATCCTATACCTCCTAATTCACCTTATTCAATTTGGAACTCATAAGTAAAATTTAGTTAGATGCACAATGCAACTTATGTTCAGCATTTAACTCTTGGAGCTAGCTAGGCTTAGGACGTTATTTCAAGTGCCAGTCGCGGTAAGAGTAAGGGTGGCAGTCGCGGGTGGAGAATGCCTGCTTTAAGCATGAGCATGATATCCAATATGTAGTTATTGTCATAATGCAATCTAGACGCAGTTCCTTCTAGATGTGTTTTGTTTTAATGCACTCATATTTGTGATTATTGTCGATCGTTGTCGTTAAGTCTTTACATGTTTCAAGCCAGACCAGAAGTTGTTTTGTACATCTAAAATAATTGTATGGTATTTAATGAAAACAATTGAATATAATAATAGTTATAAAACCAAGATTTGTGTTACCTGTAACGAACATATAAGGAACGAAATATCCCATGAACTCGACGGAACCACTGAGACAATACAATACAAAAGAAGGTGATCGTAGAAGCGACATGTCAAGCATTGTAGCCAGTGCTCTTGTTACGGCTTCAGGACACACGACACATTTCGATGAATATTCCTGTTCGATATCAGTGACTGTAGGCAATCTTGTGACGGTCATGTGATATTCTGTAGATCCTCCTGTGGCTATGTACTCGGGCAGCATCCTAAGACTTCCAGTGTAAAGGGCATCGTCCCTGGAAAATATATACATCATTATTACTTTTCTTCTAAGGTGGCCTGAAACAAGAGGGAAATATCAGTTCCTCGATGCACATATCGAAAAATAGTGCTATAACGATTATTCAATCTAGGAAAAACAAAAACAACAATAGTACATGGTTGAAATATTATAATACTGAATACTGTCAAATATTATGAGTTCACACACTCATAATTTTTCAAACACTCTATATGATTCTCGTAAGCTTTTATGGATTGAATTGATATTAGAATGATTTGCGGTATCCATGTTTTTTTTGGGGTTCTAAATAAATAGCGTGGAAATAGCTCTGTTCACCTCTACGGTATCCGAACGACACAGAGTACCTATCAACACAATACTGTATTAGAATCGTTTGAAATGAAACATCATTCACATAAATAACTTTACTTACCTATACATTGGTCGACCTCCAAGATACTTCTTTCTCTTGCAACAAAGATCACAACACACTATTCTACAACATTTTGTTCGTTGAACAGTGTCAACATCTCCCGCCATCATCCTGATACTATTTCCCGATAAAGCTTGTCTTGGTGTATACACAATATTCATTGACGTGGTGTCTGGATCTGCCAGAGACATTCGACGACTGGGCAAAGCACTTAGTAGCTTGCCACCGGAAATGTATGTTGATGCTATGGAGCCCGTTCTTGTGCCTCTCCGAGATCTTCCTTGCTGTGATAAACCTACATTGCTGCCCATCTGTTGGGCTAGAGTTGGGTAATCTGTGTTTCGAAGACCTAAGAGAGAAAAACTATCATTTTGTTACTCCGATGAATGAGTTGTATAGATATTACTTTTGAGTAAGTTATTTCAATTATTTCAATTATACTTGATTTTCCTATCGTGTCTGGTCAGTATATGATATGTCTCTTCAGAAAGTAGCTGACCAAGTCACTTCACCCCTCGATCAAAAGTAGTAACCAACAATCAACTACATTATAAATAATATCGAATGCTTTAGATGTTTAGTGATTACAAATAGGAAGTAATACTTAATATAGGTCACTGAATAGGTCACTTTTTACCTAAAGAACGACTTGCTGGTTTGCTGTGGTTTGGTAGGCTGGATATTGAAACATTCCTTGTTATTCCCGCCATTCCTGGCGAACCAGACGGTGTTAAAATGACTCGAACAGGTTGTAGAGGACGATAAGTAAGTGCGAATATCACTCCGATTGATGCTATTACTGAACAGATATAGTAGATATTAAACAGTTATATGCATACTAATCAACATTATTTAGTGATAATTTTATATTCCATCGAAGTTTCAACTTATATGTCATATGAGATGGGAGGAGGAGAGTGTGGTGCAGACAGCAAAAATGAAATAATTTATAAGGAGCATTGCAAGGTGTCACACTCATGAAGAGAGAAAAAAGGGTAATTTCATGAGAGTAGAGGTTAGAGAGGACCAATTATTGCACATATTGGGAAAAGAGAGATAATTGGTTATGTACACATGAGAAGGATGTAGGCCTACTAAATGAATGGGTTTCCAGAGCAGAGTTCTTGAAAAACGGGATACATGGTGATAAAGGAAGAGTGGGAGACCAAGGAAGAAATGGAGAATTGGGGTGGAAAAAGCCTTGGAAGCTATAGCGATAACTGACCGAGTCACGGGGGTTTATATATATATATATATAACATCACTCTAGGAATAAAAAAGTAATTTCTCGGTAGGAGAGGTGGGAGAGCACCCGACCGGCAATCAGTAGGTCCCGAGTTCGAATCTCCGTCGGGCCTCACCTTTTATGACATGACTATTAGATCCAATATATATATAGGCCTACATGTATATATATATATATATATATATATATAAATACTAACCTCCTTGAATTAAACATGTATTTCTCCAACCGTATTCTGTTACAGTTATTGTGTAGACATACGATAGCACAAAACCGCCTAAGCTCGAGCCGCACGTAGCAAAACCATTGGCTACACCTCGCCAACCCTCAAAGTAGTAGCCAACAATCACGATTGATGGCACATATGCCATGCCAATACCAACACCTGCGTTACATTTACATTATATTACAATCATGAACCAACCTAAGCTGATTTGAAATTCAGTAACTGTAAATCTCGATAAAAACATGAATAGTAATTATTAGTTGGAAATTGGGGAAATTTAAATACATTTGTGAGTCTATGTTCGAGATGAACATGATTTTGAATTTGAACTGTAATTATTTGAAAAAAAGACCAGATAGCTTGATACGAGGGTCAAATATAAATGGCGGGATCGAATATTTTGGATATCTCAAATTTCAATATAAATTTGTATTTTTCAAAAATAACAGACTGTGTGTCTCCTCTGAAAAATGCAAGAAATTATACAGGACTCAACAATAAATCCTGTACTAAATTTATTAATCAGGCGAAATGTTGAAAATAAATACTAATATTCTATATAGACAAACAAGAATTATTAATTAATTATCAGTAGAAATATAGACTACAGTGAAATTAAATTATTCAGCAAACAAGTATGACATAAATCTAGAGCAAAGTAAACTATTTGGAAGTCTGGATGATCCTGTTTATATAATAACGTGTAAACAAAATATTATACGTATGCTATTATTGGATATAATTACCTCCTATCAATCCGTACGTGAAACATAACATAGTCGTCGATGTAGCAAAATACGAGATTGACAATCCAAAGGACAATGTTAAACAACCAGCAATTGTTACTATTCGGAAGCCCCAACGATTACATAACGCACTCACAATAGGCCCTGGAACACACATATATAAACATCTTGAAACCATGTAACAACCATCAATAAATTTGCTTAGCTTATTTATTAGTCGACTCAAATTGACTTGAATATTATCCTCAAGAACGCATAATGAGTTGATAACATAATTTTTCTACACATTTCATCAATTGAAGATAAAATTAATAGAGAGAAACAAAACTCTAAATTATAGAGAAAAAAGGGAACATGAACATCGGAAAGAAGATCCAAGTGTTTTTTTCCCCACTCGAATGAATATTAAATTGAAGAAGTGAGGAAGATTTGGAAGATCATACGACAAAGATTAAGAAGAAAAAGAAGATGAGTTCAAAACCATGATTTCATTTTCCCCTCAATACAACTATTGAATCGTTCTTCATCCTATGATCTATGGTTTAACTTTATTACTTGAATTTTTACAATTTGTTAAATGAGATATTCTATCCATTAATTTTTTGCGGTGGTAAGATTGCTCTTTTGGTGTCCTATTGAATTGATCGAATTTTAACAGAAACCGACAATTTTCCCTCCACATGGAAAAGTTTGTGAATTGCATTTCTTGAAAGAAATTTAAATTAATCTCAATTTGAGAAAAACTAAAATCTTTAATTCAATTACTTCAGATATTTTCACAAAAAACATGGATTCGACCCCCAAAAACTTTGCTGTTAGTGTGGCCGTTAAGCTTAATTAAGCTTAGCGTTATAGCCATAATGAATAATTCCAATTTCGACAAGTTCACACTTCTTACTTGTCTCAACAACATTCACTTGTTATACTTAGCCTTAATTGGGAAACAATGATTTATGTAAAATTTTCGATGTAATTAAAAAAAGATTAAAAATAATAATACCAGTAATAAATTATTACCAACGAATAGCTCTGTTCCTGTGAGTATGGAAGCGATCAAAGCGACTTTTTCAGCAGATTGGAACTCTTTGATCAGTTCCGGTATGAGCACACCGAATGCAAAAACTTGCCCATCAGTGATACAGTTGATGAGGACCGAAGCGATCATAACAATCCAGCCCCAGCCTCCGTCAGGAGGTACGACCATGTACACAACTCCTTCTTCATCCTCGTCATCGTCATCATCGTTTCCTGAACCAGTGATGGACTTCCGGGATGAGGTTTGCTGAGAGGGACCGGGCAGACTCTTCGCAACAGGGGTTGCCGGTGAATTACTAATTAGGTTAATACATTATTTAATTTTCGTCTTATTTATTATGAAATGATGTATTAAATGATGATATAAAGACAGTATTTCAAGAGTGGTTGGGGGTCGACTTGACCTAATATCAGTTTTCGGGTGATATTTAATTTCTTAATACAAATTTTGTATGTTGACAAATCAGAATATTATCGAACAAAGTGCTGCTTAATACTCGAAAACGGATGTGCGTTAAAACTATCTTCGGCATACAAGGTTTCATACTGGAATATTCATTGGATTTCTGCTATAAAACTGTATGTGGAAATTATAAGAAAAGTGTGTAATATAGTTTTCGCGTTATTTATACCATTTTGTAACCGGACAGGAAATTCGCTAAGGATTAGGTTTCAATTGTGTGTAGGTTGTGTTTGGTTAGGTAAGGTTATAATCGGTTTGAACCTGACCTGGCTATTTGTCTCCTGACAAATTGTTCCCCACTTCCATTTTGTAGACATAAAAAACATTGTGTTGGGTGTATAAGCCTATCTTTATAATGTATATATATATATATATATATATATATATATATATATATATATATATATATATATATATATATATATATATATATATATATATATATATATATATAAATACAGTGCATTGGTCAATTTTCTGCAACACATTGGTATTCCGGTTAGATTGCGCCCGTACCCCCTTATAAATTATTTACCGAGGGTTTATATTTTTCTGCTGCTTTGCCTCCTTCGACATTCTACGACATTTGTAAATATGATTGGATATATTTGAAAATCACAATTCTACAATTGATAATATCATTATTCATCATTTGTGTATGTGTGGTAACGAAGTAGGCCTATTAAACAATTGACATGACTGCATGCTATTTTTGTGTTCAACTGTAGGCGCATGACTAAAAATGAGCCAGTTAATATTTTTTGGCCGTTACCTAGCATTGGAAAATAATGTTTGAAACATTGACTTCATATTCATGTATTCATGTATTCATATTCATATATTTCATTTCATTGTATTAGTATAACAATATATTAATATTTTTATTTTTTATGAAATAATTTAATGTAGTCGTGGATATAGGATTACAGAAGTTTTCGAATCACTAGCAAATTTCTCAATAATGTTGAATAATTGTTAAAAAGCTAATGGTAACCACACATACCTAGTGAAGATAAGACTAGATGAGATATTTCCTGTTTACATGAAAAACCGAGAAAAGTATCATTTCAATATGAGAATAAAGACTAAATAATCAGAAATATCTTACAATGAATAAGAAGAAAATACCCCCAACAAACCAGTGGTAACTAATTTATTCCGTTATATTGTTTTATCATTCATTTTTTACAAATCTTATTACATGTAACTTGCCTTGATATACTCTGTATGCTCACTAATGTAAAGCAGAATACGTATCCAACTATATGAATCAGAGTTTTAAATACAGCAAAATGTTGGTACGAATTATTCAACATTATTGAGAAATTTGCTATATTCAACATTCTTTAGTTTCGTAAAAGAAAGACAGAAAATGTTTCAAATGAAACTCAAACTTCATAATTAAAGAAAATATGTGTAAAAATGATAACTTGATCATGAAATATCATCGAATTCGGAGCCAAATTATATTAAAAATTCATAATGGCTTAAATTGAATAAGACACAATTTGTTTTGAATTGTGTTCACATTCCCAGTCAAGCTTCTTTCGCACTTATTTTCAATAGCGCTGTTTTTTTAATTTCATTTTTTTATCTATATGTATATATTCATCTCAAGGTTTCATGGTACTCAATCTTGGATCTATTGAATAATGGAAAGTGTATAAGGAATAATATACAAGACACATCATAGATAGTAGGCCCATATATGTACCACAATGTTTGATGTGCAATATATAAAGTAGATTGTATAATTATACCCAATTATAGGCCTACTAGTAACCTGACGGCAACCCCCGAGACGAAGAGTCTGCCGATCCCCTCTCAGCAAACGTCATCAAGGAAGTTTGTGCTTGATTCGGTGGATGATGATGACGATGACGAGGATGAAGAAGGAGTTGTGTACATGGTCATACCTCCGGACGGTGGTTGGGGCTGGATTGTTATGATCGCTTCACTTCTTATCAACTGTGTCACTGATGGACAAATGTTTGCATTCGGCGCACTCATACCTGCGCTGACCAAAGAGTTTCAATCTGCTGACGGAGTCGCTATGATCGCTTCTGTAGTCACGGGGACAGAAATGTTCGTCGGTAATAATTTATTATTATTGTCATGCTTTATAGAAAAAATGTACTAGAAACATCTTACAAAAACCAATTATGACAGTACAGTATATTCTCAAAATTTTTGTAAATTCTATAAATTCAGGTGTTCTACGATTGATTCCGTGTATGATTTCAATTGCTTATTATAATTTGTTCAGGATTTTCAAAATTGCGGACCATTTACATCGATTTACCGTAGACATAGTGCCTTCTTTAGTATAATCAGGCTCACCTTTACGATGAGGTAGCTATAGAGCCAATTTTACTAACTGATGATTAAGTATTGATAAGTCAATTATTAATTGAGGTACGAAAATAATATGTAACCAAGGATGATATAAAGGTCAATCGCTATTATTGCTTGATTAACTGATTATCAGTTGATAAAACGCGGTAGATTAAGTGACAGTTAGTGGATCAACTTGTAATCACCCTTAGTGACGTATGCTATTTTCGTACCTGGACTAATAATTACCTGAATAATTAACTAACTGTTCATGAAACCGGCAATTGGTATATGATTTGTATTTGTATTCCAGGGCCTATTGTGAGTGCGTTATGTAATCGTTGGGGGTTCCGGCCAGTTGCAATTGTTGGTTGTTTAACGGCGTCGTTTGCATTCTCTGTATCGTATTTTGCCACTTCGACGACTATGTTATGTTTCACATACGGTCTGCTAGGAGGTAAGATATAATTATATAATAAACGTATAATTAACTTCTGAGTATAATTTTCACGTTAACATAGAAACATCCAATACCTTGTACTGAAATGTATTAATTATTTTACATATTGTTATGCTTTTTTCTATAAGTCTTCTCATTCTCAATTTTGTTGTTGTATACATTATTTATCATTTACTAATAAGACTACCATCATATTCTTCTTAAAATTTGTTCTTCACAAACTTCATTGTTTGAATATCAGTCGCAATTATAGACAAGAAAACAAGTCTTAACTATCTTTTACATGATATAATATCATTTTTCTCAAAAAGTAAAAACGCTCTACCACTGAGTATTGCGGCAGCTTGAGATAATTCATTCGTAAAGAATATTTAAACTTCTCTTGATAAATCTCGACACTGGAGATAGATTTCTGAAGAGAAGCTGGAATATCAAGTATCAAGATACTATCTTATAATTTAAAAATTGTACCCAGGTTTTGGTGTCGGTATGGCCTATGTGCCAGCAGTTGTAGCTGTTGGTTTCTACTTCGAACGGTGGCGCGGTGTAGCGACTAGTCTTGCTACTGGTGGCTCAAGCGTTGGGGGTACTATCCTATCATATGTTTTCTCAATATCTATAGAGAATTACGGTTGGAGAAACACATTATTGTTACAAGCAGGTTAGTAAAATACTAATAGTTATATTCGTGTATAATTCGTGCTTACAGTCACCACGGTGGTTCAGTCAACTATCGCTAGCGGTAGTAACTGAAGTCACCGTTGGGCGTGGGTTCGAGTCCCGCATAAGGCATGGGTTTTTGTAAACGTCCTTTCACCTATCATCACTTCATCGTTTCATTATCATACGCTCATTCGTGCCCCCGTATAACCTAGCTGTTGGTGGGGTCGTTAAGCAACATAAAAAACAAAAAAACAATAGCTAACATAATTAATTCCGAATTCGCACAAGTTCACTCTTCCTGCTCGTCTCAAGACTAAGATTAAGTACATGTTTCAGGTTTTATATCAATAGCGAAAGAAATCTCATCCTTATTTCAGCGTTAGTTGCCACAGGATCAATATACGCACTAGCTTATCGCCCTCTACGTCCAGTCCGAGTTGTTTTACCGGATTCTTCGAAGTCTTCTCCTGGAAACACGTCCGCTATACACACTTCCGTCAGTGGATCGTATAAAGGAAGCAAATTTATTGGTAGGATAACCAGAATTTGACAAAACAAAGCTAAACAAAGCTAAACCTAAACAAAGGTTTAAGTATTCGTGTTGTTCAACAAATACAACACAAATAAAGATCGCTTTTAACTATAATTGCAAAAATGATGTTATCTAAACTGCCGGAATGTTCGATTATTTAAAATATTGAGAGGAAATTATTGATGATATATTTCTGGTTAGTAATTTACTTCTAATTCGTATCAATAAATTGATAAATTAAATTAATTAATCAAGTTTCTTTGTAGTTAAACTGTATTTCTTTGGCACTATCCCTTGTATGCATGCCGACGACTGAATACCAAGAATGGGATAAAAGTAATTCACGTAATATCTTGAAACTGATTGAGTTCACTAATATAGAATATCATATCAATTAAATAGCGTAAAATCATCTTGGAGTTAACATACTTTTTACTAAATCACACTGATTCGTTAATAAAGAAAAGATAGTAGGCCTAAAGATGAATTTCTCTAGCACCGTCATCAGGCGCGAATAATACAAATCAAAACTTGAAGAAATGTCTTCTCTTCACACTTATCACTCACCCACAGATTATCACACATCAATAACTATCAGTTTTTCTCTTTTAGGTCTTCGATACACAAATTACCCAACACTAGCCCAGCAATTGGGGAGTGGTGTAGGTTTATCCAGGCACCGACCTGGCTCAAACACGTCGTACATATCTGGTGGCAAGCTATTGAGTACGATGACTAGTCGTCGAATGTCCCTGGCAGATCCAGACACCACGTCAATGCATACAGTGTATACCCCAAGACGAGCGTTATCAGGAACAAGTTTCAGGATGATGCCAGCAATGGCGGGAAATAGCGACAATGATGAACCACATAAATGTTGTGGAATATTGTGCTGTAAGTGTTGTTACAAGAAAAAGAAGTACAGACATCTTGGAGTGCGACCAATGTATAGGTAATTATATGACTTGTTTTTTTCTTTCGATCGCTTTTGTAATATAAGATTTTTTTCATGAACTGATTGGCATCAAAATTACGATATTACATAATCTGTAGATCCTGAATTATATATTAAGGTTTATTGATCAAATAGTTTTTAAACGTCGAAATCTTGACACACAATTATTGTTTCTAATTAACTGAAGGCAAACGATGAATTAGTAAGATCTTTTAGATGCGCTACCTCTAAGTTGTTTCCAGACTTTGAGGTGGTCTCATAACCAACAATGAACATACTAAATCATGATTAAACAAATAGTAAATTAGTAATAATCATTAGGCCCTATAAGAAATGAAGCTGATTACACAATTGTTTATGACTCCTACTGTTTGTTATGTTCAAGTTCAACTGCAGAGAAATGTCGTTTTGTTCACTCTAAAATGTTTGTTTTAGAGTTTTCTGAACTTGATTTCATGTTTTTTTTTAAATTTTTTAGTCAACTTGATAAAAGATCCATTGTGAATCAGTTATTTTCCCCAGGGACGATGCCCTTTACACTGGAAGCCTTAAGATGCTGCCCGAGTACATAGCCACAGGAGGATCTATAGGATATCACATGACCGTCACAAGATTGCCTACAGTCACTGATATCGAACAGGAATATTCATCGAAATGTGTCGTGTGTCCTGAAGCCGTAACAAGAGCACTGGCTACAATGCTTGACATGTCGCTACTAAATTCACCGTCGTTCTTGTTATTTTGTCTCGGTACAGGTTTCACGTTCATGGGGTATTTCATCCCCTACATGTTCATTACAGGTATTTATAATATTGACTTTGCTTCTTCTTTTAGTGATCTAATCTTAAAGAATAATTTCACAATGTACTGTACATATCATCTTTGAGATAAGTATTGATTACTGCATAGTACGCTGCTATACAAGCATAGGTGCAGATCTTCTCAAAAACGTCTTAAAGTATTTTGAATATGTTGAATGTAGTTAGGGTTCAAGTAAGGTTGGACACCCAAACCGATGTCACACAACGAGTCGACTTTATTCCGGTATATGCTCTCCAGGTGCATTGTTTGATGCTGCGTCATCTCCTCATATCGATACGACTACTTTTTTATTTTTATTTTTCATTCATATCCGTCGAATTATTTTGTATTCCAGAGCGCGCTAACCAAGGAGGCATATCTCCGGAAAAGATCAAATATCTTCTTATGACGATCAACATTTCCAGCATAATAGGAAGGGTGGTTGGAGGCCTTCTCGTCAGCATCCGATTTCTTAGTCCCAACCTCATCAACATCGTAGCATTGTTCGTTGCAGGAATATCAACTGTCTGCAGTGGCCTGTCAACTGGTTTCATCTACCAGTTGGTCTATTGTATTACTTATGGGTTTTCAATGGGTAAGAAGTGATCTAATTTGAATAAAGTGTTTTGTCACTGTAACTGGATTTAAATTTATCGTTGGAAAATCAAAAAAGTTTAAATTTGAAAAACAGGAAAATGTTGAATAGTTGACATTACTTTTTTCCGAAGACTTTTTTTAAAGAATCTCCACCAACAGGTAGACTATTTTGCAATTGTTGCATGATGCTATTGGAGTGTTTTAATTGTAGAGATCGAGAATGGAAACTTTGGTGAAATTTAAGGTTTTCTTCTCTGTTACCACGGAGCCATCCAATTATATTCATAAAATAATTATTCAGTATGATATCAGATATTTGTGGCTGAAAGTTAATTTATCTGTGGAGTACAACCAAAATGATGTGGTCATTTTATTAGATAAAGTGAGAAGGCAGTGAGGATAGGGTTGCATTTTCTGTTTGCATTTCATGTAGACAAGTGTCAGGCTGAAGATTTAAAGTGGGTCATTTTCTGAAATGTGAAAGAAAGAAAGGAAGAAGTGGAAAGAAGCACATGCTTTTTGTCAACTCTTTGTTGCCGGATGGATTTCTGAGAAGTCATCAAGAAATGGCACTAAGAATTATCTATTTTCATGAGAATATTAAATAGATTGAGTAGGAGCATAGTCAGAGCGATTACCCCATTTAACTTCACCTGTAGTTCTAGTTCATCTCAAGAAAGCCTTATTCATGCTGTAAACTAACTGATTCGAACTATCCATAAATATTTTACACTCGATTCGTGAAGTAAGTGGACGTACACATCGAGAGTCAATAGTTAATTGAAAATGGGAAGATGAAGTATTTGGCCTAGTCAATACTGAGACTTGTCAAATATAATCACACTTTTGTGATATTCATTCGAAATGCCATTACAGTTCACTTTTTAATTATCATACTCTCTGCATGAATCTTTGTTTAATTGTTTTCTAGCATGTATGGCATCTCAGCGTACTCTGATCCTAGTCGAGCTTCTAGGTCTTGAAAAATTAACGAATGCTTTTGGTTTACAATTACTTGTCTTGAGTATTTTCAACATCCTGGGATTAGCAATTTCTGGTAAGTGCCAGAATATAATAATCTAGCAACTTGTATTCTTCGATTTAAAATGCATTATCGAATGATAACAATAATTAAATCGATTGGCGATGTACCTAATGTGATGTACCGATTGGCGATTGGATTGGCGATGGATTGGCGATGGGAATTCGTTGATGTACCTAATAAAAAATGTAATTTTTTGATATCGTCCATTTTGCTCAGGTATCCTGATTAAATCATTTGGTAACTACGATATATGTTTCTGGTATGGTGGAGCATGGATCATCGCAGCTGGTGTATTGGCCATTCCACTGAAACACATCAACCGAAAAGAAAAGGCGAAAGCGAAGGAAAAAGAGCGACATACAGCGAATCGCTCTTAAATTCTACAATGGATAAAAATGGACAAAAATATGTATGGAGCTTAAAACGCAAGGTGTAATCATGGGGTTATATACAACTCTATGATGTAATGGCCTTGATAATAAATAAAATTGTTAACAACGGAATAGTTATTTAATGCATTGTTATAACTATAGGCAAGCGCAGATTATGCATTCTAAGATGAGCGAGATATATATATAAAGTATAATCGAAAACTCTACACACCTTGATCATATAGTCCCCTGAAATATATTTCATTCGATACCAACGAATCTAGAGATACGTGCATATATATATATATATATATATATATATATATATATATATATATATATATATATATATATATATATATATCACTGTAATATTTTCCTGCTATTATTTCCATCTATTCGATGAATAAAAATGTTCATATCATTTTCTTCGAAACGGCTGGTCCGAATTGAATACACATTTTTAATTATGTGTATCACTACCGTGTTTACATTAGAAGGAAATTTGAATTATAGGCTATAGGTGAGATTTTATTTACAATTTTCTCCGCTCAGCCTGATGAGAATCTTATGAGGTTTCTAGAAACAAAAGTGCTCCAACCGATTTGACCCAGAAACTTTTCGATCGGTCAAACCCTACGACCTGTGCAGTACTAAAAAAAAACAGCCAGACATAGCTCCATAAGAGTTGGATGGAAATCTTCGTTAACGCTCATCTGATAAAAGTTGGTTTTACGAAGGCTTAGTGCCAGAATTACAAACGTCGGAGTAGCTCTAACTGTCAGTTTAAAGTTGTTATCAGCATGCATGGGCACGCATGTTATTCGCATGTTATGTTTTCCCAGATGAAGAATAAATGACAAACCGCGCGAGAATTTTTTTATACTAATTTTAGGATTGTTTTGTTAGTTATAGTTTGTTCTTATTTAAATTAATCAAAATTTGTCCGATCAATATCGATCATGTATTGATATCGAATTTATAGAATAAAAAATATTCCGATTCTATATTGAATCGAAGTTCTAAAATATTGAATAGAAAATATCGGAACTGAACGGTAACTCTAGTTTGTAATGCACTAACCTAACCTCATGCACTATATTATCACCGTATCATAACCACGGCCTTCTTTATTGGATAAGACAGTCTCTTCTAATACTGCCCATTTCTTGTCAGAAAAGAATGATCTGAATAAAGAAGGCTGTGATCATAACAAACAATCTTTATGAGGGGCAGTCGCCCACTTTCAGTTCACTTCTAAGCTCCTAGCAACGTGTGCTCAGCAGTGTCATTACCGGTATTTAATTACTCTCATACTTTTACGCCTCTCGTTAAGGCTCTCTCTATAAAGATTCATTTCATCATTATATTTCATTTTGTCTATTTATTGTCATGTACGTCAATATATTCCATTACCGTTTCGGGGTTTCAAAACAAATTGTCCGCTTTCTGGCATCAACAACAACGTTTGCTTAGCAGTTTTATTAACATATTATACATACTATATACATACGATATTGCTTTCATATTATAGGCCTCTTGTGTATATTGTATATATATATATGTGAATTCTTCACTCACTACTATTATATTCCGTTTATTATGATGCACTGACCACGTGTACCAATATTATTATCGTTTCAAAACAAGTGATCTTCACTAGTTTCAGTCGCGGACCGGTTTCAGTTCTAACAACACATGCTTAGCAGGTGCATACTAGGTATTTGTTTACCCTAGATTTCTTGTTCACTATCTGTATTTGTATCCTTTTTTGTTGTGGGAACACGGATACACCACGACCAATCAATTATTTCGACTTTACAAATTGAATCAAATTATAAATGAATAAAATACAATAAAACGTAAGTTTAAACTCCAGGCATCGTGAAGTGAAAGTGAAACATGGTATAGGAAATATGGATTCCTAAAATTAATCATGAATTGCTACATGCATTCAGTTTGTGCATATTGTTTGAATTTTACTGTTCAGTTTCTTTTTTACATATAATTTGGTATCATCAATTTTATATGTACCGGTACATAAGAAGAAAGATATCGTTGTGTTTGTGAGTGAGAAAGAGATGGACTATGGCGTGATTGTTGAAGTTCTGGTGGTGAAGTGATAATAGTTGGACAAAGACCAAACACGTGTGATTGAGGTGTAAGAGTTAACGCAAGACAAGGATAACAACATGGCCCAGGATAACGCCTCTGAGTCAAGGTAGGAATGCATGCTATGTACACATATTACGATCATTCACACCCACATATTCCTGACCCAAGCATCAGGACAGCGAAGAGGGTTATAAAATAAGCGACTATATACCATCTCCAAGTATCTCGAACTGATTCGATTTGATTATTGAATAGTGTATACTGTATACAAATACTGCAGATAAAAAACTTTTTTTGAACAAGTTTCATTCATAATTCACTTTGGTTGAAGACATTTTCAAAATTATTACCACTCCAATAAAACAGCGTTTCAGAGGCAATAATGCTTGGCTTCCGAGTATTTTTTAATGAGATGCTCACTATCACAAACTCGCTGCTAGCTCTTCAAAGCAACCTCGAAAACACCCAATGCTTCTAGTCACCATCACTAGAATAACTTTTTTTGTTTATAAAATACGTCAGTAATTATGTAGGGGCCTACAAAGTCTTAACTAAAGGTTCACGTATAACAAAGTCTTTGTTCAAAGATTTTTGGATTACTACAATAGATATTTGGAATGTTAATTAAAAAAGCTTTGTATTTACTGTTTTATTTGTCGTAATAATTACAGTCACATACTCAAGGCATCATATTATACATTATATTGTTTCATATCAAGCACTGAAAATAATTATCTAAATTTAACTCCACTCGGCTATTTATAAACACTGCTATAATCAATATCAATATACACATACCATTGAAATTAATTTACATAATAATAAAGGCCTAATGTAGGCACTATAATAATATTAAAACAAGAAATTTGATCATGGATATTAGTATTATATCAAAATCACAGTCTTGTATATACAATATATTTCCTTATTCTAATTTTTCAAAATATATTTTCACTTTCTTGAATGATATCATCAGCTTAACCCGTAATAGTCTGTCCACTGTCAGGCACTTTTATTCACTAATGACACGAATTGCACGACACCATTCGTGTAAATGTTTCAATTGGCACCCGTTTAAAATATGAACGTTTTCAACAATCGTAATCTCTAAGTATAAAAATTGAGTATGTATCATAAGTGTTTGAGAAGCGTATTCCTTGTTTTTTTTTAGTTCCTATTTAACTTGCCAAATCTGTATTGGAAGGACAGGTTTCACATTTCGTAAACATGATGAGAGTATTATATTAGTTTCAATGGTGTTATCAAGATTATTTCAAATATTAGTAGGAATGAAATATAACTAACCACTGTCGAAGTAAACTTTCACTCTCGTTACAAACAAAAGATGTAAGCCTTCCAAGTCATTGGGATTATCTGATACATTTTTGTAGAAAATTTGTGGAAAAAAGGGGGCAATCGCGTCTAATAAATAATAGTTCCTCGAATGTACAATGGTAAATCAAGTCATTCACTGAAATGCTAGATAAATCCATCAGAGAATAACAATAGTTCAGCTAATTCCAATGAAGCCTACCAACGATGCAATCTTAAGGTATTGTTTATAAAGTAGGTCATAATTGAACTAAACTCAAAAAATTTGTATCTTAGATCTTGATAAGTAGGCCTATATCTACTCAAAAGGTGACTATGATTGTTGTTTGACTAATGATCTCACCAAGACCTAGCGTATTTGGGGGTACATATGAGAGAGTGATATATGGACCATATTTACAGAAACCTATACCTTATGTGGGACGCGAACCCATACCCGACTTGCATTTAGTTTCCAAAGCAATACCTTGACTGATTAAGCCAGATCGGATGACTTTTCAGGAGTTATTACCAAAAACCTACAATTCTCTCCATGTTTTTTCATTTTTTTTATTGTCGTTTGCATTTGGCAATGAAGTTCATCCAACTTATCGATCTGATCTGAGCACCAATCACCTGGACACATAACTCAACAATCTGATTTTACAACACAAATTCAGTAAAAAATAAATATGTTGATTTTCTAAATAACCTTCCAACTATGTCTAGATATGGTTCTATATATACATTCTGAGACTTATTTGTCTATAAGTTCCCTTATTATATTCAGAAAAGTTATGAAAGGCGTATTTGTTTTGATTATACGTTGATTCTTTCGCTGTTCCTTTGTCTTTCTCGCCGATTCACCCAGTTAAGAGGATAAGTCAAAATGGCTGATATAAGGATCAACGTTCCAGAGAACCAGAAGGCCGCGTCGTAACTGCCAGTTACTTCCATGAACCAACCTGAAAATATACATTGCAATCTTGAGTCTGAAAGTTCTCAATGACACCGATAATTTGGAAAACAGACTTGAGATGGAAAATTGGAAAACAAACTGTTAGGGTCCCAACAGACTAATAATTCTCTTTAAAATTAAGAATTATACTTATTTAATATCGAAGGACACTATAACACTTGTTATCAATCATGAGCGTCTACCACCAGAACAAGAAAAAATCATTACATTTGTGCATCAGTAAAATTTTGATCAGGCCATAAAAGTACATTAATTATGATCTAAAATGTACTATATAAACGAATAACTCAGATAGTGCAAAGCTAAACTCAATATAAACAAATAAAGCGAATCGAATATATAATGAGTGTTTGTGTGAAATTGAATAAATATTAACAAATTGACACACTGACAGAGTATTTGAATAAAATAAAATTAACTTACCAGCCAGAGGCGGCCCAATCATAGCAGCAAAACCTTGGAAAAGCAATAGTAAACCGAAAGCGTTTGTCAGTTTCTCAAGTCCCAAAAGGTCCACGATGATGATGGAACGCAACGAAGCAAAACATGCTGTAATTCAATAGAAAAATAACACGGGTTAGAATACTTTCACACAGCATTAATCAAAGTTATGGGGAACCTATCAACAGCGTAACATTTTCAGTGTCAACGTAACACTAAGACGATCGTAGATGCATTTCAATCGAACATATTTTAGTGAAACTATAATACACCATTCAGAGAAGTGTCATCTATAATAATTAGATCAATGAAAAATATTTACAGAATATGTTACATGTTATTTGTATGTAGCAGTCCACTATGAGGTAAAAATCGATGGCATAAATACCGAGTGTTACTGGCACATGCAAGTGATATTTCTGCGTTTGTTATTGTAACATTTGAGACATAAGCATAATGGACAATTTAATTTGAGTCCTGCACTGTTGAAGTTCCATTGAAGTTTTTTAGTTGAAAATACTCATCCATTTCTCCGGTTAAAAATTGAAAATGTGAAACTTAAGACGCTCCCAGTCACCTCCCCAAAAATATGTATCCGTCTCTGGAGATTGTCCCTATCGACCTCCGAATAACAAATACAGTGACACATACTCATTCATTTCTCTGGTTGAAAATGTAAAATGTAAAACTTAAGACATCCTCAAACTCTTCAGTCAGAATGATTTTCACATGTGACTGTTGGTGGGGTCGTTAAGCAAACAATAATTATCAATTACCTATCGCTAGACCGAAGACAATGCAGTATGTGATCTGGAAGGAAGCGGCTGTCGAGAAACCGCTGACAATGATTGCAATGCCTCCAGCTGTTAGGGCCACGTTGTTGATGACGAGGGCGTTAGCGCCTGGGAAACTCGAGATGATACCACAGACGACTCGACCTGCTGTATTGGCGATACCGATACCAGGGATCAGTAGCGTGATAATCGTAGGATCCACACCACTCTCGACAGCACGACCTAACAACAATATCACACAATATTATTAATCATTATTCATATTGGGTTTATAGGACATAACACCTGTGAAACTAGATTTTAACAAGTAATGAAGATATGCATATCCTTAATTTCGGAGAAAACTAGGAATCATCATCCCAATTCCAGAAATTGAAATTTATTCATTTGTCATCCAGGACCCGTCTCTTTTTCTCAGTCGTGACGTTGACATTACTTGATTCCAGAATCGGTAATGCCTACATCATGACTCATGGTATCTGGATTTTTAATCATACCTGTCCTTTTATGAGATTATTGGATGTTCAAGAATGATATATTCTCACTTCAAATAACATGGGGTACTCTACCTTACGACTTACGACTACCTCACGACAGTCAATAGATCTGGCATGTCTTATCGAATAATTCATCATAGGTAATATATTTTGGGAAGTTAAGAACTAGAATTTTCATATTTTATTAATCCATCTGATCTCACTTGCTCGTTCAAAAACGACATTAATGTCAACTGTATCATACCTGGTATGAACATGAATGGCACATAGAATCCAGCCAGAGTGAAGCAGCCACTAAGTGTCAACAGTAGGAATGATGGCGACTGTAACAATGAGATATCCAACATGGTGGCAAGAGTTCTCTTGACAGCCTCTGAGCAGACGATGCATTTCGATGATTCTTCTTCCATGATGTCGGTCTTGGTTGGAAGGCGGGAAACGGAGAGATGGTAGCCGACTGCACTCTGTTGGGACTTGTATTGGGGTAGTTGGTTGATGCTTCCGGTAAACATAATGTCATCTCTGGAAACAAAATTTAAATCAATAATTGTAAGCCCCAGATATGGTGGGACAACACCCTCTGACCCAATTATTTGGAAACAGAGTCTGATTATTATTATTATTAATTGTATGAGCGTGTGTGAAGACTCGGTATGGTTTTTGACGGGATTTGGTTCTGTGAGTTTTTTGTGCTCGCACATATTCGATGAATTGGATGATTGGTGTATAAGTTTCAATTAATAGACGAATCTAGCAGAATGAAACTTTCTATTGCTATCGAGAAAACCAGGTTTTCATTTTCATTCATATAACAATAAAATATAACCAATACAATAAAAATCGAGATAAATGTAGTCATAAAATAATTCAACAAATAATACAAAAGGCATAGTGGAAAAATTGAAATTATTTCTGATTATTTGCTAGTACTACAATAACTTTAACAAAAAGCAATGTTTTAAGATTTGTGGGTAAATTAAAGGGACCAGATTTTATATAAATTCTTGTAGTCTGCCAATCTATTCTGAAAGATATACGGTCAACAAACTTTATCAAATAAATCAGGGTTCCGATCGATAATCGACCTATGCTGATTTATTGCATGTTTTTTTTCTCATTTTATGATTGATAGATACATGAAGTGTGTATATCATTATTCTGGGTTCAAACAGATCATTTACAATCACAACACTAGAGAGTTTATTCATTATTGGCATTCGATCAAATGACGAAGTTGTAACTTATAAATAGCATAGTCATGTCTCAAGTTTTGTGATAATACAGCTTATTCGATAAATTGAACATATTGGATGATACTATACTTGTATTCACGAAAGAAGGAAGTCGTCTACCAAAATTACAAGCTCAAATATTACCTCTATATTAATGTGGCTGAGGTATTTTCAGGGTATTATTATTTTTCAAGACGAGGTTTACGTCAAGAAACGCCACTAAATCTTTCGATAGCCTTGAATTGATGAAATTGTCATGAGAGTATGTGATTTCCGAAATGTTTACAATTATTTTCTTGGTGCACGACCTTCCTCTTTAGTGGATGCACGTGTATTAGGAAATGTGGCGTCTTCAACATGGGTGGAGGTGCCGAGTTTTTTTAATAACATGAAATGCGAGATAGTTGGTAAGGGCTTGAATTCTTGAAGCTTTTCACAAGGACTGAAAAATAATTATTAAGAATAGTAAAATAAAAAAATTATACAATGTTGAAGAAAGGCCTACACAATATTATAGTTGTGAACGTTTCACAGGATTAAATAACTTATTTTGTACATTAATTCTTTTTTGTGTCTATATATTATAATATTTTATATATTACTAAATATATGTTTTGGAATATTCGTTTTCTCAATTTATCTGTCAACACCAAAATGACTATATAAGTGCCACGGTTATTAGTATATGAGTCATTGGAGTTGGGTTCTCATCTTCATTCGCTACATTAACTCAAAAAGGTCTACTGAATTTATATACATAATGAAACATTTATAACAAAATACCCAAGGAATCGTAGTGTTCCTAGTATTGTTACATCAAAGTGAAGCACATCATACCATGTGGAGTTCTTAAATCCTCAGTCGTAAAAATAAATACAGTTACAGAGAAATTTCTCTCTCTCTTCAAGTCCTGAAGTTCCCTATATTTCCATAGGTTCACGACCTACAAATCTCCATGTCAGCGCAATAGGTCATATTTATAAACTCGTGTCTCAACAGTTGTTGAAAACCAAGAAAGAATATTATAGATTATATTGTTAATGACTAATTACTCGTGAAAAGGACAAGTATTTATTTATAGATTTTTATAAAGATTGGTATCAGTGTTTGAAGATTCATAATGTTTGCTAAACATGCAGTCTCTTGATAGGACTGCAGCAAAATCAAATCAGAAATTCTTAATGATTATGTTTCATGATTAGAAACTCATTGATGACTATTTGTATGTGTGATGGATAGAAGGAAAATGCTGAATGAGCGCAATTGGAAATTTTGAAAATCAGTTGAACGAGCTACTTTACTCCAAAACAGCGGAATGATATAATTGATGATATCAATAATTGTTCTCAATTGTTTTCTTTTCCTCAAAAAATTTCAAAATATTTTTCCCCATAAACAGTGTAGTTTCAAGTGTTTATTTGAACTTGCATATGTGATTGGAATACATTCGTTGAATTCTATTTCAACCAAAATATCTGGCTGAGAGAATAATTGCTGAAAAACATATTTCGATTTCAAGTATCTACCAACTTGATAAATTGATTTTATATTGAGCAAAATGTATTTGAAAGTAAAACCCACCTGTAAAATGGACGAACTCCAACACTGTTTTTCCTTGTAAAACTACTTCTTTGACTTGTTTCCGATTCTCTACGATTCCTCTTCAGGATGATCTTCGAATCTCTTCGTTCCAACACTTCCGACACATTCTCCTGAGACTGCTTACTCAGATCCAGATGTAAACTATCTGGAGGAGCACTCTTCCTATTCTGACTCTTCGTCGTCATAGCATGGATATTATTCGCCGTCCCAAAGGACTGCTGTAAGGAATAAATAGACTTCCTCCTCTGATCTTTTAGATTCTGAGTACTCTCACTAATAGCCTCAGCAGCCGTCGGGTAGGCATTGTTGTTTGGTCCAAGGATGCGGCTCATGCGACGATTGCTTCCAACAATGCTTGCACCGTCTGCTAAACTACAAATAGAGCCAAGCCTCTGCGTGTCTCGAGCCACTTTGATTCGTTGCAGAAGTGGCATTTCTTTGGTGTCTTCGTCGTGCTCCTTGGAATTCACTATTACTGGTACGGGCTCTAGTGGTCGGAATGCAATTCCAAATATGACACAAGTGAGAATCAATCCTGAAAGAAGAAAGTACAATTATAATATAGGACATTGGTTTAGTTAACTACAAAGTAATTACCAACAATCGGTAAACTCAAACATCACCTACTCAACATACTCAATATACTCAACATCAGTAAAGTGGAAACTAAGAGATATTGTGATGGGTTATGATCAGTTGGGATGGATTGTTGACTGCATCTTTTCACAGTCGACGACAATAATGGATTGAGAACTACATTACTTGGGAGAAACTCATTTATTTATTTGTGTTTGTTCATTTGAGCCAAAGTATTACTGTGGCAATAGAAGTCAAGTCACGCTTGGGTTCGAGTACCACGTAAGTAATTGATTTCATAGAATGATATACATCGGTAAAATCTGGCCTTGGTGTTGAAAGTTGTCGTTGAATTTTGCATGTCAGTGAACACTCACCTGCTTGTATAAGCATGGCGATCCTCCACGAGTAAAGTTCGATGGTTTTAGCGACTAGAGGTGCGATAAGGCTGCCGCCAATACCCGAACCACAGACGGCAATGCCGGTGGCCAACGCGCGCCAACGCTCGAAGTAGAAACCAACGGCGATCACGGCGGGCACGTACACCATACCGAAACCAATGCCTATAATCGAAGAGAAATATACGTCAGATATTATAATCATATTGAGAAATACGTTGTGAAAAACCACATACCCTTATACACAATATGCTCAACACTAATTTGTAATGTCCACGTATTTTGTCATGACTCATTATATTATCACTGTCATATTCTATAGTTACAAATAATTATGTATTATTATACAAATATGAATATATCTATTTTAAATTGAATTTCTTCCATAATTGGGTTTAGCTTTCATGAGTAGCAATGTTTTTACTAACGTAAATATGCACATCATTTCTGTGATTCAATCGATTCTCCTTCATTTCTTACTAAAAGTCAATATTTTCAAACAAAGATGAGTTTTTACAGTTCTGGAACTAGATCAATACATTATCAACTATCAATCTTTGCCTGTGATTCAGAAGTTTGAAAAAAATTAAAATTATGCAAACATAATAACGAAGATGTAAGAGCTATGTGGCACCAATTATATAAATATAATTTGATTGTTAATTTGATAAATATTGTGAGGGCAACTGTGAATTAAATTTACAAGATTGAAATATTTTTATATTCTAAATCCTGTTTTCTAAGCAATGTCAGTCAGGTGTCCGCTGGCATAGTACAGCTTACCTCCGATAACACCGTAAGTGATATACAAGAAGGTGATGGAAGATGCGTAGTAAGAGACAGCGAATCCTCCGAAGGCGATGATGCTCCCCATTATGGCCACGACCCGGAAGCCATATCTGTTGGCCAAAGCGCTCACCAGAGGTCCTTGTGGAGGAGAAGATGTAAAGCGTTAACGTCTCCTCATCATTTGGTCAGCACAATCAAACAGTACATTTCGAAAATAATCTTAATAATTCTTGAATGAGAGTTGTATCAGAAACACTGTCACATTTTTCCTCCTGAAGTAGCAGCACTTGAAAGTAATGTCAAGTTGCTATTTTGACTCCATTTTGGTGAAAAATTGAATTATTTTCCACATAAAGTGGGTAAGTCGAAATGTGAATAGTCACCTTCGCATTTTCGCATACATCTACCAATCTCCAATAAAATCAGGTTTTTGAAAGTATGATATTATTTTCAGTGCATTTGAGTAGTATGTTAATTGATGAAAAAAAGAGATTTGGGAGTTGAAATTTAAATAATGGTGATATTCCAAAATTTGAATGTTTCCATATCAAAGTTGAACACTGACCATTTGTGATATGTTCGGTAATACGTTCGAAGCAATCATAATTACACACTGTAAGGAAGTGCTTATGCATAACATAAACAATTTGAACATTTTGGAATGACTTCCAAAACGTACATTCACGCCACGCTATTGTGAAAATAATGGAAAAATGTATAAATAAGAAAAATATCTTAAAAATTTAAATCCTTTTTTGATTCTTGCGATCATAAAAATTGAGGAAATGTCTATGTGAAACCGTGCAGATAGTCTTTTGAGAATCCGCCAAACAACGTTGACAATTTACTCGGTTGTAATGAGATTATGAATGCATATACTACGAGTCTACGAAAAGACATATGAAAACATGTTTATAAAATATACATATCAAAATATTAATTGGAAAATATTTGATCTTATCGCAAGTCCAAGGATTTTCATCCTTGACCTACAATAATCATTTAAATGAAAATATTACAGAAGATTCCAATGAAAACTTCCGTAATAGGTACCTTGGAATAAAAACTGTCTGAAAGCAAAATAATTCAATTCAATTCACCTAATGCTTGTTTACATAGGAAATGAAAAGTGTTCATTGCAGCAATTATTTTCTTGGAGTATGCTGATTCTAAATGTTTCATTCAGAGTATACAGGCCTATTGCAGACCGTCAACGATTTTTGACTGCTACTTTTTGCTACTATCACGATAATAATGCACACCGTGTCTTTTGCTTCACAAGTGAATGAATGTGAGGCTTTCACGTCTATATATAGGCGTTCCAGTCTCAATAACGTTATGCAAGTACATATTAGTCTCACCAACAAGAAGATAGAATCCTTGTAACAAAGAGCCAACCAACGACACAGCCCCACTCGACGTGTCATACTCCGTCCGGATCGCCTCCATGTACATGCCGAACGCGAAGATGTTGCCGTCGACCATCATGTTACAGAAGAAGGCGGCCACCATGACGACCCAACCCCAGCCGCCGTCGGGCGGTACGACCATGTACGTCGTGACGACATTCTCGTCGTTCTCGTTAAACTCGTCAATTTCCTCGTCCTCGAAGTTCTCGCCGTTCGATTTCAGCGAGTGCTTGTCCAAGTCTTTGGACACGACGTCCCCGGGATTAGAATTGATCATAGTGGCTCTGGAATTGAGAGAGATATGATTTCAAATTAGTTTATTTTGGGTGTAGGGGCCTACATCGAAAATGTGATATCAAATTATTGTTACCAAATGAACGCTATAATGATATGAGAAAGTAGAGTTTGGATGGGCAATATACGCTGGGAAGCGAGTTTGGATGAAAGTAGAGTTTGGATGGGCAATATACGTTGTGAAGCCCATAATTATCAATTGTTAAAACATAAAATGAATAATTTTCGAAAAAAAAAAATGTATTCGTCTATCATTGGATTATGAGGAGAGACTTTCCTTTTGATAGGAGAAATATATTAAATGGCACTTCCACCAAAATATACGATGATAATATTAAATTAGTTGGCCGTTTCGGGCAAGCACAAGCGTGGGCCTTGTTTCCTTCCCTTCTTTATACCAAGTTACCAACCATACCTCCTATCCTTGGGAGTTGGGACCGGATAAGAAAATAATCCGAAATATATGTGCATATGTTAGATGCAGACACGGGCACATGCACATTGTAATGCAATTGTATATATGGAATACATGGGTTTTGAACCAACGAAAATTAATTAGGAAGCAGTCGCGTCGTGCTGCCCTTCTCATGCCCTCCTAATTCTCATGTGATGAATTGGAGCATCTGAAGTACTCAATCAATTTCTCGCAAAATCAGAGGCCATCTGCAAGAATTATTTTGAAAGAAAACTGTGTATAGGTCTGAAAGTACACTGATCGTTTTGAAAAAATCAGTTCGGCGTACTACGTTTCATACTTGTGAGTGTGACTAAGATTGCGGATAACTTCTCCAAAGTAATCAGTTAAACATTCGGTGTATATTCTATCAACCTTGAATCTACACAATTTATGAATTATATTCAATTTTCCAGGCTTGCTCTTAATTCGTTTTTTCTGGCTTATCTATATCAGCAATTACCTCTTATTAGTAACTGCTAGACCAATATACATATTTAAATTGTTTTTACTATACAAAGCAATGATGATAATTAACCCTACCCTAACTTACATTTGCCAATTAAGAGTCCTTGACAATTTTTTCATACTCGCGATTAGTTTGTTTGTTCAATAAACTGGTTTTCTAGACAATATACACATATCACGCAATGATTGTAATAAGTACCGATAGCAATATTAAAACAATCGTCAACATTGCTAGTGTCTCTGTACTCGAATCATGTATATCCAGTAGATTAATTATAATGATAATATATGGAAGATTAATAGAAGGTTTATAGAAACGGGTCGATCCTTATACGCTAACATCACGAGAAATGTTGACTCGTTCTATAGAACTGGAGTTCTTCCTAACGCTATACATTTTCAGCATCCTCCAGTATTTACATTGTTATATAATAGGCCTACGGTTCAGCATTCTACACATTTTTCAACTTGCTGAAATGTTTCGAATAAAGGAATTTAAGCAAAACCGTTTTTGATTCTAGAATGAAGTATCACACTAAGCACATAATATTTGTTTGCAACATTTACGTACATTATTATATTCAAGCACTCTTTCACAATGCAAAGTGTGCACAAAGCGAGCAAATAACAAGAATGTTCCATGATTTCAATATTTAAATCGTGTTTTATCTAGAAAAATAACTATGATGAAGGATATTGTTTTTATTCATGAACTTATTTCATTTGGGAATAATCACACCATGTGTGTGTTAGGGCTAAAAGTTTTTCTGTACAAATATAGGAATAGAATCATTCATAATACTTCCAAATTGATTGCTGTAGTCATCAACGAGTCACAAGGAAGGAAGTTCATTGTACATTATTTATATTATATGAATATTTCAATTTTTGAGTTGGGAGGAAAGGGTTATTTCAATACATTATTGGAAAGATTATTCTAGACCAAATACTGATAATCTATTCCACGAATTTTTCAAATCAAAATAAATCTTATTTCTTTTTTGAATTAAATTAGCGTTATATTTTCATCCAGTTAGAGTCCAGTACCAAAGTCCCTGGATGAAGAGAGAATCTCGAGCGATGGAACTAACCAAAACCAGTAACAACAGTTTTCTGATTGACAAATTGATTTCAATTCCATGTGAATTTCAACTGTTGGGCAAATATGACAATTACTCCGGAAGTTGAATTTAGAACAAAGCTTAAAGTCTGCCACAAATTTTTCACATGTGAATATATTAAGTTTATCTGCATTTGCTTTGTAAATATTTGACCACTCAAGTACAACAAAGCTGAAGTCCAAACGTGAATGATCCTCCGATTCATGGGAATATAATTCATATTTAGTTATTTACTCACAATTTTTCATAAATTAGCATGAAAGTAGACCTAATGATAATAATGGAAACGTGAATCTATTTCCTGTCACTTTTCAGTGAATATTTTGCTATAGAAATTACATGTAATTTGTTTCAGATGATTTTATAGACTAGATCGAATGATTGGAACTCAAATGTGATATTGCTCAGTAAATATACAATAAATGAAGAATCTGTCAAAATGGCAATACTTGAAAAAAAATCTGTGCATGGTATAAAATACGGAATGAAGAACCTAATAATTATAGCATTTTTTTCAGTTTTTCATTACGGTATTTGTTTGGCTCGTCGAAATGAGTTGGTTATTTTTCAAAAATTATTTTTTTATTTTTTTTATTTCAATCACCCGGGTAACCAATTAATATTGGACCAGGGGATGCTGTCCACCTTATCTCGGGTATACTCGTTGACTTCAGTGTCTGCCAGATCCGAGTCTTTTCAAAATTAATTACTTACATATTCAATTGATAATTGAATATGGATAATCACAAGAAAGTAGACAATTATTGAAGTAAATTAACGAATAAAACACTCATATTGGGAAAAGTCCTACCTGTTGTAATAATAAGTTCACCTAACACTAGATAACACCGATACACCATATCTTACACCCACTAGGAACTAAACGCTTCTGACTCTCATAATACCGGTGTATAATCGTCATGTTGATCACGTCCAATTACTGACCATTTCGATCGAACGTTTCTCCTATCCCCCAGCATTATCTACCAAATGTTTCGAGCCGGATACCGGTCTGACATGATGTGATAACATGAGACGGCGGCGATCAGCTGATAGTGTGCGGGGGAGGGGGGAGGGGGGATCGATATCTTCTCATCAACACCATGGTTACAGTCAGCAGGAGCATTAACATTGTTACTACGTCATTGGTGCGAGGACGTATATATAGAGCACTGAAATGGAGCGGCTGGCTTCATATGGGTCAATTAAATTAATAGGTTACATTTTTTTTGTGAAGGATAAATTTTTCGTAAACAATTTTTTTTATGGGAATAGTACAAACAGATGATTAAGAATCGTTTCTGAGGATGTATAGCGAATTATGGAAATAACAAATATTGTGATTGGTTAGTATCAAATATAGAAAATTGTTGTCTGCTTTTTCAGTATGTCGTTTCAGTATGTCCTACTGAAAGGATATCACTTGAGTGAAAACTATTGATGTTCTTTTTTATAGTAAAATTTCTTGTATTTCTTCTTGTAATGTTTTCATTTTAATGACAACATATCTATATATTATATAAAATAATCTGAGACAAATTTGATAAATTTGTCAGAATAAATTTAAAAAAAAATTTAACAACAGTTGATGAACTTTTAATACCGTAGGCCGTAGCATGGTAGAAGTGTATATATATATATATAAATATAATATAATTATTAATTATTGTCCATGAAGACATAGTTGTTGTGTTTGTACTTGATCACTATTTGACCAGCCTAGTAATATCGTTAATTAGTAGTCGAGTTTACCCTTGACTTGAAGAAATCTGTGTTTCACTTCATTCAAGGTTCGCCGACAAACACGATTAAAACAGAGACTAGAGAGAGATAAGAACATAATTCGCACTTGACTTGTGGAATTGCATATAGATTATACTATACAATGCGACTATACTTGTATTTGAATCCTTTTCAAGTGGATATACGTCATATTTAGAAGTTACCAAATTGGGCTATATTTGATTCTACATATTTTGACTATATTTGATTTCAAACAATCATACATTCTAATAGTTTGTCTTCATTCGGAAACGATTCCTTAAGGTCAATTTTACAATGTTATTGAAAAAACTCCGGAGAGAGTGAAATCAATGTATTTCTTCAATTGGTCTCCATCCCACAGACAATTTACAGTAAGTGTCCAGCTCACTTAAAGAGTGAAAATACAATGATTGCGGAAAGTAATGATAATTGATCAAATATAGTAATATCATCAAAAAACTTTGGTATAAAATACGAGATGATGAATGATAAATATAAATAAATAATGGATGAATTTGATTTGTTCCAAAAGTTATTATGTATGAGTTATGTCCCATATAGATAATGGATGAATTATACAGATTATGATTATGCAGAAAGTTGTCAGATTTACACAATATTTTGTGGGGACTATTTTTGATTATTAATTCAGTAATAAATATATTTTGTTGATTTTTTCTGCTTCATTTATAGCAGCTACATTTCTGCTATATTTTTCTTCTGAAAATGCATACAATACTACTCCTATGTATACTCACCTTTCATATGGTTATGACGAAGGTCATTGTGTGCTGTGTAAATCTTGAACAATGAATATCGTATTTTTGTAGTCTAAATACAAATATAGATAATTGAAATAAACGACCTGTGATAGGTTTGGTTTATGAATCGGCCACCTAAATCTATACAACTTGAGGGACCCTATGGAGATCTGATTTTGGGACCCTGTGGGGACCCTATGTAGTCCTCCTGATAAACAGCCCACTTGATTGGATGTAATGTTTTGTGACGTCAAAGGAGTAAGAAAACGCCAGTGGTAAATTGAAATCATATCGCAACATTTTTCTTGTTTTTTCCCTAATAATATTCGTAAAAAAACGTCGAACGCACACGCGTATTGCTATATGTAAAATCCACAACACATGTCAACTGTGTTTGTCTGGACCTTGAAATGTTCAGTAGTGTACCATCGTAATTAGTAATAATGATAGGAATATTGACCATGACTTAGACCCTAGATGTACAGTGTTGTTTTCAGACATATCAACAGCTTTAATTAGAATCAATCTACAAAACTATGCAAAAAGTAGTAACAAACAAATAAACGTTGAACATATATTCAATTCATGCGTTCAATGTCTTAGTGACTAGGTCGTAGGTCAAATGATCGAATCAGACTTTTACAGCAGTATGTTTGGAACCGTTACTGAGAGCTGGCTTTAATACTGTATACATACAGTTTTAATAATAATAATAATAACATCATCAGAAAAGTTGTTCTTCCAAACTTATAAATAGAAATAATATTTTCCTAAATCCTAGTATTTTGTTCATGATTCCTGTCTCACATTTTTTTGACGAACCAATTATTTTTCCCATAATGACTCGCGCATAGTAGCAAATATTATTTTAGATTTTCTCACAACGAACTGAGTGATGATGTTTTTGAGTATTCAAAAAAATATAATATACAAATAATCGAATGAGGATTTCTTCCACTACAATATGTTGGGAACAATGTATATATTGGAGTTTCGGTAGTTACGAAAAATTAGTTTGATAAATTGGAATATAGTGCCATGAATGTATCACCACCGAAAATCCGATCATTCAAATACTTCATCATCAAATAATCACGATCAATTCAGGAATGGTGAATTTTTTAATTATATAAAATATTAAGGTTCATTTTAAGTTTTTTTCATATGCCCATATCCTTGTATTTCCTGCATCATATAATCCACAACAAAGGTTATATGCTGTAACATCTGCTAGCAATGATCACTTCTGCTATAAAGTTATATCTAAATGTGATGTTATTAGTTAATTAGTAAATATTTACATGCGTGATATTTTTTCTCTATAATTAGTATGCCTAACTATATTCAATAGTCGAAAGTGAGTAATTAGGAAGAGGAAATTAGGGAGATGGAAGGCAAATCGGTCTCTCGTATCTCCTCAATAATGACTATAGTTATTATTGAATTTTTCAAGAAAGATACATTTTTAATCTATTACTTTACGAAAGATGATATATTAAGTTGTCACTATAAGTTGTATTTAGCTTCAGGTAAAATTGGTTGGCTTTCATCACTCACTTACGACAGTACCATAAAAATTAAAAATTAAAAAACATTCAATAGTTATCTCACAGTAAAATGTATGGATGAAAGAAATGATTGGAAAAAGAAGTACGGTAGTACTAGAGATATGTGTTATACACATACCTCTTCACTTACTTAGGTCTACTAAAGAAAAAGTAAAAAAAAGATGGGGAAAAAATCGATCAGAATTTCATTTTGAAGTTCATATAGGCCTATATATATATACATATACATACATATATATATATATATATATATATATATATATATATATATATATATATATATATATATATATATATATATATATATATATATATATATATATATATATATATATGTTGATGCTGCTTAACGACCCCACCAACAGCTAGGTTATACGGAGTATGAATGAGCGGGTGATCATGAAACGATGAAGTGATGATAGGTGAAAGGAAGTCTACGAAACCCCATGCCCTATGCGGGACTCGAACCCACACCCAACGTGACATCAGTTCTATCGCTAGTGATAGCTGACTGAGCCACCGGGGAAGCTTATATATATATATTTGAAACCGTATATCAGTAACTTATCCTTTGTTTCTCAAAAAAACAAATCCTATCAAGCCACACCAAATATGTATAGTTTCTTTATTTAGAGTTTAACGAAGTTGTATTTGAATCGTGTCAAATGTATTGAAGGTTTATCTGATGGATATTTCCCAATTAGCCCGTTATCTCAGGCAGGACGTCCTTTTATGTTTGCTAGGTCAATTAAGTAGTAATAACATCAACCATTATCTGCGGTCAGGTTGAGTTGAGAAACCACATGTTTTGTTTCTTTAACTCTTATTTATCACAGATTTGTCTCCGAGTATTATAACGTTTAATCAAAATCTGTATCTTTGAATGGATGACAGTGAAATTCTGATTTTAGACTATCTATAATTTGGAAGTTTGTACAAATGGGTTACCTAGGAAAACCATTTTTAATCTCGTTGATTGTGGTGATAAATATGTATACTATGATTTAATCATTTTTTTGTAGAATCTGTATTTGTGAATTATTTCTTGAAAAAGATTCCTTTGAACCACACCAAGAAATCAGAACTCTTCAGACTCTAATAATTTATTGATGATAAGACAGAGGAAGTAAGGGACAGAAAGAGAGAGAGAGAAAGATGACAAACAACTGATAAAACACTGGTTGGCACACGTGGATAGGCCTACTCTTTAGAAACCCCAAGTAATTAACTGCAACGCATAATTAATGATTGATTTGTTGGTGTCAAGCCAAATATATCTATTGTTGGTTCTGAGGTATTTCTTGTACTTGTAGTCAATAAAGTACTATAAGTGTACATGTATCTAATGTACAAGTGTAAAAGTGTACAATGTATCTATTCTGTACAAGTATCTGAGTAGATTCATCAAGTAATTCATTTAAATATATTGAATTGAATCAATAGATTCATTATTCGATCGAATGATTTTCTGTGATATGGATGATGCAACTATTACCTGATTGATTCAAGGTGAATTTTCACTTCCTGCAAAACAGCTTTATATATGAATAGCTTTCAAAAAAGCTATCAATCTATTAATCGATCGATCTATAAAAAGCTATTAGCTATTAATATATAATAGCTTTCAAAAAATGAATATTTTGAAATAACGAACATAAGTTGAACTCAATATATTTGATCATCATTTTTTTTCAGATTAAACTCATTTCAGAGAGTCAGAGAGTTTTTAGTTGAGCGGTTTGTAATGTTATAACAGCCGGTTTTACGATCTTTTACGATTTAATAATAAGCTAAGTACAAAATTTTGAGGTACAAAAATAACAAAAAGTTAACCAAAAACGGGCGAATCCGCTATCCTGTTCAACCGGCTATCAGTTTGTTAAACCGGACCTAAATCTGAAATCACTCAAAAGTTATTATTGTAAATCCAATCTCCATGAATGCACATTGTCATGCACATAATGAAAATTAATTTTGCGTGAAAAATGGAAATTTAAACTGCATGAGCTAGAAAAGTTTAATGACGCGAAACGTGTGAATCATTTTTGATAGTGGATTGAAAGAATCATTGTCAGAAAAAAGTTCAAATTATTTGTGAAAATATTGTACACATATTTTAAGTCATTCTCTTTTTATTATTTTGTAAAGGACGTATCTCGACACAATTTTTAATCTAAACTCTTTTCATCTGAAATTCTTGCCAACATGTTTATTCCCTTCACCCACTTTTGCTATTCACATAAAAATTTGAATACACTTAATAATAAAAAATAATATGTAACAGAAAATATATGTATTCATCAATCAAATTATGAAACCTCCAAATAACCTATAGCTGTTTGTGGGTCGTTAAGCACAATTATTAAAGAATGAAAATCAATAAAACATCCATATCTATTTTAGACATATTACATCAATAATAGATTACATTCCTGTTTTATCGGCTTGTGGGTATCGATATATATTGTTTCATGGTACACATGGCTTCATACAACACTATACGAGAAATATTACATTACATTTGATCGTTTTAGCAAAACTCATGACTAAAGTCTGGACCGACGATAAAAACATCAAAAATAATATTTGAGTACATTAATTATTGACCTTCATTTGAACCCTTTCATATTTATTAAAATAGAGTCGAAAATCTGAATATTTAATAGGAGATGAAAATAAAGAAAATTGTGAGAAAAGTGTATTACCGAATAAGATTATAGTGAATTTGCTATTTAAATTACGGATTATTCAAATGTTACATTCATTGAATGAGCAGAAGTTTCGTGAACTTCTACCAAGTGATATCACATTGTTTTACAAGAGAGGACAACAATATTCCCCAAATTGTCCTCTCCAATAATAACTTCTGTTTATTTGCAGTTTATTTGCCACCTACTTTTCTAGTCGGTATAGTAACGTTACAAACTTCCGTCAACAAATCAGAATGAATTTTCACCATCAAAGGAAGAGCGACGTATATTCGTCAGAAGAAGTATGATGCCAGGGGTACGCGGATAAAATTATTAGGCCTTTAAGATCGCAAAAGGAAGCGCACGCATTTACAACAATGCAATTCTTCAATATTAACTTATTGTTAACAGTTCTTTCTCTTACGATCCTGCTTCTGAGAGAGTATTCTAGTTTTACTTGCTTTTCGAATTATTTATTCACATCACTTAAATCAATCGGAAAATTGTTACACGATCATTTGTTTCAATAATCAATTACAATCCCACGAGGTGTGGTATTTTACTCTAATTAATGTATTGATTTTAATATATCATTCCTTTACATATCTCTGAGTACGATTTATTACTTGATATCTCGTTACACAAACTTGGTTCACGTTGGCACTCGCCATGCATAAAGATTAGCTGAGGTAGTACTTGCGTATGAATGATTTCATGGTCATTTCGAGCAACAACTGTTTTACTTGAAATACATAGGCCTTATAGTTTTACTTGGTGTACTTCTATCTGATGCACTTGTACGATTATCGAAACGGTGTTGTACAGCCATGTTGCAATGATGGGTAGAATCGTAGCGAAAATATCGCAAATCCACTAAATGGAATATAATACGGAATTGAATATTTTGGTTTTATGCAAAAATATGTATTTTGCTCTAATTTTCTGGTACTGTCGATAGCGTTCATAAGCATTTACCATTGGGAATGTGCGGGTTTGAAGTTGAGCAGTATAGATCTATATGTAATGGTAAGTTATACGAAACTTTATTTTGGAACCATTATGCCACTGGCTTCATGTTTACTTGTATCATAAAAAAGTTCATGATCCTGATATTTTTCCTGTTGGTATTTTAAAATCTTAACAGCATTGATTGATGTAAAATATTAGCATATGATTTTTTCATACAAACGTACACAAGAAAAAAAAATCAAATTTGCCTGACCATAGCTTCAAAACGTATACTTATTTACTTACTATAGAATACAAGTAGGCCCTATACTTCATGGATGTTCCGTTTATTATCTGTTGTGAACATTATTCCAATTTTGTAATCTTTGCAATGAAATAGTAGGCCCAGTAAAAAGTCATTATTCTCTGAATGGCGACAACGTTCTAAGCTTACATCACGTATGTTACTCCATAATGGCTAAGATATTGCCCCGATGAACTTGTTCAAGATGATAACCTCACTGCTTGAATATCACTTTTAGCATGAATTAAATAATAAATAACTGATAAATATACTTTAAATTCACTACTGTAGAAGGTTCAGAAAAATGAAGAAATTAATAAAATTTCACTGTTGTTTTTAACTTCATTCATTAATACAGGTCTATTGGGAGACAGTTTAGCAACTGAATTATTGTTTTAATTTTATTTGTTCGATGAGTCCAATAATAACATAAGGAAAATGATAATTTGAATCTCATTATAAAAATACTATAGGCCTATGCTACAAAAATGTAACAATATCTTGATTCTATGAATTATTCGTACGGTATTTTTTTTATATAAGCTAATTTGAAAAGAACAAAAGTTCATGTATATAATTGATACATATTCATGTTTTATAAACCTTTTTGAACCCAACAAAGATCCAGTCGAATGGAATGTCTAATAAAAATATGTTATATTTACAGATAACCACCAGCAATCTGGAATTAAAGTGTAATCTGAAATATTTTCAGTCAGAACGATGATAATGTTTTTGAAGACGAAAAAGGTTCTTGTTTACAAATCAGTTGATGTAGTAATAGATATGTAAATTGATGTCTCCACGTGTAATTAAGATGCTAAACAGTTGGTTTATGGGATTAATGTAAGTTAAGAAGAGTTGTTTTGAGTGAAAAACGTGGAATAACAATCTAGACTCAAGTGGACATATTTACATGTGACACGAGACTGAACAGAGGAAAATACAGGTTAATTGCTATAACGATGATGTTGTGTGATAAAACTGCATATCTACAGACCTCTTGAAATATTTTCTTATCTTTTGATTGTTTTGTAGATTTAATGAGATTTATATTGAAACAATATGATACACACTATCATTAATTGTCATGGATACGGATCTCATGAGAGTAAAATAATAAACCCATATTGGCTTTAAAAGAATTTGAAAGTAATATGCATTGAATGGGTTGATGAAATGTATATATAATAATACATATACATATACAATACATACATATATATATATATATATATATATATATATATATATATATATATATATATATATATATATATATATATATATATATTTAGATTAGCGATTATGATCACTGAGTTTTAATTAAAACCAAGGAAAATATCGATTAGAATCGTTTGCAGCTTCGAGTTCGTATTCATATTCATGAAAACAAGTACCTACTCGTAAATATTTCACGAATCTTGTCAATCAATACTAACAATCTTGTAAAACAAAATAGTGGTTACACCTAAAAACATAAAATGTTAAGACTTAAGACTTTGCATTAGTTTCGCTCGTTTTCCAACCCTTGTTAACACCGCCGTTACTCCTCATTTATTGTAACAATACTAGTTACATTTCGTGGAGGTCCGGATGTTTTTCTTACGCTAAAGCTACTTCCTACCCACGTGGTTGGTGGATCAGAACACCCGACTTTTACATGTGGTCAATAGGAGAGACGGTCGATCGAAAACATCGTCCTAATAAACTATTTGCTGTGACGTTATCCGGAAAAGGATGGGTCATATTTCGCTACTGCTGCCATGGTAACAATGATGACATAGTGACAGTAAACAATCAGATAATAGTGATAGGTGTGGCTTACTAATCGGCCACCTAGATTTGTTCAAGTTTGGGTACTCTGATTGTCGATTTCGAAAATCACCCCTATTAAGCAGCCCACTTGATTGGATGTTGTTTTGTGAAGTCTAGGCACAGGTTCAGAAGTAAATATACTCGCTATTGTTGTCTTTGCATACAAAAATCAATGCACTTAGTTTTATCATTTTCATTCATACTAAATAGAGTGAATATCCATTCGGTCTGTAAGTGATTGAACAAATTACTCAATTCAATTATTAATTTGGCAAGAGATTAATTTATTGCTCTTCATAGCGTAACAGTCTCACATTTTTGGCATTTTACTTTGGATGAACACGAATTCATATCATATTTCTTTCCATTCTAGCAATTATTCTAAAAGAATGTTTCAAGAATTTTATGGTAAATGCGATTTACAAGGATATAGAAAATACTGTCCCTAATTTACTGCTCTTGTTTCTTGAAGAAGTAACACAATGCTGACACATTCTTTCCATTATATGAAATTAGAACTTTTCACGCCTAAAGTTTTTGAACTATCTACAAATGAATATGTCACAATCATTCATATAATGACGAATTATGAAATACATGGATATGAAAATTCGAATGTAATAATTAAATATAAGTTTTAGTGTAGTAACAATTTTTTTCTATTTTTCTTTTCTTTCTTGCATGGCGCCTCTGGGCAAAGGCCCCTTTCACATAACACTGGACATGAGTCCTTTATTTATATTGATGAAGTGTCTCGCATTCCATTCATTTCTCTCTGAATGGGATTTTAAGGAGTGTTCGCGCGGCTTTTTACACCCCAAAAACTGGTAAACTAACATCCCCTTAAATGACTATATTATTTCTTAGGTATAGAAATAACACGGTACACACAAAATATATACAACCCTTAATAGTATTGGACGTATTCATGGGAATTATTCTTTTGAGATCGAGGATCGCCGAATTCTTTGGTCCGCTTATACCTGATACGTTTTGTATTCTGAAAATGTGCACCCCTAAAATAAATCATCCCTTATTTTCTAAATCATCAATGCTTCCGGTAAAGTTGTCCATTTGTACCGCAGAATATATTTTTCTCTGTACTGCTATATATCACAAATAATATTTCGAATGTTCGGAATTTCAGAATTTTGTTATTTCTTGAATATATCTTCTGGAATATTTATAATTATATATAATATATACATAGGCCTATTTCTTGATTTAACGATTTTTCAACAAATCCGTACGCCTATTATTATGAGATATAATTGAAAATAGGCATGACAATTTTATTTCAATTCTGACTTCAAAATGTACAAAAATTAAATAATATCTATTCGTCACAAGAAATGGTTTATGGAAAAATCATCTATATTTTTAATCATAGTTATTGAAAATCCAAGCTTCTAGCCCTATACTGCAGTTTTTGATTCTATGCTAGGTGGTATTTTTAAAAAGTGATGCAATAAAAGCGGGGTGTGAACGCATCCCCTGTTGCAAATACATCCCCTTTCCATCAACACGCATTCTAACTGGCCCTCCATCGCACACATGATCATTGGTGTTGGTAAACTCGTCGAATTAATTCATTAGATAGCACTTGTTCGTAAACATACGCACAAGTTATGTGAAACAGCTGTCAGATAATTGTTTAATTCTCATCCTTGGTTACTAATTGGCTTCCATCACAGCGACACTATAACAATGCTAAGTAATAATATAATAAGAATGGATCAATAATAATGTCAATATACAACCATATTCTAAAGTCATATTAAGGATTTCAATTTCAAATGACGTACAATGGTTAGAGATTTTCTTATTATTTATTTTAATGCTGCTTAACGACCCCACCAACAACCAGGTTATACAGAGGTACGAATGAGCGGGCGATAATGAAAGGATGGAGTGATGTTAGGTGAAGGGAAGCTCACAAAAACCTATGCCTTATGCGGGACTCGAACCCACGTCCGGCCTGACATCAGTTTCTACCCATAGCTAGATTCATTTGTCGATAATCCACGTACTAATCATATTAGTATTGAAGATCATTACAACCTTTGTTACACTGTATCACGTATTTCCCTGATGACGTATTCATTTAAATAGAAATAATAATATTAATGCTTTTCCGTTTTTTATTTCTCTTTACTCATACATTCGACGGAAATACCATCCATACGTGTACTCCTTTACGTTTACTAGCAGTTCCTTATCGCTCGTATAAAACATTATTACAATTATCATTTGATATTTTTCCTCCTGGCAATCAATCAAATTATGTTACAATGTAAAATTTGATTATTATAAATATCTTCCTCGTTGCTGTTTTTTTGCATTCCGACACCGCCTGTTCACTAAACAAGTTAATCACTTCGCACCTTGCTACAGATCACGTAATGTATAGGTACTTGTTTTGGCTTATCGACATATCCGATTGTTAGTGCTATTAGATAGGCGAGACGGGCGATTGGGTCCGCCAACTCTCGTGGCACGAAGTATAGAAACCATGTACATCAAGTTTTTTGCTAGCAATAATTTTGGAGTTGGTATTGCTTCTCGTCTATATCATTAAACAATTAGTCCAATCTTTTCCTCCAGGCGAAAATAATTTCATCTCAAATTTAAGCATTTATATGGAGGCATGACGAGAAAGGAAAACTTATTAAATGACTGGTTTTAAAAATGCTGTACAGTTATGATCTAGTTTTTTCGTATCATTATAAGTAACTATATAATTAGTTATGTCATTACGATCACATTTTCGTATTAATTTGTTTCATTTTTTACCTGTTAAGAAGTATAAATATAAGTGTAAGCCTTTGAACAATAGATAGTAGTGAAAAACTATTTGATAGTGATATTGAAGTATTAAAAAAATTGTTATTAATGTAGAAAACTGCATATTAACGTACTGTCAAAATACGTATTTTTTTGTGAAATTCGGAAAAACTAAGTAAACAAGATTATGTCAAAATGAACATATTTTCTGTATTCTTTCAACGACCCATAGAATAATAATAACGAATAATAGTATGGACATAGAATGTTATAGTACACTCACACTATTCTGATATGGATTCAATAGCTATAATAGATAATGTTATTTATATAGGCTATATAGGCTTATTATTTCGAGTAACACATGACTAAGCTGTTACCATAGCAATATGTTAAACCTAAGACACTGTCGATGATTTTGATTGGTTAATATAAATATGGGGGAGGGGGGAGGGGAATTATTGTTTGTTGCTTGTTCTTGGGAGAAGCTTGATTATACAATAATAGTTATAATTTTTTTATTACTGTCAATATTTCAAGACAACTTATTAGGATTGCTTCCTAGTTTCTGTCTGTAGTCCAATTATAGATATGGGTTAGAAGTACTTGACAAAGTCCAAATTTTAAATGACTCGAGACTCATATTAAATATACGAAACACACGCAAAAAATCAATTCGATATACATTCTTAGAGTTATGCATCTTGAAGTGAAAAAGTTAGTTGCTGCTTTAAAATATATGATGTTCTAATTAAGTCGCGATAAGAAAACGCAGGCCTATTGATTAAAGTTTAATTGGTCTGGGTCAAAGTTCATAATTCAGTTCGGGTTTGTTTTGCAGATGTCAAGCTTGTTTAGATTAGATGGACATTATGTTGAGCAGAGATTAACAAATGAAATTTCGAACAATATTGATCTAAAACGTAATATATTTCAGTAAACCATAGCAGTTATTCAAATTGTTATGTACATTTCTTGTGGAATTGTATCATATTTTTAAATATAATCATTTGAGATCATATTATAGATTTAAATTAGAATTAAAATTCATTTTTCTGTTAGTTTCGATACTTTCCGTTTGATTAATCAAAAACGTTAAAAATAATTATTATAAAGAACTCAACAAACTATTTATGATTTCTTAAAAAGAAATTCGATTATACTACGATTATACTACTATACTACTGAGCCATTATACTACGATAATTAGTTTATACAGCCCCAATCATTGTTAAGAAGTAGCTACAATTGGAAGTGTTTTTTTCCATTGTTATTCGTGACTATTTTGTAATTATCGTATGTATTGTTATAATGAAGAATTCAAGACATTCAATCGTAGCATTTGTGCCACTTGTACCTGCGTTTCTACCACCATGTCAGTTGGAACTTGAAAAGTGACAGTTCTTAAAGTGTACTTCACTCACGTCTTTTTCATGCTTTAGAACCTTCAATATATCTCTTATGTGGTACATGCCCAATTACCGACCTGAAAAGGTAGAAGCTTTTCAAAGTGCTATAAGTCTCTTGAGTAAATATTCACTCTCAATAATTAATAATAAAAACATTTAGTGTAGTTGAATGCATACTTGAACATTCAACAATGCCAATCATAGGGCGTTAATTATTACAATGGACTGTTATTATTGTTTTCGTATATTTTGCATTCATTAAATTCATCTTTATCTAGTAATTTATCGCTATTTATGATTACTCATTTATTAGTTTTTCATCATTGGCATAAAAAAAAACTGAATCAAGTTATAATTTCATATTACCGGTAATTGAAAGACGTTCAAGTTTTACTCTTTTACATTTTCCTTTACATCAATAGAAATGCATCAAATTTTTCAAACCTAATGAGTCTTGAAAAAAAATGATATAACTAGACCATCATCTTTCACGCATTCTTTGACGAAGTGATTATTTTCGGTCATTTTCCGCCAGTTGTATTAATAATATAATAATTATGATTCTGAAACAATTCACCAATTTAAATGTCAATCTACCAAAAATAATAACTTGGGGTTACTTATAAGTTTTTAAAATCAATTGATTTAGCCTTCATATAATTTACACGTGATTAAAAATTTTCATCATTAGCACAGACTTTCTTCATAGACTCGACTTTCTATCACTAATGTTCTCAAATTTTGACAATTATATGCGATCACCATATATTTAATGTGTAGTTGAACGATCATTCTTTAATAATCATAATACAAATAAAACAAATGATAATAATGACAATATTGATGGTGCAATAATAATAATAATAATAATAATAATAATAACAATGATGGTAATAAGGATAGAGATAATAATAATGGTATAGGCCTATATATTTGCGAAGTCAAAAATAATGTATAAAATTCAGTTAATTAAGAGATATTTTAAATATACTTCGGAAACATATCAATGCTTAGTTATTAATTGTCTCATATATCACTCCAATGAAATAAAACATATCGTATTATTTAATCGTTCTTGAACGATAAGATATTTATCACATGTGTATTAAATAACACTTATCTCGATGTATATCACATAAAATGTTTACGCTTTGGTGATAAAATGCCTATAACCTTTTACTACGTGATATAGAAACCACGAGGCCCGGTGGCAAAGCATGCACAAAAAACCACCCTTAGGGACCAACCCTACACGCGTGGAAATTTCCATTCACAAATATACTCGTTAACACCATGATTCACTTTAAACTTTTACTACAATTTCTAATATGACTACATAATATAATTTTACTACACAGGTTATTTCTATGATTCACGTATTTAATAATATTGAATATTATTATTTATTATTGTTAGTGCCATACCTCTATTAAATAGAAAGAGCCCTCCCTGAAATGTTGTTTCTTCTTCAGCATACAAACACCAACTGCGTTTTCCCGCTTCACTTTGTAAGTTGTAGGGCCGAACTTGTGGTAGGAGTTAGGGGGCAGCACTCCGGATTCCTTGTCAATGGTGCCCCTGTTTCGAGGCAACATGATGACCGTAATACATCTATGCAGAACAAGTTGCATATACGTAAGAAGTTTTGATTGAAATAAACTTGGGATTTCCAAGTATGTGATTGTTCGTGGTATAATGAATGAAGTGTTCAAATGTGGATAGCCCTGGGTTCGTTTCTAATTATGATTGATTGTTTTGAGTTGAGGGTTTTTCACAATTGAATGAGTGATTTCTAAAGAGCTTGAGAAAATTATCACTAATCTACCTGTGAGTAATGCATGTGATTATGTTTGATTCTCTTTTTCTGGACTCGGTTCTGATATCCGTGTAAATATATATAGATACGGGGTACTTATTTGTATCGACTTATATTGGGCTTACGTCGCATTGTACTGATGAATGAGATCCATTGGCGTACGTGAATGATGAATCAGATGATAGGATGATGTATGAAAGGTCATTTTATCAGGTGTTTTTGAATAGTGGGAAGGAGTCGGTCGTGACCTGTTGTTAAGATGGTTCCATCAAGCTGAACGATATAGAGATATCACGAAAAATCACAAAAAATCTCTTTGGATGGTCGATCCATAGCGGGAATCGAGCTTCCGAGTTTCCTGAAATACGGTCAATTGTGTATCAGCCACTCGACCACCCGCGTCAGTGGATACGGGATTCATTTCTGACATTGATTCAAAGTATAAAATGCATCAATAATCAACTGTTATAGTTTCTCCACTTAATTTCATTTTACATATTTGAAGTACCTGCTTCGATAATCGATTACTCGGATTCAATTACACATTGATTACATTATGTAATACCGGTACTATATATTTAAATATATTCACGCTACAAAGATATACATTACTGTATTGTATTTCTTGGAACCGGTAATTAAGTTTTCTTGGAAATATATTCGAAAAATATATTTACTTCGAATTCTCACAAACTCTTTCAGTCTTTTCGATGTTGGAACCAAATGTCTGAAACATGTAATCTGTGTTTGGTACGTAAGAATAAATATACATGTTTGTTATCTGTTTTATTACAAAATATTTACATAAAGGAAAGATAAAATAAGTATAATAAGATTATATACGTTTAGTTAGGGTTGCCGTTCGATAGACCTATGAGAATTACAACCGATATGGAAACTTTGATAATCGAATATCGACCGACGTATATCCATCAGAATTTGCATTCGATATCGATATCGAATCAAATTAAAATCGAATCGAATAAAAAATATCGGAAGGAAAAAAATGCGAGACTGGAAGTCTTAATTCTCGATCAAGTGATACTGCTGCACTTTCAGTTCATTTTTCATCCATTTTACAAACATATATACAACATTATATATGACTCTGAAGATGGTCAATTCCTGTTTCAAAGGGGAGAAAGTCATTGACAAACTGGTAGTTAGTTATCCTAACCCAATCTTGTATTGATAGTTATGAGAACACATTACGAGCACGTCGAGTTCTTTTTCCTATTCATACGCGTATTATACTCACCATTACACCATTGCTTACAACAATGAGAAACTTTTCGCAAAACCCCTATTTACTTTCCACTATCCACTTTTGGTTGGTTATTCACTTCTTCATCATATTTTGTCACTTGACTATTTGACTTATAATTATTTGAGATATTTACTATTTTTTAATTCGATATCGATCATCGTTCCGGTAACGAATTAATCGAATTAATCGAAAATTCCTTGTCGATATCGAATCGAAGTCTTGAAATAGCCAATCGATCGAAAATAATGGAATCGAAGGACAACCCCACTTTTAATTGACTTCAAATCGAATAATGTTGTATATTAATTAATTTTTACAGCGAATATGTGAAATAAATAATACAGTAATAATAATATTGATAATAATGATAATAATAATTACCTAGTACATTTCATTTGTTTCTGATTAGGTCTCCACACATGGACGATCTCAAACACTCGTCATTACTGGCATTCCGTTTCCTTCTGCCTATTTAAGCTAGAATCAAACACTTCTTTGCGTTTGTATACCAAATAAGAGACGGTCAAAACTTGACACCTTCAAATTAAGATATGTCATTTCAAATTAATTCGAATTTCAAGATCCAGTGTTTGATATCTTCTACAACAGTGCGAGTTGAATGGGCTCCGATCCAGGATACAATGCAACAATGGTATACATTATCTCACCTTTTATGACAAAAAAGCGTCGTTCTCTAACCTAACATAATATAATGAAATGAAAGCATCTCTATTTCATGAAAGTAATCAATTTTCCAAACCCATGCGAGTTTAGACTCGAACAAGAGCACTCGAACAGTTTCTCTTGACCATAGAAACGATGTTCGCCATCTTGGTCACCACCTTTTTGGTTCCGTTTACCAGACGTGACCTTATCCACGTGACTTCGATGACGTATCACAGCGTGTTTTGCTTGTTGCGTTTATTTGGTGACGTCTCTTGTAACGAGCGTCGTAATAATGGCGGAGTCGTCACTTCATCTTGATGTTGCCCGCTTTGCCTGAAACAGAAATGTGTGTCCTTATCACATGTCTGTTTAAGATAAGTGCTGAAGAATTGTCCGATTATTTTGGTAAATCTACAGCAACAAAACAAGCATGTCTATAGCAGTCATTGATGTATTGTCATCAGCTAATAATCTCAATATCTCATAATGCTATGTGTAAATATTTGTTTGACAGTATTTGATACTTTTGATAGACAACTTGAGAAATGATTACTTGACTCAGATACTGGTAACTTGACAAATGTTAAAATCTCTTTCTCATTTCAAATATTGAGTCATAATTTTGGTATAGGCCTACTATCAAACTATTTCAAATTATACAGATATAGTGAGGCACATTTTCTTACCGGGCATTCGCTTTTTTCTCATTACCGATAATACAGTGTCTATACTGTATTAAAAAAGGAAAACGCTGCGCAAGTGTTGTGAGATAGGTAAGAGTGACAGATGAAAATGAAATGAAGAAAAGCAATACAATTAATCTGTTTGACAAATTTCCTACTTCATGTAAAGCCAGCTAAGGGGTAACTCAAGAGATTTTTAATGTCACACACTACCTTGTCCGTAGTTCAACAGTCGTAATGCGTTGTTTCATTTTGGTCTGGTAGCTGGAGTATTCTGCCATCAGTCGGGCAAATCGTGTCTGTAGACTCTCCAGCGTAACCTCTGGCAAAATCAGAATTGAATTACATGGCTTCATTGTTCCAGTAAATAAGAACGAACTGAGCCAAATATTTTTGTTCAATATTTTCAATTTGTAGTATTCATTTGAATGAATTGGCTGTTTGATTTGTTGAATTTTAAAGTTACAGAAATGTTCCATATTTTTGCGTAACTTTTAAACGATTGAATACAAATCCGAGGTGTAAAATTCGAATAGCACTAAAAATTTCAATTTCAGTAGTACACTGTAATAGGTCTATTATCACAAAGACAAATGCATTGAACGGAAAAACATTTATTTCAGTAAGGGTTATGTAAAATGTATGCTTCAGAACTCATAACTATACCAAAGTAGTTTTATCGACTTACCAATACGTTCGACCTTCTCCGTCATAGTTTCGTGTTCGGTTTGAGCTTTAGTGAAAGCTTCCTCGTCTAGCAGTCCATCTTTCCTCAATAGCTGACATCCCTTCTCTGTCAGACTCTGCCTGGCGTCAGGATAGTCTGATAAAGCGTCCCACAGGTCGACTTTTGCCAGACAAAACAGGTCAGAATAACCCAGACTTCTCACGTTGGCGGTACGACGATTGCCAGTACGGTTGCCGGCTATGTCTAGTACACTTACCTGTGAAAATGTATTTGAATTTAAAAAGTTAGCTGGAGATACAAATACATATTAAATTTGTGGAACTTTTTCCAATCAAAAAAGTGAAGGGATATTGTTTTATAGGCCTATATCTATATCAGTTGTATATATATAAAACAACAGATTACTTTAAAGAATTAAAATAGTTTTTCCCAACTTCAGGATTGAACTACATTCCTAATATAGAATGAATTTTATGCAGTACTAATAATCATCATGATATGGAAATATTCGGAAAATGTAAACCAAAAACTCGAATCTCATCTCCGGCAAATAGAACGTGCTACTGCACGCCATACTGGCCGATCTAATTTGAGCGTCTAAACTCTCTCGCTATATGAAGAGATATATCATTTAAAAGGAGGCATATTCAAGGGGGTGCATGCACAATACAATATTAAACATATTCATCTTCACTATTTTTTCCCGTGCTCACGAACCACTTAATTGAATAAAAAATTATACGGACTCCAAGATAATTTTATGCTCTCTAATTAATATGGTATTCTATTTTTGTGAATTGAATCAGTTTCAAGATAAAACGTGAATGAATTTCATCGCACGCTTGGTATTCGTTCACTTATTATTTTAAAACTGAATGAATTCACAAAAATAGAATCTCATATTAATTAGAGAGCATACAATTATCTTGTGTCGGTATGCTTTTTTATTCAATTCGCTGGTTCGTGAACATAGAAAAAAAAAATAGTAACGACGAATGTATCTGCATGCATGCACCCACTCAAGTATGTTTTTTTTTGTTCAATGCGTACCAACCTCGCCGAAGACACTGCCATCCCCGAGAGTCGCGAACACCGTCTTACCGTCATCACCAACCACAGTCAACTTGCCACGTTTCACTATGTACATCTCCTTGCCGACGTCACCCTTCCGACAGATGTAATCGCCGGGGCTGAACACCTGTGTATCATGGATACAATTGTCAGTAGGTTGGGAAACTGAATCATTAATACCTCGAAGGCATAAAACACAAAATCATCAGTGTTGTAGCTTTCCATTCAGCAGCATTGTCATATCATATTTTTTATTTTCACATCATCCTAAAATTTCCCTTAGATGCTGGGAGTGAATCATGAACGAATATAGGTTTCTCCGATATGAAGTTACCAATTCAAATGTGTATATCAATCTTTTTGTCTGAAATCTTCAAAAATATATTTTGTATGTGCATCCCTGCTTTTTGTCCACCTGATCTGGTTATTTCGTCAAAGAGTCATGTCAAAGTCTAATTACCTGAAGCTTCAATTTCAACACCAATTCCTCCAGTAGTCCAGGCTCACAGTCCTGGAAGATGCGCACTTGTCTCAGTGTTTCCAGATGCACGTGTATTGCTATCTCTGCTTTGAGCTTGTCGGGTAATGCTCCTAAGACTCTGTCTTCGTCTAACGCTTGTTTGTTAGCCCATGTGTACGCGAACCACCGTATAACGCGTGACTGAATAACAAACAGTCAAACAGGCGTTGTTACTACCTAGTTACTCAGTACTTATGTCTACTTTAATTTGGTTCTTATTGGCTTCCTCATTAGTGACTCATTAGACAAATGGTCAAATCCCTCCAAAATTCTAAATGATCGATCCAAGATTCTTGTTGCTGATCTGGTTGGTGACAATCGTGGCCACGTCGGCTAGGAAGCTGAAATGTTTTTTGGTGAATACACGTGACTTTCAATGGAGCCTTCTACTGGCAATTCGAGTCGTGTATGTATTCTCTGATTTAATAATGGTTCAAGTACTGTACCATATTTTTCTGGAAATTTTGTTGCTAACTAAGGCATGCGAACTATAAAACGGGGCTTCTACAAAAACCCATGACTAAATAGTTTTGAACCTTGACCACTCCAGCTCTGCAGTGCTACTAGAGTTGATCCAACTGTGTGACTCTAATGATTGAGCTAACCAAACTTGCAGCAAAAAGGGATATTAACTGACCTCTAGCTCGTGCGACACGCGTCTGAAGGTCATGTACTGTTTGACGCCGTCCATCTTGTTTTGGAAGTCGACGCGCGCAACGTTCATGTTACTGATCATGTTGCCGATGTTGCCGACAATCGTGGCGAAGATCAGCACGCCGGCAAGGAAGTCGGCCACCACAAACAGATACTCGACGTCGTTCTCGGGCTGAGGCGTCTCACCTGTTAGAATCACCTCACTTGATATTCTTAGCACTGACATTGCAACTACCTCCTACAAGATATTCAGTTCAAAAGTACTCTCCCTTTTTCCAAAGCACATTCTTTCAATCGATTCTAAATAAAATTCAGTGTGGGTAATTTTCCCTCTAACAGAACATGAACTTGAAACTGTTAACTTGCATGAAATTAGCGTTACCTATGGTAGTAAGTGTCAACGTTGACCAGTAGAAGCTGTAGATGTATTGCCTCGCAAGACTCGAGTTTCTTGGACCACTAAGATTATAGACCCAGTTGTCTGATCCGAAGCCGATGGCGTAGCTGATAGCAAAATAGAAACAGGCGTTCCAATGAATCAACACCAAGATCGCCAAAACAACCTGGAAATGTACAAGCAGAAAGTTCTGTATGTGCTACACTCATAGAATTGAGGTCAGAGGTCAAGTTACACCCCAAAATCGAGGTAGCAGTTATTTTATGTCACAGATTTTCATTCTGCCTAGTCCGGAAGGAATTGGTATAGAGACAACCCATCTAAACAGCTCACTACCGTGATAGCTACATGGTAGCTGGGATTTCAATTTAATCCCAGGAATTGGAAATTGATACGGAATTGGAATTTAAATGATATTTGCACCGAGGTAAGGGATAAGAGGAGAAGTCCAAACCACTATAAGTAACTATAGACTTCTTTTTTTTCAGTTGAAAATAAAAAACGATCAATGATAAACAAACATGTTCCCAATAACATAGCAACTATAACGCCGTTGCCAATGTATCTAAATTTATATTTTACAACAAAATGTTGATAAATGAAGAGTTCAAATTCTGACCCCACGTATTGAGGACATAGCCTAGCATTTGCCGCTGCGCCACGGATGTCATATGTGTTAATGGGTATACTATTAGCTGACCATTACGATATTAACCTCATTTTTATTAATTGCAGTGATGTTAGTTTCATTCATACATATTTTGAAAGTGCTAGAATACCTTGCATATCCTGAACACATTCGGGTATCCGGTCCTTGTCTCCGTCCTATCAAAGAACTGGCCCAACCTCGGCAGTCGGAACAACCTGTTGAACCTGACGGCAACTGGACACGGCACACTGATGAAACAACTTGTTGGCGACCACCATAAGTATGCCAGATCGGTCGGTAGTAAACTCAGTAGTTCCGTCTTCCATCCAGATGCCTTGAAATAATGACGTCGTAGTTGTTTGGAGTCACTAACCATGAGACCATGCTCTAAATAACCTGGAGTGACAAACATACTTGAATACTAATCTTGTTACAATATTGTACTATGTTAGGAATCTTAGATGCATAGGGTTTGAAAAATGCAACAAGATTACAAGAAACTTTTATGAAGAAACTTCAGCGCTTTACTTTCTTGAGGAAAGTAAAGCTCTTCAGAGTTAGCTGGTATAAAAATACGAACTTTTGCAAATGTAGAACAATCTACCTCGTCACCATACAAAAATGCGTATCAATTGATTAGAATTCCTATCGAGCTATGAACATAGAAATATTCATGTTGACAGATTGTTTTGACCAAAAATATCGAGATATAACATACTATCTGTTATCGTAAAATGCCATCTTAGAAATGAGTAATACTAGTTTTGATTATATAAAATAAGTGAACGAACATATACATTGTTGAAAGAAGGAGATTTCTTCATACCTTCATGTACATGAATAATCGTGTCGATGATATAAACTGCGTCACATACTGCGTCTAATATCCACCAGACCAACGGCCATGCGTTGTTCAACTCCCAGAAGACACTGCGTCCAACGACAAACACCAAGTTATAGAGCACCGTCAGCGAGACTAGCGCCAACCACTGGAACGAAATTCAAAATATTGTTTAACGACTCCACCAACGACTATTATGTTATTTGGGGGTTAGAATAAGCCGGTGATTTGTGGATGACGAACGATTCTTGCAAAAAATGATTTATTAAGGACTCGAACGCACTTTCTTTTTGACTCAAGTTTACAAACCAGAACCTTCAGCTGACTGAGCCAAACATACAGATAAGATATAAGAACGCGTGTATCGATACTGGTTCACAAATTGCAGGTGCTAGAGACCGATAGGATGCAACTGTGTAAATTGTGGTTTGGTCAACATTGTAGGCAATTGTGCCAGCATTGAAAAAATCGAACCAATCAAATTGAATGTACAAGAGCAGAAAATACTGCCAATCAGCAGATACGTTTGAGACGAGCCTCTTCTTTTGTTGTCTCTGTCTCTTCTCTCTCTTCAGAATCAATATTTTCGCACGTTTTTCCAACATTTTTCTTGCTTTCTAGCATTTCTCAATACTTCCCTCACTTTTTCTCACATTTGTCTCAATGTTTTTCATTATACACTTTTCGAAAAGATTCTATAAGAAATGAAAGAATCTGTACTCACCCCGTAGTGGAACGGTAGAGTGGGATCAATGGAAAGGTTCCACTTGACACTATTCTCGTTGTCCTTGTCTTGTGCTACGGTGAATTTATCCAGGAAGCCGTCCAGTGGTTTCTCCAGTGAAGGTCCAGAACGTCTCCAGGTGCTCTGTAGGACAATTGAGTTTCAACTATGAGGATTCAGAAAATATTGAATAAGGATGCTATTCTGTTCGACTTGAGTTAATCAATCGGTTTATTACATTTTTTGAAACTATTCATTCTTATAAATTATCAGAATTTTGTCTTGATCGTCTTATTCTGTCAGAAAAAGTATATTACAATAATGATAATATGAAGTTAACTGAGTGTTACTGAGCACCAGAGTTGGACTGTTTTATACCATTAATGCTGTTTTGACCCGCTGGAACCGCTTCCTAACTCTGTTGGCCGCCATTTGCAATGCGGTGCCGTTTGCTTCGTATGGTTCGCCGCCCTGCAGGACAAACAAGGAAACTATGCATTACAATATTTCATCCTGAATATCCTTACCATAAATGAACCTCATAATACATGTACCGCAAACAGTATTAGTTCGAATATTGAAAGAAGAAGATTATAGATGAAGGAGAAATGATGATGAGAAAGAGGGAGAATGATAAAATAGAGAATAAATATGAATAAGAGAATAAGAGAAAGAAAGACAACTCATAAAAATAAAAGTATGGTCAGATTTTTTTTTTACAACACGACTTTTGAATTGTTCTTCAATTTTTAGCTTATCAGTATAATTTTTGAATTGCGTTGAATAAGCTATAATTATATCCAATTTTTTCTCTGGGGGGTAAGATCGCCCTTGTGGTACCCCGTTCAAACGATCCTAAATTTTCACACTCTGCCTTCATAGGGAAACAATGGCTTTGTGTCAAGCTTTCGATGACGATACAAAAAAAGTTCGGAAATTGGAAAATGCAATAAATATGACAGAATGGCAGGGTTTTATGAAGTTTGGTTGATTGTAAGCTTGATGACCATGATGCCGATTAGAATACAACCAATATAGAATTTTCAGTACCAGTATAGAATTAATTTTATATTTTGATCAGCCCCAAAATGCGTATTTGACCACTGTGGCTCCTAATACTATTAGTAGGCCTACAGCCCTACAGTCCCCCGCTACACCCTACGTACCGGTATTTATTTTCAAGAGACAAAAATTACGTTTTCATGGATAAGCTTATAAAATCAATAGAGATAAGTTTATATATACATTATAGACCCATAGAATGCAATATCATCACCTCCATTGTTGCAACAATGTTTGATACTGAATATCATTGTTGCACACCTGAGAATATAGACTAGTGGCATCTACCGGTATTGCCGAACTCACTGCCTTCAAGCTTTGTGAATGAATTTACAATCAATGGACGAATAATTGTAGGGACGGATACTGAATAAGAGATTATTATGAATATTACGATTGCCAATACAGGCCTACTTACATGCAACTTGGAAGAAGAAAAATCGAATTGTATGAAAATATTGAATTGTAAGACAAGAGGTTTTGATAATTCACACTTTTCATTATTAATACTGGTTTAATATAGTTATAGCTTTATAGCCTTTAATATAGTTGAAGCTCATCTTTACAATTGAAAACATAGAATTTTGAAAATAATTTTGCATTCTACATTTGCACCACCATGCAAGTAACCCCATAACGTGAGAGAATTTATTTGACGTTGAGAAAAATCAGTCTGATAAATTTTTTGATAATTTTGTTAAAATTTTGAATTATTAGAAATTCTAAAGCATCCATAAAAATAACCTACTGAAAATGAGAAATATACTACTGAAAAGGTCACAATGAATCATATCACTGATTACAAAATCTGGTTATTTTTTCCAAGTTTCAGTTCAGAATGTATAATATATGTAGGCCTACTATCATTACTTTCACACCTCCATTCTCAATAATATTGTCACGGTATTTTCTTAGCACTACTAATATTGTTCTTTATAATAATCAACCCCCCGTATAACCTAGCTGCTGGTGGGGTCGTTAAGCAACAATAACAATAATAATATAATAATCAACAAAAATACTATCTGACTTGCCTGAAAATACAACACCCTATTGAACACCATGTTATTATCCTGCGCTCCACAGCACTGTGCTCCTATAGCGAGAGAATACACCTCAGGCCGAACAGCGTTTATCACGTGACTTATTAATTCCACGTAACAGCAATTAGGAGAACACGTACACGTACTTAACGGACAAATAAGGGATGAATTAAACGTCGTTAATAGTAGGAAGGAATGACTTTTATTACGTAACGCTGTATATGCAAGTGTTAGCTTAAAAACAATAAAAATCAAATTAATCAAATGATAGTATCAGCCTTGCATATCCAAAATATAATATTTAATGTATAAATAACAGTGAAACAAAGAAAAAATATCCCTCACGGAAGTGAATTAAATTGGTTTGAGATAAATTTGTTTGAATTCATTTTATTGATATATTCAGAAGTTTATTCATAGCTATTGGTCTGTAATTTCAGAACATATACATACATTTCAGATACGAGTCGATTTTTGTACAGTTTTGATCATACTTCAAATCATTCTTTGTCTAGCTCATCTTACAACGCATTTGCTGCATTTGCTTAGTACCTCATATAAATGTCTCGCTCATCCTACTAGGCATGAGCTGCGTTTGCCTAGTTTTATGTAGATATTGGGGAAAGTCATAGGTAAGAATATCGAAATTTTGGTCTAATTTACTTATTGGATAAGCGATATAGCGACAGACTTTGTTTGTTTGTTTGTTTGTAACACTTCACAGGTCAGACGATCTGACTGATCAACAAGGGACTTTTTCTGGACATGCGAACGTATCCAACTTAGAACGGTATAGTTTTGGGACAAATCGGTTGAACCATTTTTGAAAAATATCATCAACAGGTTTCTGAAAATATCATCAACAGGTTTCTAATAACCTCATAAGAATGGTCTGAGTGGGAAAATTTGAAACAAATCTCTTTAAAAAAATGCAAAATTTCACTGGGGGCATTGAAGAGCCTGTACCGGAGTAAAGTATATATACTCAGTCGTGTAACATGGGATTCATACTTTTCAATGGATAATTGTAAAAGTGGTCAGGGTTTTGGTATAAGTTTTTTTAAAATCTAATAAGGATATGCCATTTTAACGTAAGGGATTGAAGAATTTCAAAAGAGTTAAATTTCACAAATGGGAGTTTTAATTTTTACCTATATCGAAAAATATAACTCAAGCTTGAAATTTTAAATCATCAATTGAAAATCCAGCAGGAAGTATTGACTGAAGAGATCGGTTCAATTGAAAGTCATTACGCGTTATTACACCAATCAATATTCACTGCCATGCACATACACACATGGTCTAAAACACAGACCTTACTAAAGCGTAACTTCACTATTCACTTTTGACACTGCTTTATTGGCTATAGTTAATAAGAAGATCGACCTTGTCAATGTCTAACACTATTGTTACTAGAACACCAACCTTTGCGTTCCAAATACGCTAAATTAAACATTGTCATTCAATTAATTTATACTGTTGGCCATTGTAGGAGTACTAGTACGTTTTATTAGTTGAGCTGTTGGTATGATTTTATTGAGAATTCTCATTCCAAGACTTTAAGATAATAGTTTTCTGTGTTTCGCCAAATTAATTTCGATAGTGCAGGTAAGTATTCGTGTTCGTGCAGAAGACAGATATCGTGGGCAGAATGTTTATGTCACTTAATGAGAATAAAATAAAATTCATTAAGATCTTACGTTTGCCGGTTGTATTTTCTCATCAGGATCATCCAGCTTGTCGTCTATTGGTTGATCGTTTTTATCACTTTGATCTCCTATTGGTTGGCCAGGTTTGGTGACGACTGCCACGCTGCGTGGTGGGCTGTCAGTGGACTTGCTCATCATCCCCTTATAGAAACATCGGCTCGCTTGGTACTTTTGTTACGAAGACGACATCAAGTTGAGGTTAACTGGAAATTAATCAGTTGGTTTTCTCATTAGTTTACATTATCCTATTCCACTCTACCAAGTTCACTTTTATTGTTGACTCTTGTGTGTTGAATTTGATAGAATTCTGTTTCGAGTTTTGTAGCCAATAAAGAGAGAGTAATTAGAATATTAAATTGAAACTGATCACTCTGGGTTTGATATGGATTATCCTCCTCAGTACGAAATCATGCATCGTCAACCTGAATCTGTATGATGTGTTCGAGATCAAAAGGGTCAGTTAAGAAAAGAAAAATTATACAGTTTATGGTGCGTTGTAAGTTCGACTCTTTCGTTAGTTGGCATGCCAGTATTAAGTCGATAACAGTATTCTTAATTTATAATCATTCTTGCAACCAAGTTGTAGTTCTAGTTCTACTAGTGCCATCCAGTGGTGACATAACAACCTATCACTGACAACTTTATACGAGATAGACAATGTTTTAAACATATAGCAGACGTTTTAAATTAAACAGAGGAGAATTTATGAAGATATCATCCGAAATATTATGTCCCAGCTTTTAAAGAAAATCAACTTTCAAATTATATACGGTACAATTCTTCGACGGCACCTCTTAATGATTCAGTGATACGCGACTTAATTGATTATCAATAAAATAAAATAACGATAGCATACTTGAAAGTTTTTCTACAATTCTAAAATTGCCTATAACAACAATATGAGGTTATGTGGCAGTTGGGAGAAGCTTATTAGATCAGTTATTTTCAAGAACACCTATATATAAATAATGAATTATCTTCACTTTGTACTCGCTCATTCAACAACATTCGTGCAAACAGTGGGTTTACTTTGAATAATGAACACTGAATTATATTTTTTCTCAAGGTGTTATCTTGTACAGCTATTATCAGAACCCTGACCTACCAAACACACTTTATTATCTACAAAAAAAAGTAATTCCACACTTAACACGAGTCTTATTACCACGTCATTTTAATGTTTCCTCGTCTTGTATTTATTGCTTGTTACGTTTGTGTAACAACAACAATGTCTTGAGTCGTTGTTATACGTCTTTTGACTTCACTATATTACGTTTCTTGGTATTTTTACATGGCCAATGAAGATCGTGTATGTCGAATAGTGACGTCAGGTGGAATTTCGTGGAATTCTAATTTAGATTTGATCGGATATATTGATTGACGGAGACACTCATATTATTCACAAGTTTAGGGTACATTAAACTTATATTAAGTTACAATTTGTTGATATTCAAAAACATCGATTTGTTCATTATGAAATGATTTCTATTTATTATGGATACTTGCAATCTTACATGTACTCTTTTCATCATCCCAGCAAAGAGCTCCAATAGGTGTTTTGACGAATGTGGCAATTGCGGTCATGGGTTGTTCTAGTACTTTAACAACTGAGAAAAACCACGAGAAACCTCATTTAAAATGGCCAATTTTAATCATGTTTGTATAAAATAGATTTGATAGAAATCCTGTTCATAATTCAACGAGTCAACTGTGAAAAGAAACAGGGAAAATTCGAAATTTTTCATGGTTTCTGTGTTGAACGACAGTTTTTTTTACATTATTCAACTATATCATAAATATCTATACATACACAAATCTCTCTCTCTATATATATACATCTATAAGGGTTTTATAAGTTTTCAATTACTATAAGTACTATAAATGGATTCAGAAATACATCAAAATACATCAACAAATCAACACTGTATCCCTAAATGGGGTTAGGTGAGAATAATAAGAAACTATTCATCTCGTAAAGAAAAATGAGAGAAAGAATAAATAAAGACCATTTCTACATACCTTATCGTCAACGTATAAATCTGTGTCCGGTGTTCTAGTTTAGCTACTGTATTAGCACTGATGCGGGCGGTTGTCATCCATGATTTGAATTTTAGATCAACATTGGCAGGTGTTAGCCCAATAAAACTAACCAGCATGTTACTGGTAGCTTCCGAATGCATGTAATACATACTTCGGTGGGATTAACTTATAACTTAGGTAGCTGTACACTTGCGGCCACAATATATGGTTTAGTCAGAAATGAAAAAAGTATTTAAAATAAAATCTACGCTTATTTGACAGCTATATTTTTTCATGGACTATGCGTGGAGTATGTATACAAATTGTCTTCTATTTGTAGTGCGTATACCAACAGTATATTTTTACAGGATGTGTTTCAATATAGCTTGATCGATCACTTTATGTGACCGCAACTGTACATTGTCGAAAGAGCGAGTGCGATGGGAAGGTAATAGGTATTATTATATTCGTCATAATTTATTGAATATTGATATTTCGTGTACGTAAGGTTTAGGTAACCCTACAACATATTTGATTAAAAGTGTTGAGTTAAATTCAATTATGCTCTAAAAACTATATACCTATACACATGGAGAAGAATTAAGTTTGATAATTGGTGTCCAACCAATCAGTCAGCCTAAATAATAAATGATAATTTCAATGATGAAAAAAATTCGTATATTTTTGGTGAAATATGTAATAAATGAGATAAAAATGAAATCACTTCACATGGTTTCAGTTCCGTTACAAAGAGATATTGCTCACGTTAAATAAAAAAAAAAACACAATTCACAAATATTTAATTATATTCAATAATAACTGCTTCGAACAACAATTCTATAACCATATACTCAACACGTTTTGAAGTCAACTATTCTCTCACCTGTCTTGTCCATCAACACGGTAACAATCTTTCCTCCCTTGACTATGTCCACACGTCAACTTATTTCCGTGCGATCCAGACCGACACTGAGTGTTTTAACCTCTGCTAGCTACACTTTTGTGGGAACAAACCTGAACACACTATAAAATAGGCTCATGCCGTACAACGACAACTAAAAGTAGACAATCTAAAGAGTCCAACACTAGAACAGTTTTTGAAAACAATCATCAGATTAGTTTAAACTACTATTTCTTAACATGATTCATTCAAATTTAATTGAAACAAAAACAGTGTATATTCATCTATATATATAATTAATTGGAATAGAAGCGTTTCAATGTAGGTAATTATTCAATAGAAAGAAGATAAGTCCATGACTGTATACATATATTAATTAAATTGTTGTATGCACGCGATGCTGATATCCCCTAGAGAAGTGGCCTATAGAAGATGATCCACTCTAATCGACTGATAGTTCATTCCACGGCATCGAATAGCGCATGCGTGATGTGAAGCGCAGCGAAAGGTGTCTTTCACTCGACTGAAAGAGTCGTCTTTGTTTGTCACTCTCACGTGTTCAAGACTGTTCAAGAATATGAAATAATTTCGAATTGAAGAAAATAAATAAGTGGAAATTTCTATATTGCAATAAAAAATCTATATGAGCCCTTCTAGTTGAATACATTCTTGACCACATAATTAATTTTGAATATATATATATATATATATATATATATATATATATATATATATATATATATATATATATATATATATATATAGGCCCTATATAAAATTTTCTGGTGTTCGTTATATGAATTACAGTCGCTCTGAAGGGAAGTCGCTCTGATGAAAATACAGGGACAAAATAATCTAGTCGTTGACATAAACATAGACCTACGCTTTATCCATTCGTTCAATAAGAATATCTCACATGGTTGGGATATAATGATGTAATATACCCACTGACCACTATGCCCACTGACGGTCATTTTTAACAATGTAATATACTCAATTATTCAAGAAGATACAGAAGATACTTGAATGTTGAAATAAGAATGGGAAAAAATAAGAACAAGTTATTGTACTGAAATACAGTACTGAAAGTTGTGAGAGTCCTCAAGCCTAGCGATTTGAGTTGTTTCTTCTATAATAAATACGATTTCATTTCAGTGAAGACGAATCTGAACACGACCGAATAGTTTATAAAAACTGCTTCAACACGAGAGAGTGAGCGAAATTTATTCAAACACTTCCGCCAAAACGGTTGTCACTTGGACACAGAGAAGCAATAGGCCTACATATAAAAACAATGCATTATTTAGAGAAAATTAATTAAAACATATAATAATACAGACATCATTTTGAAAAAACTTTTGTTGGTAATAAAATAAGGAGAACTAAGAATTATGTGTAAAAAATACAATAGTAAAAGGAATATAAGAATGAGTCGGTATGACAAAAAGTGAAGATGTGGATTAAAATTCCAACACTAAAGTAAAATGAAGAAATTCAATTTCATTAATTTGAATATAACCAAAATGAATTGATTGAATTCAATTTGGAATTGCGATAATGTGTTGTTGAAAAATACCCATAAAACATCGTATTTCATAGTTTTGAACAAAATTCTCAGATCAAATAATATTGTCATTGTGTAAGTAGTATATTTCTAGTTGATAATGGTTTTCTACTTTTTTATTCATCATCTACTTGTGATAAATGTGTGGGGGTTCAATGTGAATAGATTTAGTGAAATATCCATTTATATCCAATATATCAGATACACAATTCACAATACCTATCTAATACTGATACATCGTTCTAACAGAGGGTTTTCGAGTTTCCCTCAGTCGTTCAAATGCACGATGGGAAAGTTTTAGAAAAGCAGGTCACGACCTACTAATAAACTGTTTAACTGAGCTACGTGCATCCTTCCCAAGAGGTGTAAAAAGCATAGAAGAAATGCATTTACACCACTGTCAATTAACGAGCATTAGTATTATGGTTTTCATAAAAACTGTAAGTAATTGGTAACGAAGTGATCTTTGCTTTTAATTTATTCTTTCAGGTTGAAAAGTTATAAAAATTAAAATATTTCACTGAATCAATTTCAAGTACCCAACAATACTCATTGCTTGTTATCATCAAGAAGCCTTTGGAATGCCCACCGAACTGTTTCAACCAATCACAATGGCTCATTTGATAGCTTTGACTCCAGTATGTCTATGGTTACAAAGTGAGGGAGTGAAGGTTGGCAAAAGTCTAACTAAAGAGGATTTGAAATAAATTTGACATATCTAGTCAGCTTTTGTACACTATTATGAATGTATCTGTTTTATTTACAAAAGAAATAATACGGAATATAGTTTACTCCTTCAACGGTATCATACATTCTGTTAATATATGTTTGCCTTCTTTTAAAATAACTTGACAGCAAGTCGATTCACAAATAAGTAAAGTTGACCCGATAATTGAGTTTCTCTATCATAAAATCAACTATTATAATTTCCTAACAACATTGACCCCATCGATCGAATTCTTTGAAAATCTTTTGTTATGTTAAAATAATTGCGAGAAGTAATAACTGTGGGAGCTCATCTAAAATGCTGAAACATTGAAAATGACGTCATTAATTGCCTATTATAAATACGTCACAATTATCGAATGTGTTTACAGATTACAGGCTCTCTATACAGCTAAAAAGTGCATTTTATTTATTATTTATTAAGTTAATATTGCTGCTTGCTGCTTATTATAAGTGGTATTTACGATTCGATTCACAGGGAATAGTTCGATATATCGAAAACATCGAATAGTGAGTCAATGATCGATATCTTATGATTCTATGAGATCATAATTATTAACAAACTTCTTAATATTATTCATTATTGTACACTTTTTAATTGTCAATGTAGTACTCTTAGACGTCAACAACTTTAATATCGATAATTGACTTCAAACTATTTGTCTCACATCGAGAAGAATCGGTTCGCAATCTAAACATGGATCTGTTTTCTTTAAGTAATGCACGACAATATTGCGTCATGAAATTAAGTACGAACTATTGAATACATTTTGTTATAATATTTCGATCATATGGAGTACCTGTCTGGGGGATTTACAATCAACTATATTAATCACAAACAGCTTTTTTTTTATCAACAATGAGATAATATTATTCATCTGATCAATAGAATGAAACAATCTGTTTAATAATACGAACTTAATCAAGCATTGTTTTATACCATTTAATGGTTGATGCTTATCCTATCAATGAAAATGCCTTTTTACATTTGACACAAATTCAACGAAAATAATGGCTGTAAATTACATAATCAATTAATACAACAGAGATGTCTTCGGGAATCAAAGAATTCATTCGAACATCATAAACATTTCACATAAACAAAGAAAATACCACAACACAGCCAATCGTGCACATTCACAGATTGTTTAAAATCTTGACTCATTCGAAATGTTCATTTATTGGTTCATCACACACCTTGTCTCGACCTCCGTAATGACATTTATGTACATATCATTAAATACTTCACACACAATACAATATAAAAGGGGCATAAAAACCTCTAGAGCAATTAAAATGATTAAGAAATAAAACAGTTGAAAACTTGTTTCGTCTCCTTTCAATTCAGTGTCCATGTTTTCACCATTATTAATATCACAGTCAATGAGGAAATCATATAATAGGTTCATGCACTTCATATCTTGGCTTTCTTTTAATAATACTACCAAACGGGCAATACAGATTTTCATTTTCTTTGATGAAAAATATTATTTAAGATATAAACCAAATGCATTGGTACCGTTTCCTTATATTGAACTTTCAAGTTGAAATATGGATTTTACTTATTTATTCTAATACTCCAGTTTATCATTTATTCATATATAATATATACCTTTTCTCACTGACTGGTATTGACGAATCGTAAGAGTTTCTTAATATATTAACTGTTGTTTTGGACACCATGTTACATTCACATAGTAATCTGTCTTTATTTGAGTTCCATTGTTGGAATATCGTTCCCAAGGAAATTATCTTTGTAGAAATGTTCATCGTAGTTATATATGTTTCTTCTTATCGAACGTCACAAATATGGCTTAGTGTCGACGTATGTGCGCGCGTTCATATTATCTGTAATAATACCGTAAACGTGCAAGAGAGAAAGATAGAGAGAGAGATCATCGGAACCAGTGCTAGCGATATGTGAAAGAAACATTCCATTTTCATGATTTTATTTTAGAAATAAGTATATTCCGCATTAAAATATATAGGCCTAAGATCAATGACGTAGACAAAGTGAAGTATAGACATCGTAACTGCATTTAATTATGTTTCAAAGATGAGGAAAACTACAACAGGTAAAAACGATCGGACTGGCTTTTCAATCACAATTAATCCATTGTTTCATACAAGCCTACTTGGGTTTGAATCACTTGTAAACAATAAATCTCGCAAGATATGGCATCGGAAATTAATAAGAGTCCTATCACAAAAATAGTTTCATATCGTTCATTTCTTTCTCATCTCGTTCATAACACGGATTCGATTTGCTTGATTTCGAATGGTTCTTTGGTCATTGGGGACGGCGCCGTCTCAATAATCTCTGGAATAATCGTATTCTCGTAATCTTCTTCAACGTCCTCGTCGATCGGTGTGAGCGCGTCCATGATCGGGGGCGGCATCTTTGGGGTAAGGTACTTCTTGAGCGGTGGCGCGGCGAAGCTGGTGACGGCGGAGATGAAGAAGAAGCCGCCGGCCATGAAGAAGGGGATGTCGTAGCTGAGGGTGGCGTCGTAGACTGCGCCAGCGAGGGGCGAGCCGATTGTCGCGGCGACGCCACGGAAAAGGATGAGAAGACCGAACGCATTGGTCAGTTTCTCCAAGCCGAGTAAGTCGACGAGAATGATGGATGTCAGGGAGATGTAGCCAGCTGAGGAATGATGACAGATGATGAGTTGTTATTGGCAACAGATTGAAACATTTTGTAATAATGTAGTAACTTCAAAGTAAGGTTATGTAGGGTTTTCACAAAGTCGTTAACAAAGTGATCTTCTAGATTTTTTGGTTCTGAGCTGATACTTCTGAAGAATGTCTTCACCATACTTTCTTTACTCTTTGTTTTTGTTTCTGCATTACTTGTATGATTCTTTTCCAATTCACATGGTCTGAATTCTAAATTTGAGTTTATCAAAATTCTAAAATGAGAGTTATCAAAAATTGTAGATTTCTTTCTCGGTAGGCTATTTTTACGTGCTCTTCTTGTTGGAAGGTTTTCAAAACTGTTGAAAACTATCACAACCATTCGAACAATAATGATTTTTAGACAAAATTTTTCGAATCCACATAGGATCAACACGTCCCGAGAATAATTTCGATAATTTTTCAAATTACAGACATTTGGTTGCATTTGGTTCAGTTGTCACATGCTTTACATTTTTCAGAGAAATCGGTCCAACCGAGTGTAGAATTACAAAAAATGACTTGTTCTCATTTGAAAAGATAATATTTAGCGATTTTCCATCTTCTATCAACTATCAACGAGATAAATGTATAAGTTTTTCAAGTTGACTTACAAATGGCGATGCCGAAGAAAACCGACATGACGATGTAAGAAGCGTACGACTCGCAGAATGGGACAGCAGCGACTGCGAAGGTGCTGATCAATAAGCAGATATTGTTGAGAAGCAGAGAATCCACCCAAGGAAAGTCAGCGACGTAACCACACACTACACGACCTACCGTGTTGGTAATACCGATGATGGACAAGAGGAAAGACGCTGAGTTCGAGTCCATACCCTTGAAAAAAAGAGGAGAGAAGTACGTTAGACAATGAGTCGGTAGATTACCACTGTCGGATATTACCGCCCACTAACATCACGAATGAGGGGCCTTATTCCTATACCTCGGGACTATCTTCTACAGAGTTAGGGACCTACTGTTCTGTTTCGTGAGTTTGTGGTTTATATTACATATCAAACTACAACTTGAAAAACGTTTGACTCGCTTTGAATACCCAAGTTCAAATACCTCCTTCAAGGTATTTCATCTCCTTGGATATTATTACAATCTATAGTATACAATTTAGTCATATCACCAATATTCAACCACTGATGATTTATAAAATAGATAACTTGTTTCACAATTTTTAAAATAGTGATAATAAGTGCTTCAATAGATATGGGATCAAAAATGGTTATCATTAATATAAAACATCATTATTAATAATTATAGAAGGTGATTTAGAAATTCCCGAAGAGCAGTGAAACTACAGTATGATTATCTTAATGAGAATTACTCAGGTACACTCTACAGCTATGTTCAATAAAACAATTATTTGAGTCATGAAAAGAGAGGTCACCTGAAACTGATAAGGGAAACATTTGAAAACAAATATCACGGGACCTTCAACCATGAATTAAAATACTGGTTGTGAACGTGTCATAATGCGAACTACTTATATGGTAATACGACTCTTGGTTCGGGATTCGAGAGTGAACTCAGCGTAATACTGCATGGGAGTACAACTGACAGCAATGAATAGAGAGAAATTTGCATCAACAGGATTACAATAATTTATAGTTATTAAAAAATGTACACGATCAACAGACGACGTTATTTTAAACAGTCATACATTTTCACTCGAAAACCCGCGTAAAGGTGAAATTTTCGAACGAATGGCATTTAGGCCCATATTTCAGACGAATTCCAATGAACAAATACAAGAAAAACAAAAAAAGGTCAACAGCATTGATTCGAATTTGTGAAACTGAATCGATGACGTAAGTTAAAAAGTCTTTTATTGAACAATCTACTAACTGTTGGTGGGGTCGTTAAGCAGCATTTTGAACAATCGAAATTCTAATTCGTTCATTCACAAAATGAAAGAGAATTATGGGACTAGAACATGTAAAATATAGTACCCAAGCAACTACACTCTCTTTCTAAATATGATTCTAAAAATGTTTTGTTCAGAACAAAATGAAAAACATATCAATATTATTTGAATATTATTATCAATCAATATTTATGAGATAATTGTTTCTGGCGATAACTGTTCGTAAATAACCCTATATTTCAAGTCGCTATATAATAAAATAGGTTAAACTTACATCGACGATAGCAGCGTCGACAAGGTAGACGAATGGCACGTACAGTCCCATCATACCAAAAAGATTGCTGATGCTGATCAACATGAAGACTGGGTCTTTGAGTAGTGATACATCCATCATAGCAGCGAGTGTTGCTTTAAAAGACTCCGGCAGTGTACAGCACGGACATAGAATAGTTCCCTGCTCGGGATCACCGTTCCTGTCCATCCCGTATTTCGGTAGCGAGATGACGCTCTGGCGGTAGCTGGCTAGGGACTTCTGGGACTTGTATCTGGAAACAAACAGGGATAAAATGAGGTGCTTATAATAAACACAGTGGAAAATTTCAAAGAAATGTTCAAAAATGATTGATGAAAGTATATAAAATCACAACTCGACCATCAATTATAGTGCCTGGTTCGATTCCTGGTTGAAGTTTCGTTTCACATCTCAAACAGTTATCTATAAAAGTTGTACCGTTAAATCGTCTCTTTTCCATCATAATAACCTGCTTTGCCAATACTTTGAAGAAAATACGAATTCTGAAAAAACTTTCGATATAGTTTTAGTTATAGTTTTCAAAACATATTAACAACATTTCAAATTTGTATTTGGTATTCAATTCAAACGACACTATATATGCATGCTTTCTAACGGGTTTTATTTTCATTCGGGTAAACAGAATAATTTTTATATCGTCGTTGTATTTGAAAAATGTTTCTAAATGGCATTCACTTACTCTGGTAGATTGTGAACGCTGCCGCTGTAGAAGATGTCTTTACGCGCCATCGGCCGTACAAGCTCGCGTCGTTCACGCTGGATACTAGCTCGTGACGTAGAAAAGCTGATTCCATCGTTATCACCCACCTGCAAGGAACTATTCAGAGTTACAGGACCAAGAACCGGCGACAGATTATATTATAAACTCATCACATGTGCATAGATGTGGATGTTGGTGTCAAACAAATATCTTTCAGAAATTATACAATTTTCCAGAAAAATGTGTGCCATGAGACTCAAGTTTCAATCACATAGTTATAAATAGGAAAATATACAGAAGTAAAGAACCTCAGATGTGTATGGACAAAAATCCACACAATTTGAGATTGAATTATTATTATTTTGAGAATTTGCCTGATCGCGTATTATATTCAGTAATCAATAGCAATGTTGAATATATTCATTAATCCAGTTCAGGAGAATTGCGCACTCAGTATATTTTTCCATCGACTATAAACTGAAAATTCATTCCAGTATAAGTAATATTCATGACATGTTTCCAAGATGATTAAAATGTGATATCATATTAAACTGTAGTATTCATATAGATTCATGTTCGAAGCTTTTATTATCGGAAAAGGAGTAAAATGCTTAAAATCAATTCTTAGTTTAGTAATATTGTATTTCTTGACTTTGCCAAGAATTAACAGTCGAAGTTTCAACTTCATTCTTGTTCTTCGTTACAGAATTGTCAAAGTTTGTTCAGTTTCAGAAAACAACAACTGTCTGTAGCCAGTGGGCAGAATGGTATGCCATAACTAAGTCTACGTAAACTTTGTGCAAACTAATCTGTAATACCATGATTGTTATTACTATGACTAGCAATTGAAGATTATGGGAGTTGGTTTTACACATTAGTTCAGGGGGAGGTTGATAACTCAGAATCTAGGGCCTATTAGATATTAGAATAATAATTAAATAAAATCTTGAATAAAACTAGATGAACACTTCATATGCAATGCCTACCGTGAAAAACTAATACATATAAACACAGCTTTTCAATAATCGCAACAAAGCGCCATGAAGAATGTGGAACCACACATTTTTCACAGATGAATGAATGTTTGGGTTTTACGGCGCGTCGACATTTAGGTCATTTTGCGTCAAAAACACACAAATAACAGATATGAAAAACGGGCTGGCTTAGTCGTATGAAACTCAAATAAGTTATTATTAATACTGTTTCTAAATATAAAAACATGTTTTCTCAACACTTTCATATCAATATTTTCCAAAGTATACAAGCCCAACAACGTAGAAAATATTGATGCTCAAAAATACATTCTACGGAGATATTCAATTTTTAAACTTGTTGTTAAAGCCCATTGTTAGAATTTCTCTAATTTTTAAATTTCGGTAAAATAGTTATGTATAATTTTGATGAATAATCTTCAAATAACGAAAATAATCATTATTTCTTGGCATGGCGCATACATGTATGCACTTTCTTATTGATTTTGCATAAGTATGCTAAAGTAGGAGTAGTGTAAATAATATTCTATATGAATTAAGTTTCTTTTGATGAGTAATACAGATATAAACGGAAGAAAATTGCAGCACACAAACATGGATTTTGCCAACTCGTTTCACTATAATTGACAATTAGCAAACAGCTTGTATTATTTTAGTATAATTATAAGCATATACCGTCATCAAGCCCCACAGGTGTTGACTGTTTACTACAGTCTGACACTCAGTCTACGAGAACGGCACAAGATTGTGAAATTTGGCAACGGTTGTTCACTTTAAAATGCCCTTGCTAAAATGAAACCACAAGTCGGTCCGAAAGAGTGGGTTTAAAAAAGGAAAAACTGGTCTTTCTTTGTCATTAAATGTTGCACATACAAAAACTCTGGATAACTCTCTACCATATACTAATTTATAATAATGCAATTTGTTAAACAATTCTTTCTGAAGTACTATTAGGGTTCAACTGACTACGAATAAACATAGATACATCACTTGAAAGTGTATGTCAAGTGATTTGTTCTAATGAATATAATCTGTCAATTTTTAGTAATTTATATAACTTGTGTAGTAAAACTACAAATCTGAGTGAGAAACTAAGAATAGTTACTGAGTGGATGGTGAACTAAAAGTTATGAAAAACACAATATCACTCATAAATGAATAGTTTCTTTCAATATATTGGCTCTCTCAAAGAGACACTCTTTGCTGAAGAGGTAGTTAATATAGGCCTATTATATAATCACAAATCCTCGTTAGTTCTCATGTAGGCCTAGAATTACCAACTAATTGACCGATCTAGTTGACAGTTAAGTACACTTAAGTGCTGTTATCACGTTGATTTTCCACGTTATTTGATATCACTTACTCTCAAAATAAGGCTAGCTAGATTTTGTGATACGGGCCTAGATTCGATTGAACTCACTATTCTTGAACGAGCCTTAAAAATAACGTATTATATAAAGATAACGTATTTTATGTTTCTAATTACAATAAAGTATACGTTATATACCTGATTTCATATTATTGGAACGGAAATTTAGTGGGCATTTTTATGGGATAATGCGAATTACGATCTCAGTTGCACAGCGGGGATGCAACAAAAAACACACGAAAATGTACTCAATGGTGGTGATATTGTCTAATAGGCTTAAAGGCTTAGTTATTCGCTGATACGTCCATGTTTTTATGTTGCCAAACAGACTTCTAGTAACAACGGGGTACTTATTTCACTTCGGGTAGAAATAAAATGGCCAAGTTATTTTATTATAACCCGGGGGATGGTATTACTTATTGATATTACACTACTGGTATTCGGATGTTATGTGTAGATCTGAAGCTTGTTGATAGGGGTAAACTCTTGTACTCGAATTGACCATCAACTAACCACTAACATAAAATATAAGATATTCAAATTGGAAGCTAGGACGAATTGAAAAAAAATGTATAAAAAAAATCAATAAAGTCCCCCCAAAAAATGTAATCACAATATTGGTGGAGGTGCCAAGATATATTTTTAGTACGTGTCACACCCGGCACTTCCACAAATATGATTTAGTTAGACACGATTATTTTTCAACATTTTTTTATCCCAACGGTAGGCCTACTGAATTTCATATGAAACACACGTTGAGGAAATGAATGCTAGGGCCTAATTAAAATGTATATTTTTATTATTGTAGTTATGTTGAATGTTGTATGAATGAATTTAAGCATTGGGACTATATGTTCAAGTTTCATAAGTTGTAGAAAATAATAAGACTACACGTACATAGATTTCATCACACTATTTGGTTGTTCTTTACTGTAACTTAATAAATATATTGTTTGCTTCCATCAACAATTGGGATTACTCATGTTCTTCACCAAAAGTTCAAATATAAACAACTCGACATATTCCAACGCATTATCTACCGCCACATCTGTCTACTTACATCTGTCTTGGACCACATATCTTCACAGTTGTTATTCCGACTGCCTCCCATACCAGACGCCGTCGACAACCTCAAGTGCAGCGATTTCCTAATATCGCCATTCGAGTTCATATTCCCCCTCGACTGTCCTCCATTAATCGCCTGCAACGTCGGTTTATATCTCTCTCCGGTGCTCGTCTTCCGGATTCGATCGAAGAACGGCACGGAACCATTCTTCGGCAATCCCTGGACGTGTGTTGTGAAAGCCGGTTGCGAAGCATTACGTGGTAAATTCCCACGATTGAATTCAGTGTTCTCTACTTTGACTTCGGGTACTGTTGTCTCGGATTCTTTTGTGTCTTCTTCTTTGACTTCTTCGATGCGACTGTTACGTTTCGTGTTTTCCGCGGTTTTGATCTCGGCACTTCCGGTGCTTGAGTTGCCGCTAGAGCCGCTCTGATCCGGTGCCTTCACCTCGGAAATGGTTGGTAACATTGTTGGTGCCGGGTTGGCACTCGGTGTCCCTGGGACGAGTTGGTCCAGGTTGAAACTGGAGTGAACACCAGGATCGATGTTGATTGGCATTTTAAGACGTTTCTCTTTACTGCCGTCGGGGAGTTGAACCATGAAGTACGAACCCCCGATCGAGCCCCGTTCCATCTGGAAACGTTTCTCCTCGGCCATCCGCTGGAGTAATGGTTTACAGTTGGATGACTTGGGGTATTCCAGGGGACGCATCAGCAATCCAAACACCTGTAAAATAATTACATATTCCGTCATCAGAACAATTCGATTCGATTCAATTCTCATTTTATTCTGCATATATCTACGATACATCATATAAATGAAGATAATGAAACTAGTAGACGCCCGCGTAAGACCACATATTTTTAGTTTCATCGTTTTAGTTTCATCGTTTTAGTTTCAAATCAAGAGAAATCGAACAATGTATGAGAAATCGTCATACTATATATATATATTGAAAAGCGCTAAAGTATGCTTTATCTATATTGGGTTTAGCGACGCACTAGACTGATGTCTACGATCTATTGGCGTAGGTGAATGATAGGCCTATATGAGATGATGGGATGATGAGCTGATGGGATGATGAGCTGAAAGGTTATTTGGTGTTTTTGGAGGGTGTGAAGGAGCCTATGTCCTTATCAATAGAATGTGGGTGTCTAATGGCGAAGATGTGAAAATTGAACTGAATAAAAGTTTCTCGTCTTGAGGAACAAGACACTATAGTCACGTTGAAGTAAATATTAACATTCATGAGATTCATGCCGAAATTTCATCCAAAGTGATAAGAGCAAGTGTGTATAGCTGAGTAATCCATGTAGACGCCGACATACGACGTCGGCGTCGTATTTGTCAAGTGATTGAAGATCAATGTAGTCGGGACGTGAGGGAGTGTGACGTTTGTCATGCTTCATAGCTTACAATCGATCTCTAAGCAACCACTTGGGTTGGTATCATGAACTAAACAAATGTTTGTAAGAGAATTACCAATTCGAATATAATTAGTTTACTTTGTTGACACATTAGTTTAGTAATTCGTTAGTTCCGTGACGACTTGTTCAACAATTAAGCCAAGAGTCACGATTTCAATTCATACACCTCGGTTCTTTTTTAATTTCAAAAAGAATACCTATCCTAATTCATGATTACCTATTTTCAAGTGTCAGAGCGTTTTTGTACTCCATTTTCACCAATGACGATCATTGACATTTATTACCAATGTTATGATGCAAGATGACTTCATTAATACATAGACTATAGAGTTTAGTCTTAGATTGAACTACCGAATTCACCTACGTTTAACGAAAACTCAAGATATATTGGCGTTATATTTCAATGACACGCAGAGAATAGATGACAAAACTACCAGTAATTTTCTATGAATTGATCTCTTTCAATCATGATTCAATAACCGAGTGAGGAATGCTCGATTAGTAAAACCTCTACTTGTTTTTGCTATTTTTGTTGAAACTTGTCTTTGGGCTGTAGTATAAAAACATATCTACACGAAGTAATGAAATACAAATTACTTTTTAACTATACTACATCTACACAGTGGCAATCAGTATACGAAAGTTGATGAGTCTTGTACATACTATGAAGTGGTAGTGTACCTATATGATTGATTACTTTTATTGAACCTTGTTCGAATATTCTCTTTCTGATTAAACCGTATAACTCTCCATTCTATGACTATACGTTATCAGTTGATTGGACCAAATTCAATTTTCTTTTTGGAGAATTTCCAATATGATTTTAGAAAATTGATCAAGTTCGTTCATATACGTATATGATATTCACTCCACATGTTTTTTGTCAGTATCTCTAGACTCCTTATATGGTTGAATGTTGCTTGTATTTTGTATATACATCAAATATATGCATTTCAGTTTTTATTCAATGAACTTGTATCAATGTCTCTGTTTATTCTAAAATTAATTCTTCGAAGGTTAATATCAAAGGTTAATTGCTGAATAATGAAAAAAGATCATTAATATAATTACTAAGAGCACTTGTCTTGAATACGTTTCACGTCACGCGTGATAATTGTACATGAAAATGACAAACATGTCTCATAATAATTATACAATACTCCTACCATAGATGATAATTATTATATCTGTCGACTATGCATTTACTGTTACAATTGTTAGAGTTGCTTCATGCTGCTTCAAAGGCTACATGTAATACAAGTACTTGTCAAATATCATACAGTAATTGGATCACTCGGTACAAAAAAACAGGTGATTGTGTGTAATTTGATCACCGCGTGAAAAACACGACCGATTACAATAATACGACACTTAACGGCAAATAATAATTGATAACAATGAAAGAAAATATAAAATAATTATACTTGATTGAAGTAAAAGTGTGATATCTTGGAACAGTGTAATCGTATAACAAAGTGTCAAGTGAAACACAAGTTTCAAGTAAAGTATCACTAATGAATATTATAGTCACATGGAATTAAAAATAGTGTCACGGGAATTGAGCAATTCGAAGATGAAGGAATTTGATAATTATGACGTGAATGAAGTCTTTATTATTCGTCTGGGATAAGAGACTCTCATTACATTTGATTACTTTAATTGGTTGATCTTTGATCTTCTTTATTTTAGTCATCGTTCTTTTATATCACGTTTTATGTGTGGTAGCAAATATGTACCTATCATAGATGTATGAGCGAAAAGATTATTTGTTAAAATGTATAAAAAAGTGTAGGCCTATATTTTGAAGTTCTGTGTTTGAAAACAGCATCTTATCACTGACGAAAAATATACCATCCTTTGTCTACGGTCTCGCCCGGATTAGCTCAAAACGACGATGAAAAATGTAAAAACATTACCAAGGTAGCCCAAACGTCTTCGCAAAATATTATCCAAAATCAATCCAGGGCCAAAATCAAGTTCAAAATCACAGAAATCAAACGCTCTCAATACTTGCAATCACAATTCACGAGAAATGACTTTGGTGATTTGATACGGTACCAAAATCGACTCCAAAAATGTCGGTAATCATTACAGAAACCCGCTGCAACTTCCAGCACCTGACGTTCATGAATGATGCAATTGTGTTTCTTCACTTCAACCTTGTCCTGAAATGGCGTTGATATTTTTACTTGTTATCTGGGTAGACATGCGAAACTTCTTTAAACTTACGGCACAGTTGAGAATGAGGCCGGACAAGATGAGATTAGCTCCTTGCCACGTGAAGTTCTCCAGCAGCCATGTTGCTAGCGGAGCGAACGCAAAGGTACCGAACCCGGACCCACAGACTGCGATGCCTGTCGCCAACGAGCGTTTGGTCTCGAAGTAGTAACCGACGCTCACGATGGCTGGCAGGTAGATGCAGCCGAAGCCAATACCTAGAAGAAGAAGAAAATAATTGAACTATATGAGTTATATAATTTGGGAGTAATACCGTACTCTCTTTTCTTTAATTTCCTTCACTTTCCTCTCTGAATCATCATTATTGTAGCATGGTCGTTAAAAAATTTCGAACAAGAATTTCCAAAATAAGTTCAAATTGATTTGGTCAAAATGTTTCTCGCCAATGTACAGTACTGGTACAAGATTGTAATAGCCAAATAATTAATAAGAAATTAATTTCCGCCGATCCAAATTTTTCATCAGCACATCAAACAAATCAGAGAGAAGTCAATGATCGGAAATCAGGTCTTCGCTACTCCCGCTCAAGTATTTTCAAACGTCAACGTTTCTAGTATGCCTTTTGACGTTCCATCCACCCTCTCATATTCCTCAATTATTATTAAATATGTTGATGTTGAAAATGTTGATTAGCCAACGGTATCAACATCCAGAGTGTCGTGTTAACAGGCTTGGCGTCGTCTATCCACACCACCGGGTAGACCATAAATCTAAATTAAAACATGAAACTCCAAACGTTATCTCATCAATTACTGATTTGATATGTTGCGTCTACTATTTCTCAAATATTGTGAAAAATATTGTAGAAAAAAAATGTATCGAGAAGATTCTGATTGGGTAGATGAACCCTGTATACACTTCATTTGGAATTCTTGGTCGCTTAATTCACTTGGAATTATTGACATATTCATTTATATTGGGTTCATAACTATGCACTGCACTGATGACTACGGTCTATCAGCGTCGGTGAATGATATTTGATATGATGGGATGATGAAATAGAAAGTTGTTTTTGTATAGTGAGAAAGAGTCTGTCGTGGCCTGTTCTTAAGGAACCATCTCGTTGGTATTAATCAGAACGACAGTGGGAACTACGAAAACACCCCTTTCAGGATAGTCGACCATGGTGGGAATCGAACCCCAGTGTTCTGAATGACGATTCGGTGTGCTAGTCAGTCGACCACTCGTCTCAGTGTCATTGACACATTAAGTATGTAGACCTATTGCATGTATGTATTTTACCTATCATTATCTATACGAATGATTTATATCATACATAATGTAAAATATATAATATTTTATCAATTTGGTTGATTATATATTTATACCGTCAATATTTTGAATATACTACAGGTTAGGGGAATATATTAGATGACCTGAGGTAAAATATCACGATGCACGATAGCAATACTTTTGTATTCACATGTAGGCCTACAAGTTCTATGCCGAGTGTACTATATTCTTCACTCTCCCTGAACCTGACACTATCAGGCTAGGAACGGTTTTCCTATGGTTGGTATTACTCACACCACTCATTACTAGAAACATGGCATGTGTGGCACTTGTCCAATTAACATGCATTTTATGTCTCTCATGCGCGGCCTGATTTACAGGAGAAAACACCATACATGCTTCGGTGTGCACAAGAATGATGTACGCTAAATCACCACTTCAATAACTAGAGAGACAATTTCATATTCATCCCCGTGTCATCTTAGATCTTTTCAATACCTTCAAACTGATGTGAAATAAGGTGATACACCTTGAATTTCAATGTATATATAGGTATAGGCCTGCAGCTGAAATCTATGTGTTTTAAGCTGTATTTTGATACCACCAAAAACTGATATTTCACTAAATCGACTCCTATGCGCTTTTATCTACTTGATTGGCTTCTAAAATATGATATCACACAATTTTATGAACTGGATTGCATCACTGGTGATCAAAACATGATACATAATTTTCCTATGATAGAATTTTGACATTACAAGAAAGAATATATTTCACTAAATCGACTCCTATGCGCTTTTATCTATTTTATTGGGTTCTAAAATAGGCATCAACCTATTTTAGGAATCGGATTGCATCACTGGTGCTCCAAAAATAACTTGTCAATAATGTTCAAGAATAATCTGATGTAGCATTTTTTAAATATTTTCGAAACATTTCATATTCGCTTCCACTAGATCAACGCTCCATCTTATTTATTTATTGTTGGTGTTCAACTAGATTCAAATCTCCAAGGTTGATAAACAAGCGCTAAATCTCGTGAATAGAAGTATACACATTCACAAATAATACAACACTATCAGGTGAAAGTGAACATACGCCGTGACTTTTACATCTAATTCATTTGACACTTGTAATATTATAAATACGCACGTAATCTATAGCTTTTTTCATTTTAAATGTCGACTATTTGTTATCCTGTCTTCGTCGTCCGATGGCCTCAATTTCCCACATAGCAAATCTACTATACTCTATACCACACGAGACATGACTGCACCGATTGGCAGTCCCACCTATCAATGAGCACGAAATGTTGGATGTTTCGATTTGGCAAAAAGGTCAAGGAATCAAATAAATAAATATTATTTTCAAAATCTAGTCAATATATCACTTCACATAAGGTCTTGTACCCACGAAAGAAAAGGTGCGAACTACCTGTCCGCTATTGGTGTGGAATAGAGACGACGGCCATTCGAAACCTTCTTTCGTGGACACAACTCAAACAAGTATAATAATATGATACTATGCTATTAAATTTGCATGATCACGTTTGAGCCAATAATAAGCTAGATGTTGTGACTGTGTGATGCTGGATGTTGATCATAAAGTAATTAAGTAGAAGTAATTATGGAAGACCGATTTACTGTACATTACACATTGCCATCGAGTGATGTAATTGTGAAATTAACTGTTTGAGCTACATAAATGTAATTAAACCGCACTCAGCACTGTTTAATTAATGAACAGTATGTTTGTATTTGGTATGATACAAAGAGTTAAATGAAACATTTCAATTTTAATATTAGAGTAGTCAATTCCCAATATAAACAATATTTAACCACAAAAGCGAGAAGAACCAAGTTGCGAGTTTTAATTCCAAGTAGGCCTACATAGTCACATGATGTATCAAAAGTTGAGAGATATAAATAAGTAAAAAATAAAAATATGATATAATAGTATGAAAATAAGTATACTCATGATAATAATTTTCGAAGCGATGAAGAAATACTATAATCACAATACTAGAATAGGATTTGAACTTTGTTTAATATATTTGATACATATTTTCTGGTGAAAGAAGTTAATGCCCAAAGTTCGCAATGTTTTCAATGAAAGACGCTTACGCACTTATGTTACTATACTAGTACAAGTACACAACGCCCCAAAAGACAACCTTGCTGTATTTCATTATGAATATATGATATCTTCTTTGAATACCGGTATACCAAGAGTAAAAAAGGCTAAGCGAACAAGAGCACGGTGGTAAAAACGAAAGAGAAGAATTTCCCACTATTCATCATATAACAGCATTATTTTTTATGTTTGACAATCAATTTCAACATAAAACCAACCTTTCCGTAAACATCACAATTATCATCCTCCATGTTGTAATAACTTGATGGCAATAAAAGACTCAAGTCAATAAACTGACGTCATACAAACGCGTGGCGACAACAACCATCACAATCATGACGTTCAAGTTGGTATGAGTTATGAGCGAGCAATTATGTGGTCAGATTTACTTATTACAGAATAATATTTATGAAATAAAACAAGAGTTCGGACACAGACTACAAGTAAAAATGTAATACATTTCATAAAAAGAGGATATAGAAAATATATTAATAGGGATACAAATATACGACTACAATTTAATAAGATACAAAGATTGAAAATATGTACACCATATTTTCAAGGCTTCAGGCTATGAAGATGTGACAGTAAAATGTATGACCTCTAATATTCAGTTGGAATGAACCAATACGATTCCTGCACTATATCAATTAAAAAATGCAATGTAACTGTAAGGTATAATGTAACAGATGTATCTAAATGTACACGTGCTTATCACAAGAGGATGAGTCTACATACGATATAGGCCCTATTTAAAAACAGTTAGGCCTATTATAGTTTATCTATATCTTCACTTATCTATGTAGCGCGTTTTTTGTATGGAGAGGGATATTTTCATTATACCGTATCTTTCAGTTATCAGCATAAATCTTGTTCAAAATCAGTGTCAGAAAGAGTGATAAGCTATGATATTGATTAAATCCCTAATAACTGCTACCACTGTCATTCTGCTACACTCATACAATTCTTGATTAGTTCGCCACATTGGTTAAGAAAGGGTCTCTAACTTCTCTAACTCTAACTTAGAGAAATCTCTAACTTACAGTCAAGTGCTGCTATCCCCATGGTTGCCCACGCTATTTGTTTTCATTATCCCTCATTTCCATAGTGGAGCTTCAGTGCTTCATCCTTATTTCAGGGTCGTACATGCAATTAAGAGACTATAATTTAATTGAGGTGAAACAAGGAAAAACATCGTTATTTGAGAGAGAATTTACTTCTTATCTGAATTGCATTTTGAAATCTGTGGATAGTAACATGTGTTTATTATAGCATGCATATATTATATAACACAAGACAGCTCTGTACTTATTTTAAATGGAGCAATTATTGTAAGTTGCAACTACAATAATTGTCCTACATTTATAAGTTCAGTGTCAAGGCATTTTGCTAATTATTGGATGCAGTGCATGCGTACAGCTCCATTATTACTATCGCAGTTTTCTCTGTCATAAAATGAATAATAACATATCAACTATCGTATTAAATTGAATTTTGTGTTTTGATCATATTGCCGTGTCATTGGTTTACTACCAGCCAGAAAAAGTATCTTCCAAAATGTTGTCGATTTAAATGGAAGAGTCTGGTAAGAACAATCTGTACATATTCCAAATTAACTCGTTTTTTTGTAGGTAAATTCGAAATGGCTAACCTTTACTCAAATTTTGATTTTTGATCATGTGTGTCTGTAATTTTTCATGTAATTTGAGACCATTATATAATTAACATCCAACATTTTATGATCATGTATGATTGTCTGAATTATCCCCACGGAAGAAATGTTACGTCCTCCTAAGAGTGATACACAAATACCTGGTCGAGAAAAGACGAGACGAATCAATTTTGTGATTCTAAAAACCAACAATCAACCAACCAAACATACGTCTATGATGACGCATTTCATATTTCCTGCTTAAGTTAGGTTTTCTCTCATAAGTCAATGAGTTTTCTCTATGTTTCACTAATTTTCACTGATACTCTCGTTTACAGATTGATTTTACACAACCATTCGCCCTGCACCAAAATGTCCTGGAGAAAACCCGGCACTTCCACTGGTAAGTAATACGAACATTTATATTGAAGTGGAATAATTAACATTTTTCTTGATTTCAATTGAATTCATCGTATTAGAATATCAGAGAAAATTAGATCGATGGACAAAGTGAAATGTACGTTAGAATATTAAGGATAGAATAGAAATAGAAAGAAGGATAGAAATATTAAGGATACAACAAATTATTTCTAATGACCCATCCGTGATGATATTCAACATGAATGGAAAATGTTCGCAAAAAATATATCATATCATACTTTAATAGCAATTAAGTGCAGTAGAAAGTCGATAATTAAGTACGTATAATGGGGTACGCTAAAGTGAGTATAAGTCATTAAAATTGTATACGTGGTGGTTCTACATTATACTCGATTCTATCCACTCCCATACGAGCTCTCATTCCCTCACTTCTTGTGTATTACATGCACTCGCTAATATTAACTAACTTCTCTCGACCTCTAGAGTATATACGATAAGTTACCAAATTCAAGATGCAAACTAAATGTTCCCAGTTTCATCACGCATATTGATTCATTATTGATTGCCTTTACGATACAAGTTATTCTGTAGTACTTATGAAGAAATGATAGATAAATGATGTTTCAAAAAAAGCCTTTCATGTACCGGTACGACTCTAATCCATGTCTGACGTGACTCCAGTTTGCAAGACAATGCCACGACTAACTGAGCAGTATTGGCAGTTATCACGTATATTTTTATTGGTTTCATTGATTATTTTTATTGATAACTTACCTCCCATGACGCCGTATGTGATCATAAGGACGGTGACGTTGGGTGACAGCGTACTGAGGATGAAGGCGGCACATCCTATGATACTGCCTGAAATGCACACGGCCCTACACCCGTACTTGTTGGTTAACGCGCTCACCACGGGTCCTGGAAATCAAACAGAACACACTCATGCAATATTATGTAACACATTGCATCTCGATGTAACATTCAGGGCACATGGATATACGGGCATAGTATTGGAATATGTAACAAGGTATTTGAAAAATATATGATGGATTTTGGAATTCATAAGAGAAGTAAACGAGTGAAAAATCAATTTTGGATCTTGGAAAAACCTTTTTTTCTCACACATGCTCTACAGGGAGATAAAGTGACAAAACGATCGACACACCCTAAAATTTAGTCCGATACCAGAATTGAAATATGAATAAATTAATTGTTCATCAAAATTGGTTTGAATTCATGGAGATTAAAATTGAAAATCCCACTAAAAATGATTCAGCAGCGAAAAAATCTTTCATGTTTCAAATTGACTTGAAGGATGTTATGGATGGAGCTATAATTTTGCAAGTTCTCAGTTTAATTTCTTCACCCGATTCAGAGGAAAAACATCTTCACACTTTCATAACGCCACAGTATTCTCATGTACAATATTATTCCGTTCTCTTATTAATACACGTAAACATTGATTGAAAGCAACTGAAATGAACTATAGGTTTTTCGATTTCCATTTTTAATTGTTTTTTAAATATTCGTATTTATGCTCATGTATGAGATGATACTTCTTCATTTTAACATTGATTTCCAAAAGTTTACTCGTACACAATCTTCTCAACGTTACAAAACTGCCAACGCCATGAATTTATATTGCTGATTATTGAGTTGGAATAACACTTGTATATAAGATTATTTGAAATTACTTCAATTTAAATCAGTTCAGAATTTGTTTAGTTTGGTTCAAGTGCATAACATATAATATGCATGAAGGGATTCTACATAATCATGTGAAAAACCAATCTAATCGCAGGTATATGTTTTTGTTATAAACTTTCTGATACGCAGTAAACAGTAACACGTTACTGCACTAATCTCTAATCGAAGCACTCTCTGTAATCGAGAGTGATACGTTCAAAGTTAATTAAATGCCACCACGCGTAGTAGAACAGTTTCTGGGGCAGAACGTTAGTCGTTAACTCGTAATTAGACCAGATTTACTGCGACATCATGATGCTATACGATATTTGACGATAATCTCTCAAGTAAAGTATACTTTATTTGAGGCGTTGACTAATGCTCACATGGAGATTACATTTTTCAAGTTGAAATTATATTTCACACATTAGTTTCAATTATATCTGATTCTCACTAGCTCAATGTGAGCTGCATAATTACATTGTATTTATGTACAAGATATTATTAGAGAAAACAAATGGGGTATTACGTTCAAATAAAAATTGAGTACTGATATTTTCATGTGCTCGTTGAACATCTATCCGTTCATGGTCGGTATATATCAAGTTGTCATCGATAATATATTTATAGATTCAAGTAATTGAGTATTAGTTCAGGAATTGAATTTTGTAGACATGAATGTATTGTTTCCTTCTAGATAAAACGTAGACATATATAGACTCGTAATCGTTCACCTACGCAATGAAACGATTTGGTAACTTACAAAGAAAGTAATTGGTTGACACCAATAATGTGAAGATACGTTGTTTTAGGATCAATAATGAGAGCAGACTAGACATGGACGGAATATGCTCATCAAATAATTATATAGTGAATATTTTATCATTTTTTTTTCAAGATGCAATATACATATTTGTATATATCTATATCGGCTGTGTATATATTGATATGTTATCTTTTCATTGCAATTTATATCTGATTATATTGTAATAATGATTTTTTTCCAAGTTAGCATTACAGCAGGAAAGGATTTTGCAAGTTAATCATATCAACTCGTATGTCTAGTATTTGCATAAGCGACCGCATGCCGCATACTATTAAATTTTACGACATAAAGCAGACCACGAGAGATATCTGCCAAAAAAATAGATTTTACAAGCCAAGAGGAACGAACCTCTACATCCAGCAGAGCCGACCAATCAAATACCTCGCGTTTGTGGATGACAACTTTTACACATCGTTTCATAGAACCAGTTTGGTTTTTCGCATGTTATGCGTATGAAGGAGGCTATTTATGCGTTTTCGTGGTAAATACTAATGGATTGCGAGGAACTCCCAAACCATATTAGTAAACCAGTCATTAACTATTAATTAAACATTATAACCAAAGTTCATTGAAATTATTATTAAATTTGCAATTCTGTAGTGGATATCAAGCCACTATTGTCTAAACAGAAATCTATATTTATACAGAAATTGATCAAAATACGTTGAAATTAGTAACCGAAATATTGATATTTTTGTATCTATAAGCAACTTATTTAATACTGATAATATAAAATACTATAACACTCACATTACTATATAATAACTTTGGATAATATTTAATTAATCGTGCATGTTAAGAAGCTTTAGTTCATCTTTATCATTTTCACATTCTACACATTTTAACACATAACGATTGTATTTCATATTCATTTATACTTGTGATACATCATAATAATATATCAATATTGGAATTATCATACAAGTTAGATAAGAATCGTTTATGGTTAGTGGAAAAACAATTGACAATACTTACGTTCACAACAAATAAAGGACTAATTAAAATAAGAGAAATCTAAATAATACAATAATATGTGATGAAAATAATGAATAATGTACACTATTAATGAGTCAACATAATATGTACATAAATAATAAGAAAAATAATCAGGAGTTTGCTCCCTGGCATGTGCCTCGATGCAGGTAAAATTAAAAACGTAAATTAAATGAAAAAACATAGTAGGAACTTGAACTAAAATCAAACATAACTCAAGATATCCACAAATAATATGAATAATCAAAATGTCGGGAGTTGGAATAGTTCATAATTCAACGCAATTCATTTTAATTCATCAAATTCTATACCAGTAAAGTTTAAATGAGATGATCCGGAAGTAAAAGATGGTAATTATGTATTCATATAAATAGTACAATCGAGGACAAATCATTTAACATCAATTATAAGCGACCAATTTCCATGTTATTCTATTGGAACACTCAGCGTCATGGAAATTTGTTGCATTATTACTTACAAGCGGTACGTTTCATAAAGGAAAATAAGAATGGATTTTCGAATAACATTTTTCGAGGTTGACGATATCAAAATGATTATTTATTGAGAATTCGGATCTTTCCGATACATAATAAACGATATTTAGGCCTATGAATGTAAACCAACAAAGTCAATCACTGTAGTTTTCGAGAGTATAATCCTACAGTAAAAGTTTTTTTTATCCAAGATCAACTATGCACTGTAAACTATGAAAATGACATCGGATTATTGTGATGGTTGTCATGCAAGCATTTTATAGGCATTATTAAACATATCTGTGCTTCTAAAAAATATCGAATCATCATCCATATCGATCAGAAATATCGCATCACTCAAAATGTTTCATAGAATATTGTTTTCACAAAATCCAACACAAACTGCACTTGATACGTGTAATTTCAAAGAATATATAATATGATAAAAAGCTACCGTTATAATTTCTTTGCTTGTTTCATATTTCAAAATGGAAACTACAAATATACCGTTGTTTTGAAAGCACAAGGTTTTCCATTGGCTAACGTTTAGATGAGCTAGTTTCACTGAGTATCGATTTCGGTAATTTTAATTACTTCCTCTAGCGTTACTATATATAAGATACATTTTCAGGCGTGGTTCTTGAATGGTCACCAACAATATAATTACGTGTAACAATGACTAGTGAAATAGATGAGAAGATACTAAGGATCAGATTTTGAAAACGTAACAGTCCCTCCATCACATTTTATTCTAAATGCTGTACCAATTTCTGTACCTCATTCATATGTTCTGAACTTTTCGATAAACGCATCCCATTTACACTCGACGATCTTGAACTTACTTCACATTCGATTTTTCGGTGATCTTGAACGGAATAAAACGTTCACTTGAAAGTTCATAATTACTCCAAGATAATTTTCATTTATCTGTCCAGAAACTTCTTATCATAATGGATAATGCAGTGAAGCTACTTCAATTAACTAGCTACTTTGATTTCTGTCAATTTTACTTCTTTATGGGAATTTTCAACGCGAATAATAATGACAGACCTACTAGCTAAATGAGAAATGATACAAGCCTGACGTATTACTGAATTGTCAGTAGGAAAATCAATGATAGTAAGTATGCGGACATGGAACATAGAAATGCTGGACATGTATTTTCTACCAGTTACAACATGTATTATTATAATATTGTTAACAGTATAATAATGCAATGGGTGTTTTATGGGTCATATAATAGAAATATAAAGAACGCTGACTACAGCATATGGTGTATATATATCTTGAAGATATAGCATAATAGTTTCAACTATCAGTGAAATTCAAGATTCAAAGTATACTTCCTGAAAAAACTAAATTTTTCACGAAATGTTTTTTTTTCATTATTGCAGCTTGTAGTCAGATGGGTATAATGTTGGAGTCTTTTAGAGTCTTCGCTACGTTAACAATACGTTATACGTTAACAATACAGCGATTTGCGTAAGCATTAGAATCACGTACAGTTTCATTGTTATTCGTTATTTGTGTCAATATTTCTAATCAACATCCGAAATCTGTTACCTTGAATACAGAAATACATCGGGAACGAAGTCGAAAAAATTGTGACGAAAATAATTGATCTACCAAAACTTCTATCTACAATGGATTTGAAGAATATAAAAAAATCAGATAATCGTTGGATAATCGTATCTATCAATTGTCTTCGGAAATCTCAAGTAAAATTAAATGGTTATTGGTTACCGATTCAAAAAATGAACATATTATGATTTTTATTCATATAAAATTGAACTGAGATGTGATGAAATGAAATACTCTTGGAACGTCTAGAGTAGATTGGTAATTTTGAAATTATACTGGAAGGAAATGAACATGGAATTCGATAAGGAAACGTAGATTTAAGTGGAAATTTACTAGGGTGAATGATTAATGAGAAAATCATGACATATAGCGTATCTAAGAGTTACACAGAACGAACAGCGAAGGAATATACGAGATCTGAGAGTGCTACGTATTTCCATGTATATATCCGTCTTTTTTCCGCCTTGGTTGAAATTATACGAAAAACATACGAAAACGATTAGTTTGTTGAGTAAACATAATTCATTTTGAACGTACACGTTTCGACATGCAAATATACTAGCAAGATCTTTACCAGATTTCATATGCCTACAGTGTTATTCAAGAATGATACAAAAATCACAAATAAAAACTCGTGTTTCCTTCGTCCACCCGAGTAACAAATAGGCAGAATAGCAATATTCAAGCTATTTTATTACCATATTCAACCTTTTGTTATATATAGATATAAAATGAATATAATGAATACTCCTAGACAATTCCTACGCTTTCCTTACAAAAAAATCAATATCTAAGAATAATCTCGTTTCCACGTAATATAATTATTCAAAACGAATTCGTACGGTAATAATGAAATATATTTAATATAGTAACAAAAAGTCCATTCGGCAGACTTGCAAGTATATTGATGAAGAACTAGTTATAATTTTGAATTCAACCTCGTATTTTTTTAAATACTCCACATAAATTTATTGGCAGCCGAGCGAAAATCAAGCGCTCATATTGATTCATTATGTTCTGTTTGCGACTACGTCACCTCAATGTCCTCGGTACACCATATCTAGACGAGACAATAATACGTAATGTGTTTTATCAGAAACTATAAATAAAGTGTGACAAATACATAAACTGAACAAAACAAGTTTTAAAACTGTTCTATTCTATTCTGGATGAAAGCAAAAATGATGATGATATGTGTGAATATCAGATGTTAATACTTGATGAACATTTGAAAAATTCGAACACTGTTATGCACAAAGTACACTTGTATTCACGAAAGAGACTCGATGCAGCTTCAAATTCCACGCTTTAGAAAGATGTAGTTGCGTGCTTATCGTAAGCATCGTACTGAAAAATCATAATACTCGAAAATCTTCCGAGATATACAAGTATAAAAATGATATTCCGGTGGACAACCTTCTTCTTTCATAGATACAAGTATAATAATCAACGATACTCTTTTCGAACTCATTTTCATCCGTGTAGTGTATTGGGTATAATCTAGCTACATCGGTTTAATAACTTGACTGAAAAAGGATGAATAGTAAATTTTGATATCCGTTGATTCAAAATTGAGATTTGATGTCAATTTGAACACAACAATGGTCATTGATTAAAAAATTCTCTTACAACAATCTGTACTAATATATAAAGTTGCCACGTTATAAAGAGTAGGAGCACGTTGAGGGACTGGAAGGGATATTGGAGGTACTTTGAATATGATATGTTTATGATGTTCAACTAATTCGAAACACTGCCTATATATGAGATGAACTAAGACAAAAGAGCGAATAGCCGGCCGGGATTCGAACCCTAAACTCTGGACATCAGTATATATGTTAGTCATCTCAGTTAGTATGTGTTAACTCACCCCTCACCTTTAGCCTCAACACCACAATGCCACGACACAAACACGTAAACTGTAAAACACCACTATTGGACGAATTCGACGTTATAGATGTTACAGACTTGAGAACTAGTTACAAACTTGGTATTTCAGAAAGATCCAGTCAACATTGAATGCGCTATAAGTTGGATCATGTTTAAGAAAAAGTATAGATCAAATTCACTAAATGGATTGAATGGTGCAAGCGAGAGAAAAAATAAGTATTATAGAAATATAGAAGCCAGCGTAAGGAAAATATTTCTTATGTGCTGGCTTTCATGAATCATGTCTCGCATGCCATTGAAACTGGCGAGTGAGCATGAAAGGTTTTATATAATCAATTAATTCGGAGAATTTCTAGGTTTTCATAAAATTGTTCGTCTCTTCCATATTTCGACATCTATTCAGAAGTTTTTCAAGATCGAATTAAATCATATGATATTATTCGATGATTCTTCTCACATTTCAAAAAGACTCAGATGGACGTCGAAATATCGATGAGATGAAAAGTTTAGTGAACAACTATAGAATTCCATGATACAGCTGCTCATGTCTTACCATTTCACGCATTCAAACATAGATACCATGAGATAAACGATGATCATCAATTCAATTACTGTTCGAACACTATTTCGACGCAAAAATTCGGAAAATTGAAATTAAAAATTAATAGCACGAAGACAAGATCCCTTTGGAATAAAATATTCATCACATGGTTCATAGTTTAGGCCACATCTACAACGCCAAACAAGTACAATAACAAGTGCCTTCGTTCATCCCGTCACGTTTCGCTAATCTTACCTGCGCTAAGGTACATGCCGGATAGCAAACTACCGACCCACGCAGTCTTGCCCTTGCCCTCGCCAAAGTAAATCACAAATTCCCCTAAGAACACCCCGAACGTGTACGCTATGCCATCAACAATCATGTTGCACATGAAAGAAGCGAATACGATCACCCAGCCGTAGCCGCCGTCGGGCGGGGGTGGGATGTCGTGAAAGTCGCAGAAGGACATGTTGTCCTCGTCCTCGCCATCATTGTCGCCGCCTCCACCGCCGCCGTTGTCTTGAGGCGTTAGGCGAGCTGATTCTTCGGCCCGATCGGAGCAAGAACACTCGCTTTCGGTCTGGAATAGAAAAAAACGGATACGATTAAGAAATGGGGGAATTATTCACTACAATTTGTTCGAACGGTAAACCATTACGATCGTTTATATGTCACATTGACACTGAAAATGTTACGCTGTGGGAACGTCCCCTTTAAATTTGTGAGAACTAACAATTCTCACTGTAAATGTATCAAGGAATCAACGATCACCGCACGTCCAAATTAAAATGTAATTTAGTTCAATACGCTAGAATACGTCCACAAAAATACCTGGCACCTCCACCAAAACAAATCAACTGCAAACTCCAGCTTATAGCTATCTCATTATTATCTTATTCTATTATTATTCTCTTCAACGGCAGTTTTTCACTGTTGTTTTTAACTTATATTTTTTTTCTACTTTTAGGCCTATAATAAGAATAAAAAAATAATTTTGAATTAGAATTAGACTGAATTATTTGTTTCATGCAGGTCATAAACTATACCTACACATTGATATAATCATGAAATTCACCTAATCATTAGTTAGTCATTATGTTTAGAATTCACTAGAGAATAAGTAAAATAAAAATTATAATAATATTACTACCGAAGATTATTATGCATACATTGTATCCACATTGTACGTCCCACAGTATATCCCGTATCCACATTCATATACCATTGTTTTAACAACAACGCTATAATGATTGCAAATAGTTTCAACGTCATTTTGTAACTTGCCTTCCCTAACTTGTTGCAGTTTGTTCGGTAGAAAGTCAGTTAGTAATGTACAGTACATCAACAAACAGATATATAGGTCATGGATGGTCTTTCTACAGTATAAACACATGTCTCGATGCTCAGCTGTGTCTTAGACGGGGTCGATAAAGTCAATTCCATTTACTACCATTTTGCGTATACTCTCGTCGACAAGGAAGTTGACCACATCATTAGTTTGGTGCGATTATAAGACACGGAATAAAAGTACTGAATATTTAAAATAACGCAATTGAACCACTGTTATGTAATGATTTATAGGCAATATGTGTGAAATATTTTAATTTATTTATAAAATGATCAGCAACTGGGAAATCAATGGACTACAATTTTTTAAATTTTCCATGAAAACTAATGACTCATTATTGAATGATATTACGAAATTATTAGGATACAACGATTAAAATTAGGATTATTAGGATTTAAAAAAAAACTTATTAACCTAGTTCAACACGGACATGGCTCGATTTTGATTAAAATTGTTACTTTTCAACTTATATCTGGAAATTTTATGTAAAACGAAGACGTTCAAAATCACTTTTCCGAGACCGAAATATTGAAAACGGATCGAATACTCTCGAGTCGAGGTCAGTTATTGTGGACGTGACTGTACTTTATTGTTGGCGCAACATAACGTGATGTTAATACACTGGTATTTCCTAGTTGACAGTATATTAACATTGAACACGAAATTATACAACTTGCATTCTTAATATTAACAATAAAATAATGTGTGATATTATTGGCATGACTGTGATACCGGCTCAGCTAATGCTGCACTATTCGTAACTCGATCGTGAGTATTTTATTGGGAAAAGTGTATATTTTGTCTAGTTGATAGATCAAGCAAGAACAGGGGATTTTTTTCTCAGTATGATGAATTAATGAATTCACTCACACGTACATCGTAATAACGCATGATTTTTTAAAAATATGTCAACTTGTATAATAATTTTATGATGTAATTTATACCACTTTTCAAAATACTTCTCAACATTTCTACCTTTGTTTCTTTCAATTCTACTAGGCGCTCTGGCTTACCATATTTCATAATATATCAATGACCAACATATTATTTAAAAAACCCACTAAAAATGAAGTATATTAGAGAAGACGGAAAATGAAATGATTCTATTAATTTTACTCATAATTTTAAACTGATTCAGGAATTAATTTGATCGATATTCAAATGCATGTACATATAATTAATTAATGATTATTCGTTCATTCATTCACTTATGTATTCAGTACCTTACGAATTCATTCGTTCAACGTATTATTCATAAAAATGGACAGACTGGCTATTATAATTATTACAGACACTTTGTATCTATTAAATATATCAAATTATCTAGTTTTGGCACCGTAACAGAATAGATCATGATGTAAATGTACTAAAAGTGGTAATGTTCCTAGATGTAATGACTTGTTTCTCATATGATCCTGATTTTCTCAGACGAACGACACTTCGAAACTATACTATATAGTTCTCACTATATCTTCGAACATAGCTTTCCATGATTATCTATTAATATTCATATCTATATTGTTATCTACCAACATAAAACCCATCAATGTTCGTTATATTCGTATAGCTACGCCATTAGTCGAGTCAATAATTCAGGACGAGATTTAAAATTAGAAACACAACTTCCAAAAGAGTCGAATGCCTGAAGTTTCAGTGAGTTTAATTTATTCGGTTGCTAGACCATCTGCATGTGTCGTGGATACAATTAGACCTACATTGAAGTTTAATCAACTCGACCGTCTGACCAAACCAACTAAGCTTTAGAATCTAGATAGTGATAACCAAAGATATTTATCACGAACTAATTGGAACTGGAATATTCTCGGTATACACCTCATTAGACTAATTACTTGAGTAAGTATGATTTACAATTACCATCTCCGGTTACATTTTATCATGAATAATGTGATGAAGCTATATTATGCTAAGTTGGTTTTTTTCCAATGACTCTCCCAATAGAACGGTATATTTTGGTCGCTGTTTTACGTTTCTGTAAGTTGAAGATGAGAAACTTGACTATTATAATATACCGACGTTGTTGTACTTCACATAGTTATACTTTTTTGTCGAGTTATTAGTGCATTTAAACGTGCAATACTCATCAAAAAAGGAAATCTGCGGGAGTTCGCGGTATACTATAACTTCAATAATCTAACGAATACCGCATTTTTTACACAGAAATCACAGCCTATATTCATTTGTACGCACTGTTACATGTTTTCCGAGTCGATTCATTTTTTATGACTCGTGTAGGCTATAACATTCATTTTGACAATTTTGACCCGACAATGCATTATAATGAAATAAAAATTGTGCTTGAATTTTCCGTACTTTTACATTATATTATATTCAATCAAATTTAAATATCATTATCTGAGTATTTTCAGATGTTCTCCAATATTATAATTTATCGTATGGTTCGTATAGGGGTTCACAAAAATCATATACCTTTAGTATTCGAAGAGGGCAATCGATTGAGAGACTATAACATTAATAATACGCACCACATTTTCATATTATTAATAATCCATTTTTTATGGTTTTATTAATAGACATCACGTGTTTTCCAGACTCAACGTGAAAACAGAGAATGCAAGTGAAACAACTGAATCATGAATGATATGTGCAATCTGCACTAGAAGGATGAGTAGTGTCGTTCATTATTACGTCATCACTGCAGCATCATTATCAAATCATTACCAGATTACTGTCATCATCTGTTCACAGATAAATTGTGTTTTATACAGAGTTTATTATAGAATTTAATAACAGACGATCATTTTTTCTCAACTTGTAGCAAGTTCCACTTCAATTAAAGCAACACTAGACACCACTAAACTATAGTGCGGAGTAACTTTCTCGGGCAAGTATTTGTTGTAGTGCCCACGATGGTTCCACCATATAGTTTGAGGCCGTTTTACATCAAGGTAAGCACTCATATCAGTATAGCTTCGCTATTTTGAGGGTGAATCATAAATTCAAAGGTGAGATTTACAATTAGAAAATCAACGTTATCTTTCGAAAATGTCAAATGCTAAAAGCTGCAACGAGTTTCTGTACAATTACCACAAAGTATTCAAAACTATCAGATCTATTCCTTCATATTGGGTTTAACGATTGTAGGCTACTAGTGACTATAAGATGTATCGGCGTCGGTTAATGATATATGAGATGATGGGATGGTGAGATGAGAGGTTATTTTATTTGGTGTCATGGCCTGTTGTTGAGGAACCATGTCGTATTGACCACGACAGAAGGAAATCACGAAAAATTCCCGTCAGGATGGTGGACTATAGCGGGAATCGAACACCAGTCTCCTGAGTGATGGTTCACTGCATGGATTTAACTAGTATACCACCTTCATCTCTCTCTCTCTCACAGAAAAACAGTCTCGTAATGCAAAATGATTTTGCAGTGTTTTGTTATTGCAATTTTGAGATCAATAAATCACATATTCAAAAATATGTTCTGCTCTATACAATTCCAACCTTGTATACTTTCAAACAATAATATATTGAAAGAAAATATAATCACTCGGAAATAACTTATACAGAAACATGAATAAATACTTCGAATTCCATTACAACAATAATGAATTATGATAACAATAGTGTACAGACTGTACTTTCAGTTTTTACTTCTTTTTTCGATCTAGTTTAGAAAATATCGACAGGCCTCATGCAATAATCACGTGACCGAGCACGTGATGAAAGTCGAGTCGGATATACCGGATGTACTATATCCCACATCCGATGGACACGTGACCTATCAGTAGGCCTACTCGGCTGATGACGAAAGTAGCTTGTAATCATTCAATGGTGTACTTATCAACGAGAGATGAACGTGTTACTGAATATTGGTAAAATATTGATTGATCAAAATATTATTATTATTTTCAAAATAATAACTTATTCTCGAATTAGCTGGGTATCTAAATTTTTTAGAAACAAACCTCAATAATAGGATATATTTATAATTCCTTGATGGTATATTACTAGTTGAATGAATTACACATTTTTTTTCAAAATCTTGAAAAATTCTCGCAAAATTTCCAAGTTTGCCAAAACGAAGAACTTCCAGAGTCCATTGGTCCTTCGAGTATAAATAGTACATCGATATTTCCATTGACGTTACAAAGTTGCTTATTTTCCATCAGTTATTTGTTTGTTTCTGAACATGACTTTTTAAAAAGACATTGCATAGGAAGGATTTTAATTATGTGTAACATATCAAAATGTATACCTTGTTCAAGTTTAACTTCATCTCGTACGAAAAAAAAAATCACTCAAAAATAATTCGAAAACTACGGATGATATTCAAGTGGATGCTTGGAATAACATATTTTTCTTATCCCTCGCTAGGAAATTGTGATCAGACTTTGAAATACGTTGCACCGCAGCGTGGCTATTTCAGGATACGGAAGATCGGAAATAAATATAGGCCTACTCCATCTGGCCTTGTATGCTTTATGCGGTATTTTAACCCAACTTCGTAATTGCATATTATTTTTCTCAAAACTTGGGAACGTATTCGGCAAAACGAAGTGAAAAACATTGTATAAAAAACACGTATTAAATAGCGTATCAGATTTTTCTCGCTATACATCAAGATTTGGTGATATAAATAATTATATATGAATATATGGTAGATATATTTCAAAGTATTTGGATTAGCGTAAGTAAATCAAGTTTCAATTAAGTCCATCATTGATGCTATTTATGTCCCAACACATAATAGTCCAACAAAATACTATACATTGATGTTATATATTTATTGATGCTCTTCTCCTGCCACGTACATCAATTGCTCGAGTAATATTACGATACATAATCATGTCAAATGACAATCATCCGAATTACAGCTCGGCACTTTGACGCATGACAAGTAGTCAATAATATGATCGTGTGCCATACTCGTGTCCATGTAAAATGAAGGCGCGAATCGCCCATACGCTAGTGGTGTGCTCTGGAAAGTTGTAATCATGTACACAATTTTATCGAATTGTGAAGCGTTGGAGGAAATCAGAATATTAGTGAAGTCGTCTTCATTTTTAGGAAGGAATAGAAGCAAATTTAAATTACCAGCTCAAAATTAAAATACGATTATAGGTAAATTCTCCTTCATTGGGGCATCACTCCAGAACGGAACGTACTGGGGGATCGACTGAATCATGAATGCCTAAATCAGGATGATGTCAAGAAATTATTGAAAGAAGCTAAGTAGATATAAGATTAAACAAGGTTGATTAGCAAGGATGAATATGATAAATATATTGTGAAATAGATGTTTAAAATGATAATAAAATTACATACTTTACTTAAATTACTTGAAACCTTCTTTCGGGGTAACAAGTATTTATATACTGGTGACCAGCACACTCATCCGTACACACATTACTCATACACGCAGAATGGTCGCATTAATTTATTCTCGGAATACAAATTTCAAGAGAAACGTGAGGGGTTTTATAATACTGTTACCTATTTCTTTTTTTCAATTCAATATCCTCATTTTTATACCGGTACATCAAAACATTTAGAAAAGCGTAGCTGATTTCCACACATTTTTAATGATGAAAAGTGAAATGAATAATTATTTTTGTAGTACTTGATTCTATCCATAGTTGCGAGACTCGCAATTCAAAATCTGTGTGAACAATGTGGTCACACAGACTAGGTTTTCCAAAATTAACATTTAAATAAAAACGTGATATCAATTTTTCGAAGACCATACAACGTGCGTCTGTACATTGTTGCTACTTCCGGTAAGTTTAATGTCAGTCAATATTTGTCAGTACATCAATTTTTTTGTGGCTTCATGACCACTTCATGTTACTGAAAGTTACATCTAGATGTTACAAGAAATTTTCTACAAGTGAATTAAATTTGGTAAAAAATAACACACGATTCTTTCTTCTGTGTGACAAAAATCAGTAATATTATCACTAACAATTAAAACTAAACCAGATGGTACATAACCTATTGACCTGTACGATGAGAGAAGTTCAGAGCAATTACATAACGGGTGGAGTTTACTCATCCGGAAATATCCATATTAAACACGCAAACAGCGGTCAATTTCCATGGCGATGATTGTACAATTACTCTATTTGTAATTATAAAATGATGAAGTGATGACTAATGATACATTATGGTGGGAAAGAGTAGTTGTAAATACATTGCTTTATATTATCATGAGAAAATAGAGTAGGGAAAGTGAGAATGTCGATTTGTTTGAACCATTTAGTGAATACAAGGAAATCGGATTGAGACATTTCTTTTAAATTTTGAGTCAATTCTATCGGTTTGAAGAAGACATCATTTCAATATAATATGCTACAAAACAAGACAGCGGCACGATAACTTTAAGCAATATGACATCTTCCCAGCAGTGCTAATTTTTAGCTCTACACAATTTCATCGAAATGATTGTATATTATTGGATGAACTGTGTGAAGACTCAATTCGACTCAACGGAATTTGACTGTGTGTGTTTTTATTTAAAGTTGAAATAACGCGAAAAAAGAACCGTTTTCCTAGCTCTACAACTGCAACAACTTATAATTCTGCTCTCTAAATATCACACAAATTTTCTTCTATCGCACATCATTTAAAAACTTTCGAGCACAAAATATGCCTCCTGGGTTTATCAATTACCAAGTGCATGGGGAAAACCTCATTTCTACTTCTTGTTTACAAATTAACCTCAATTAAATACCTCTTTAATGATAATGTACAACGCTCTAAACACTAAAGCTCGGAGCTCACTGCAATATGCAGTCTCAGAACTGTATAATATCATATATTAGGGCGGCACAACTTTGTGTGTTGTTTCTATATACTTGTATATAGTAGGAATCTAGGACACATAAGATAAGACCACTACAAATGTATACCGTTTTTATTTCATTACCTACCAATTGACACGTTTAAAACGTAACGAGTGTTTTTTCTATTAAAACTGTAAGCATATCTAGGTCAACACTTCAAATTGGACTTTTTTTCGATTGGACTTTTTTCCGATTGGACATTATACTGAAATGGTATAGTATCGAAGACGAAATGAACAATGCTTGATGTTCTGTTGTATTCATAGTGTTGGAAATCTATTTCTAGAGCAAATTGGAAACGTTATTTATATAAAAAATAACTTGAAAAGCTTTCACTAGATGAAAGGATGGCATAATCGTATGTAACAGAATAAAAACAGTCCTTAGTCGAGTGGTGGTGAATAATATGGGTCAACTATCCTGTCGTATAAAAATGAGAAGAGGATGGAGAAGAAGAAAAAGTATTCTCTCAAATTATTCTTTAGTTTATATTTCTGAATTCATTTGTAGGAACAGGGATATTATGTCAACAATTATTCATGACGAATAATAGATTGTATCATAGCAAAACAAAAATTATGGGAATAAATTCACTATATATGGATGGAATTTGGTTTTGTAGTTCAATAAATAAAATTTGGACATTGACATTCGGATATTAATTTAAAATCAAGTGTATGAGAAATATAAAATATCTCATAAAATAACAACAAAATTATGAAATTTCAGATAGATTGAATCTAGCTGCATATTGGGACGCAGTAGTTCTTATATTATTCAATGGAGTTTACCTCATTTTTCGTTCAATTCCTTATAATAAAATAGTCTGCCTATCACTTTAGAAACATCTTATCGATTCAGTTTCTATTCCAACAAAACTGTTGACGTCAATTTTTCCAATATTAATGTTCATCTGCTTTACAAGGCAAATGTCATTGGTTAAGGTCATTAAAGGAGAAAAAGACTAGCGTCACGACGCCGCGCTCAATATCGACGCCCACTCCCCTGCATCCCTCCCGCAACGAGATAAATCTTGCACAGCATTTGGACCACTACGCGCTTATACGGGGTTCAACGAACCCACTGAAAGGGCTCCAGAGAGAGAGATACACAATAGGCTTTCGTCGTCTACATAATATAATATTATACAACGTTGTGGAAGCGATTATTCAAAACCAGTTCTTGAGAGTTCAAACTGCCAACTAGTATTATGTTAGGCTACGACAGACCTTCATTAATAATCATCGACCTGCAATACGCCTGAGATTCCACTTCACACTCGACAGGTACGCTAAGGTGTAATCCATGATTGATTTATAAACAAAATATCAATGGTCTCTCTTGTTTTATTTTCAGAAAAATTATCCATGAGAATCGTGTTACTTTTCGTACTTATGATAAGTTGATTTAGAATTTTCTTTGGCAATGACTTATATTCAATGAAAATATCAAGCGAAATTAAACTTATAGTTATCAAACTATTTATTGAAGGAATAAATGCATACAACATATGCATACTTATCATGCAAAGATCTCTTGAATCAAAATATTATAACATATTTGGTCAATATTTGCTGGATTTTAATACCACTTCGTGGGTGAATTCATCGATAAATTCGGAGCGTGAATGTGAGAAGAAGCCACTATCTCGTTTATTAAAAAATCACACCAGTATTCACTTTCACGACTGGGGTAAACCGCGAGAAAAACTCAGGTTAGCCAAAATTACGGTAACCTATCTGTGCCTCTAGAATAGCAACTGATCAGCTCGTCAAGCAATCTAATTCAAATCAGAAAACGGAAATTGTGATTTGAATTTCACTTTTACTTTCATTAAGATTTCAATGTAATGCTTTTAATGAGCTTCGATTTATTGATGAGCTAAATCTAGGAAATGAATTTACATTTCAATTGGTATTCTGACATTTATAACACAAATGTATGAGACTCTCTTAGTGCTAGAAATGTTTCTCTTCATTTCAATAAAACCCGAAACACGTTATATTCGGTGAAGATATGGTCCAACCCACAGTACCATAATTATCTCATGATCAAAAGTTGACTGGCATATGTCCGGACGTCAATTCAATTCTTATAGGAATCCCTCTTATACCTCTACGGCCCAACTGCGTTGGGTCAGGGGGTGATTATCACCACAATCTCTAGGGCAGATTCAAATTGAAAACTCGGAGTCTGCCAGCTTCGAGTTATGTAGCTACTTCCTCCTCCTCTTCTTCACTCCTACTATCATCTTCCTCTTCTTCCCTTCCTATTAGTTCTCTCTTATCTTAACATCCCTCTCAACAAATAAAATTATTCTTTCAATTTTTTTCATCTGTATGAGAATTGAATCGACACATAAATGTGTGTGCTATATTTCATTCTGTATTCTGGTCATACTTCCTGCAAGTACCATTCATGTTTTTCATTTACTTTTCCAAGCTAAAATACCAATCTGCATGTTATTATATAATAGGCTATAGCTAGCTTTGTATGCAAACATCGCAAGGATAGTCTGAATTCTGTGATTTATATCTAGTTTCACTTGAAATAATACTGCATAAGTAAAGAGTGCTTCAAAAGCTTCCCTTTCAGTCAACGAGCAAGGTCTTATCAACTACAGATGCACGTTTAGGATAAGTCTAGTCTAGTTCATAATACAGTAAATAATTATCATGAAGACAAAAAAAATGGATGGAAAAACCACTTTTCAACAAATATTCAAATTCTCTTATATCATTTGCCTTATGATAACATCCACTGCCTTGTGATCAACGAAATTCTAATATAGTTATCGAGATGAATAATTGCATTTTCATAATTTTCGAATTCGACAGATTCGAAATTAACGATTTGTGCTTTGATTTGTAGAGGTTTTGAAAGTGGAATAATGCGTATAATAAACAAGCTAAAATTGTGAATAAATGGATAATGACAATTATTCAACACTTTTGTTGAATTGCAATGTTAACAAATAAGAAAAAAAGGAAGAGCCAAAAAACCAAAGAAAGAGTGAATTTTGAATGTAAAAAAATAGTTTTAACTCAAAAAACTCATCTCCTGATAAAATGATTGTCGGCATTTATTATTGTTCTTCGTCTGCATACTGTAATAGAGAGAAAAATATCTTCCGAGAATAATCAATTCATATTATAAAATATTAGTTAACAATGGCCGTGATTTGAAGACGTTCTAAAGATAGCATAGCAGAAAAATGGTCGGTGAAAATCGCATCTTATCTCATGTATTTATAAATTCATTCAAAATGAATCCATTAGTTTCTGAATACAATCACTACTAATGACCATGAGTTGGTTATTCTTGTCGTTGTATTTATAGCCCCGACCGTACGTAGCTGTGAAGAAAAACTCTTATCTGTTTCATTGCATTTTCTCATGCAGTTGGTGACATTGCAAGTCTGTGATAAGGTTAATTGTGGCTTCACACGGTTGACTCTAGTTACATCACTGCTGTCCCCTCCCCCACCCCTCACCATGCACTCAATGATGCACTCATTGGACGGTATTGATCATTAACTTTTCCGATTAATATGTTATCAACAGGTTGTAGGTCACTTTTGGTTTCCTAAAAAATTTGTTCGAAAGCAAATAATTTGCCTAGGTTACTGTTGAACCACTTTTTGATTTTTTTCATATCCGATTGAAAATTACTTCCTTTTAAAGATTTAATTCTGTCGTAATATTATCCAAGAATTTCTAAAAAATTATCATTCCATGAATAAAAATGTCCTATGACAAATGTTCACAAAAACAATCATTTTTTTCTGGTAATGGTGAGAAAATATAACGTTTTGCTTGTGAGTTGTCTTGAAACCGTCTGACTTGTGAAACATGCACAAAATCAAGACACTTCACGGAGGCAAATTCCGTAAGAGACACATGCAATAGCCATCCAATCTGTTCATCCAATATTGCACCACAGTCGACTCTGTCTTCTTTTCCTCCCCCTTACCCTCCCGACCATTCACTATACCTTCTCTACATTATCTCTAATTACAAACGATTATTTACATGGTACATTTTCTACTCGTGTAGAAATGAAAACAATGTTTTTTAAGTGAGTTATGCCTTGCACGTGTGACCTGCATTCACTGCACATATACCGATTATATTTATACGGAATCATTATTCATTGACTAAACAGTGAAAAACGGAAAATAAACGGAATGGAATGTAGAAATAGAAATGTGGAAAACTGACAAAGGACTGTAGTTAAAACGAATGCTAGTTGAGAACTACCAAAGAAAAATCCGTTTCTTTTGTAAAATAGGAAAATTAATTTCCTTCATGATAAATATTATATAGGCATAACATGCATTCAAAAGTTCATTGAAGAATCGAAACATATATTGAAGTTATTTTATTGAGAGGCGATAAGTGTATCGTTAGTTACGCGACGAGTAAATAGGTAATTTCACAATTATTTTCATCCACATCGATAGAACCGGAACCTCGTAAAAATTACTTATCAATAACCTCATTGGATTAGATTCAAAAGATTTTTTCCTGTGTTTTTTTAGTCGATGGATACTTCCGTCTGATCTACGGACAACACAGAAAAAAATCGCAGGTGCGAATATTTTACTCTTGACGTATCAAATTTATTTTCACTGACGTTCATTAAGACTTTCAGGTTGATACCGCATATAAATATACACTCAACAATAATTCTTAACACATTCTATAATGTGTCCTTGATGCCAAATATTTTTAGCTTTGACGTCAACAAAACGTACCCAGATTTTCATTTAAAGTTGAACCAAAGTTCATCGTCTCGTGATAATTAATTTAACAGAACATAAAGCCCCACATTGTTCAAAACCAAAGTCAACCATAGGAAGTTTTTGATTACTATAAAGACAAAGTTAGATGTAATATCCTAGTCCCCACGTTGCCCACTACTTTGATGGCGCGTTTTCATTTGCCAACTGTCAACGAACTAATTAGGCTGATACCTCAACCATAGTCTGACGGCGTTCACCGGTGTCGTTCACTGGTGACGTTCACTTGTGGGACGATGGGGAAGTTGCCCTAGGTCCCAGCAGATACAACTAACTACACTGGGGTCAATAACGTCGTTATAGTCACCCTGTCACCACATCTCATCAATGGGATGAATACACTATTTAATTAAGCTCATGCTTAATATACGAATCCATTCAATTTTGATTACTGTGGGTTCAAGAAAATAATTTGTTCACGTCTACTGATGAACAAACAGAAAGATTTTAAAAATATTTGTAGCATAATTTTGAATAAGAGCTGGGCTTAAATAAGTTGAAAAATATTACAGTATTTTGAACCAACTTGTTACAAGTTCAACAATGTGAAGAAATCTTACAACATCTCATGAATGTTCAAATCATTCGTATTGATTTGTCGATTAGTTCAGTATTGGTGTTCTGGAAAGCATTATGAAGTTTTCACTTTGTTCAGATGTGAAGGTTGGCTATATATTATATATATATTTGTTCTATTCTATTTAATATTCAAAAACCATCGTTGAAAATAAGTAACGCAAATTTGTCACTCGATTCAAATACCCTTCTCTGCTAGCTATAGGAATGCAAGGCATGACTTTGTATTCAATTAAATGAATCCTTGTCTTTCAGCATAGGTATTCAATATAGTATTCATATTATTCAATATATAACATTTTAGTTTTGATTTAGTTGGCATCTTCATTGCCCATAGGAAAACCAATGTGTTATCAAGTTTCGACGTTATTAAATACCTAAAAAATCACGTAGCACTTCAATTTTCAGTGATGGCAATCTACTGTCTCTCTTATCTACCACCAACTGTCACGAATGCAATATTAATTATTATTATAAATCAATATTCCACAATCAAACATTATTTACGTTAGCATCTATCATCACATTCATGAAAAAATAATTCAGTCACCGAATTCCACAAAGCTATTCGAACAAAATCAGAAATCACATTTTGGAAAAAAATCTCAGAAAACACATGCCAACACCACGTAAATTCTTACATCATTTTGGATTGTTGTCATGTTTTTCGCGATGACCTACAAGATATATTTACAACATTTGGCTACTCTGTAGCGCTGGTTACGTTACGTGTCCGCAGATTGACATGTTGTATGAATAGCGTGCGGTCGTCAAATGCAACTCGATGTCGTAACATGTTACGGTATGGAGAATATCAAGGTGTGATTTGCCAGATGCAGGTGTGAGTGTATGTGCTATCCGGGAATGATGGTGAGGGGGGGGGGGGGCATAGGGGTTGTGCGGAACAAACGTACTCTAATTATATCTCGCCATTGTACAAGGATGGCGGAAACCAAGCACTGTCGTTTCATCTGAGAAAATGGTGAAGCAATAACTCAAACTATACAAAGATCTAAGATTGTAGCTATATATGCATGTATATCCTCATCAGCTTCATCAACTCTAGGAACACTAATGATATCATTTCTCCCTCCTTTCATCTGAAGAACTTATTCTTGGATGTATGATGTATATAGAGACAGTTGTATTGTCAAACTACACTTTGAACAAAGTACAAACGTACTGCAAAGCTCTTTTGAACAATCAGGTTGGAGTAAAATACATCAAATGGTATATAGCGTGAACGTTGGTTGATTAATCATGATTGAAGGAACGATAAGATGTTTGATTTTTCAATTCATTTTGAAAAGTATGTAAATTGTATACTTTATATACAATTTTGAAGTATGTGAGTGTAGAACATCATTCCCCGTACATCCTCACATCGTATATAACCTTTCAGGCATTTAAACTATACTTTATATGCACGTATATATAATGAAGAATCAATCGTCCAGTGATTCTACGCTGGTGTCAGTGTCATAATTCGGTTACTTGATTTCCGGATATTGATCATTTGATTTTGAATCATCTATAATTTATGTGTGCTTGAAAAAAACATGAGAATTTCTATCCCGAAAAAAGTGTCATTCAAAATATTCTTGAAGTTAGAAATTAACATTTCTGTATTAATTAGCTACTCTTATTTCAAAAATTCAGTACAATCAATGGACAGTGAATTATGAGTAAGCAAAAATCCATAACATATTGCATTTAATGATCAGGTTAGGTCGATTAGATGGGTCGATTAAATTAGATCGAGTACAACGAAAAAGCGATACGAATACAACGGAGTACCGTATATAAAACAAAATATCATGGTTAGAGAAATGATTTACTGAATAAATATGACACCTGGGTAATATTTCATGGCTGATTCGATAGCTTGATCGACCCTGTCAATTCAAGTTCGTAAACTTGGATGTATGATTGATCGCTTGGCCAACAATGTAGAGGCGAGTAGAGGCCAACAAAGTGAGAGATGTAGAAATTACAAAACAAAAGCTCGGGAAGCTTTTACTTCAAAAATAATACCAGTACCGGTGTGAACTGAAAAACACCGTGACCAACTACAAAAAAGCGGCCGTTTAGTTAAAATACCATAGTATGGAGAAACTGAATGATAGAAAATATAGGTAGGCCTATATACCGTCCACTCAAAATCAAAATTAATCTATGTCTAGCTGATAATACATAGGAACTACTACATTTCCGAAAACAACGAAGAATGAATGTCTAAAAGTAGATATACGAAAACCCACTTCTGCGTATATCTATTGATAAATAATCTTCTCCCATAATCGTGTAGGTCAATGAATTCTCCATCGGTTCTCAAAAATCCCAATTATGACATTTCTATATAACAATACGATCGAATTGATCTGGGGTCGAAAATACAAACATGGAAATAGCTCTAACTGGCAGTCAAGTCTTGTTATCACCGTGCTTATTGTTTGCTTTCATTAACTATCATTAGAAGTCTCGCTTGACTCTGTAATACCGAGCCTTACAATTAAGGCGTTAATAATTACGAAAGTCGTTTTTTAAAGTATAAGTCTGCAGTTATACGATATGAATAGTATGAGACTTCGAAACCATGTTATGCATAAGAACAATTCAAACATTACAGTAAAAGTATTTTTCACAGGTAAAAACCTGAAATTTCCAGCTGTATTTTTTTTAAGGCTCTTAATCAGATAACAACATAAAATTTACACTGAACATGAATCCATAAAACCCTGAAAGGGTTTAACTGTGGGATAAGTACACATCCCACACATAAGTAGAAAACGGTAACAAATCAAATAAGATTTGTAGTTAACATTATTTCGGAATCCTATACTAAATCGCATCCTTGTGTACTTTATTGTCTTGGTATCGGCTCCATATATTTTTATAAAGTTAAATTTATGTATTCGCTTGTTTGGAGTTTAAAGCAGGCAAAATCTGGTAGATTTACATTGACTTGTGTATTTAAACAGAGTAAGAAATTCGAATGTTTATATCCAAGCAAAGAACGTGACTTATTCAGTTGTTTACCGGCGCTCGACAGCCATAGTTATATTGAGTGATATGCAAGTACGTGCAGTAAATATACGATGAACTTTCTGCATTATATACACAACTTACGTAATGTACACCAGTAGAATCGTGGTGGGATGGAAATCGTAGTGCTTAGAGTGTAAAAACTTTTTCGTTGATTCGCCGTTTGAAACTTCAATATCCAGTCTTTCATACCACAAGTATAAAATACACGAAATAATAATTATTTTCAATATGTTCATCAAAATTTCATATTTACCCATCAGTGATTGCAGAATGTATGTCTGAAGTGTTTTAGTATTGTTTCCAAGTCCAGAATTACACTATCCAGTTTTGGTCTTGATTCACTATTAAGTCAATTAACTTTTAAATCACAGTTGTTATTCTGGATAAAAGCACGAATAGTCAATCGTGAAATATGAATTCATAAATTTCATGAAATAGCTAGCAATAGGACTAAATCCACCTGTGTAATTACGGCCAATATTTGAAGAGCAAGAGGTTGAGACGAGGGGTTTACAACTCTTAAATTCGGTGTACACCTGATTTCAGGTGATTTAAGAGATTTCATGAGATTTCAGGGGATTTCAATGTAATTCCAGGAGATTTCATACGGATTTTAATGGGATTTCAGGACATTTTGATGGGATTTCGATGGAATTTCATTGCAAGTGTACACCGGATTTCAGGAGTTGTTAACCCCTCGGGTTGATATTCTGATTTGTCAGTCGATATTGATCTGTGTGATCTGTTTTGAGTTATTTTATTATAATATCATCAATAAACACTAAACTCTCTAAACTCCAAACGAATCAAGCTTTATTGAGTTTGACTATCCTTATCTCAATTTCATAACATAATACATATACATGAAAGTAGTGACTTATAATTACATACATCACCACGAGTGACATATGTCACAGGTGCATACACATTCAACACAGTTTCACTCAACTTGCACATGCACTTTTCCAACTGTCACATCTATCGCACTGCATAAATAATTCATTTCTGTACCACATGAATCAGGGCAGCTTGATTATTCAACTGCTGTAGTCATGTCACGACTGTATTACCATTATTTATTGGGTGTTTACTGGATAAATATACACGTTATAATATGTTATTCAATTGTGGGCTTATGGGTGGTAACAACCATCAGGTATCATGCTCAGATTCAACAATTACTTCCAACAAAACATGAGAAAATATATTTTCTCATATAAAATTATCGAAAAATTACAAAAATAAGCATATTGAGAGACTTTTTGAATGAAATATGTTTTCAGGAATTTACACTCCAATGAAGATGACGTTTGATAAGAATGAATAGTCGAAGTATCCAAGGCTGGTTCATTACGTTTTTTATTGACTAGCTAGGATCATCATATTATTGGATTGTATCATGATTGATTACTGACATTTGAAATGATCGAATTCAATTAGACCACCTTGATGGAATATTGACGCGTGTATCGTTATTCGATTATACATTTATGCCAGGACAGTTATCAATCTACCCATGGGAAGACCGACTGAATGAATGAAGATTTTCGTATCAATATTCTTCTGATGTCTTCAGAATGAATTTCCCAAAAATCTTACAGTATTTTACAAGAATTATCAATTTGATTCAAAGTTTCATTGATATTGAATAATACAGAGAAGGGACCTACATTTTTTCAACAGAAATTGTGATGAAACTTTCTCAGTCTTCCTCAGTAATTAACATCACATTTTAGCTTCATGTGAAAACGTAAGTTCCGATGTGCCTTATTATCCATTTATTATGAGTTACATATGAAGTGTTTATGCTGCAATATTTTACAGACATTATCGGAAAACGTTGTATAGGATGAAATTTGATGAACTGTCACGAATATCGGTGATTACCATGTCCTGTGGATAACCTTGTGAGAACAGTCACCATGCGGTTGGCGACTATACCAACTGGTTGGTGACCATTTCCGTTTCTCCCGTCACAGTCGCGGAGTATTCATAGATGACGAGATACAACAATACTTTCAACCGGCGCACTCTTTTGTCATCATAATCGAACACTGAATACAACAAATTTTGAATAATATGCAGAAATTTTAGAATTTTTATCCATAGTTGCATAGATAAAATAGTGACGGAGATGGTAAATTCCAAATTTATTGAAAATGATTCAGTGACTTTTGATTTAATACATCTCCGTCTATGCAGGTATCTCTCATTTGAGTATGTAATATGAAGTTACAAAATTGACGAGAAAATGTAATATATTATTCTGAATAGCACGGTCTATTTAACATATCCCATCGTTAGTAGATAGCTATTTGAAGCAAACATATTTGTGATAGACTGTATTGCTGTCGTTTTTGAAGCAGAATTTTGGAAAGATGTAATTTTATAATTCTCCCCGGTCAATTCGTTCTCATTTCATTCGTTATATTTCGTAGTTTTCCTCAATTACAGCTAATCTGATTTTTCTCCAAAAGTCATGTGACTTTATACTGAGCGAAAATTTGAGGTTCGTTATGTTTCTTCGTTCAACCTTATAATAACCTCCCCTCGTGATGACACCCTCAAAATCTCACAAAAACAAACTAATTTTCTCCCAGTATGCAAAGTTGAGCGTTCGATCACGCCTATGCATTGCATTATTCCTATTCCTGATACTCTTCAATAAAATCTACGTGTCACGCAACGGTGACGACAAATTGAACTGAAGGTCTAAATTTGACCGTGTATTTAAAAGTTAACAAGATATGCAAGCTTTAGGTATTGTACAGAATGTTGACGTGGCAGAAAACGTGACGTTTATTTACACGAAATAAGACATTATCAAGGTCCGATTTGGTTGGAGGTAACACTTGACACTTTGAACACCACTTAGGAGCTGAAACTCACCGTCATTTTCCATACATTACGGCAAACCGATTCACATGGGGGAAAAGATTCCGTCCGGATAATTCAACAGATTCGAGTGATGATATAATCATTACAGTACAAGATACAAACATAATAAATAGGTGAGAAGTTGCAAGTATAATTTGCAGAAAATGCTAACTAGTCAAATTTGAAAGAGCGTACGTGGAAAAGTCAAAATATACCATGATGAAACCGATAATTTTGACACCTATATTTCACCTCGCCATAGATAACATGTAACCTATTGCGAATGTTCATTAGGAATCGACAATGTTTCAAAAGATACTACGTAATTTTTTTTAATTTTTGATATCTTTAAAAATACAATAAAAATTAGTAAGCCATTTTCGATCATAAATCACATAACTCCCGATCAAAATTAACATAAACATGTATTATTTATCATCAACTAATTGGAGAGCTCCAAAATTGAAAACATGGCTCCTCCACTTTTATTTAGAAACGGCACTTCCACCATAATACTCGCACACAATATAGTCGTACATTTTATCAAGAGCGTACTTCTTGTTCGAATAAAAAAAGTTTCTCATCACAGAAATTCCTCCCAACACTTTGAGAGAATGGAATAAGTATGTTGCAAATTTCAAATAATTTTCTTTTACCCATGATATTTCATTTTATTATTGCGCATTTTGTTTCTATGGCATCTATTGCCTCTATGATTCGTGTCTCGCATGAGGCATGTTGTTTCAACACCGTTTATATAGCTCTTAGATAATTTTTTCAATTAAAATTGAAATAGATTTGAAATTGCACTCTATTTCAATTGAATAGATTGCAAATTGAACTCTTTACGTTAACAATAAAATGAAGAACTAAATTCAGTACAAACTTCATTTGTGATGATCTATAAACGACATTAGTTACAAATAAAATTAAAATAGTCACGTACGACTATTGTTCAGATTAAAAAGTTCACCAACAGCCATGTGATTTTGTTGGTACCTCATGGGGGACTTGAACTCACGTTGACTTGACTATAGTTTCCGATGCAAAGCGTGGGCTGACTGAACCAACCAGACGGCTATCTATATAGTTGGGACTAATTTGAAAAATGAAGAAAATATTCATGATAAATATATATCTTTCGCCCGGTTCCAGTAAGTCAGGTCGGGTTTCGAACACCATCATCTAGGGCCTCTCAAATAATGCCGGCATCATCGTCCTCTACTTCATCGTCTTCTTCACTTTCTTCCTCCATCTCTACTAATCTTCGCCATGCTTCCCGTTCTTCTTTCCTCTTCCACATCTTTCCATATACCTCTTATTCTCCTCACGCTTTCACTTGGTCAATATAAGTAAGATAGTAAATGTTGCGTTAGAACCCCATTCGGTGCAATTAAATGGTTCCAAGTCTACAATGATCCAAGGCAGGGGAGTGTATTGTCTCCCACCTTATTTAATGTATATATTAACGGTAACATAATTAGCCTATACCACGTAATTGAACCTGGAAGTAATGTTTCGTTACAATTAATTATTCTGTGTTGTTCCAAGTGATCTCGTCTGCCAACTGTGACTTGTCATGAAGGTTCGCGCGGTGGATCACCAACATACTGAGTATGTGGATATAAATAGCGTAGTCGAGGCGTCACTGCCGGCATCAAGAAACACTCAGACATTCAGGCATCGGGGCAACTTGATAGTTCACTCCACATATCCGTCCAGATACAGCATAATATTGTATTACATGAAATTATCTAATTCAATCATAATCATTTTTCAGAAGGTACAACGTTCACCATAGATAAACACTTACATCCACTAATGATCGAAATTAATATCTGAATATTATATTCCACATAATCATAATATATGGCATATCATTATATCTTATATCATTTATTTTATCTTCTATCATAATCCTAATCAAATATTACAATATCAGGTGATAATTATGATATTGACTTGGCCTACTACACAGAAAATGAATTTGTTCACGTTACATTCGAAACTGTTTCATTGAAAAATTTAAAAAATTGAGAAATGAATAGTCACTGTTTTCTGGAGATGTATGTGAATATTAAAAAGGTAGTCCACTTTGCTGACTCCCCAGCATCTTTTCAAATGACTGACATTCAATTAATCAATGTATCGTTTAGATTTATTGTTGAATTATCGAAATCAGAAAAAATACTATTCATCTATTTTTTGGAAGAATATTCACAGCCTTTTTCTATGATAAAATAGAGTTCACTTGTAACATATCTTCAACTGTTTCATCCAATCGTTTTAGTTTTGGTGAACGATATAAGATATCCATCTCTACGCATTATTCAAACTCACTTCCTCATATTCTCTTTCAACATTATACCGAGCATTAGACTGATTTCATCTAGGCCTATAATTATTATTTACCACATTACGATTCCAACCACGAAGCCTGAACAGATTTTATAAGTTCCTGTTTTCAATATGATTATTGACTATGTATTTCGAAATTCAAACACAATTATAAAGTGGTTGAACTTGAATTAATGTTGTTGCATCGTATAGAAAAATCTAAACAAATCTATTAATAATGGTCCACGTTGGTAAGAGGCGTTTCATTGCCAAAAAAAAATGAATATCAACAACAGTATGCGACTAATTTTTTTTTCACAAAAGAACACCACATGACTTGAGACAAGTGGTCGAGTGGCTTGCACACTGAAATGTCATTCAGGAGACCGGGGTTCTTTTCCCGCCATCCTGATATGGTTTTTTCGTGGTTTCCTTCTGTCGTCTATAGGTAATACTGGGATGGTTCCTTAACAACCACATCGGCCACAACTGACTTCTTCCCACTATCAAAAAATAATCCTGATGAAATAACCTTCCAACTCATCATCCCATCATCTCATATATCATTCACAGACCAATAAATCTCAGTCATCAGTACAGTGCGTCGTTAAACCCAATACAAATAAACAACACATGTTTTTTGAGAGACAAGCTTGGGAATCGTGAAAGCTTGGAGTTGTGAAAATGTCAAAAATTTAGAAGAAGGTAAGAAAAGGGATTACAAAATTACGAATAATGTCCTTGAAGACTGTATTCTATTAGTTCTCTCAATTCTGTTGTAAAACTATAGCGTCGATCATTTTTTCACCGGGTTTAAATGTTAATTATGCTATAATGAATTGCGATAAATAAGAAGTCCTATAAAATTTTCTCAATTATAGTGATAGACCTGATTTTTCTAAACAAAATTTGAATACGTTCGGGTATATCAATAATGTGGGTGAAAATGTTCAGTTGATTGTGACGTCACTTACCCTCATCAAAACAATTTCACACAAACAAGCATGTAATCGAATTTTCACTCACGCTCATCACATATAAATTACTATTTCGAGTATATTGCACGTTAAAGTATGGAAGTGATGTGTATTTATTCCAAAACGTATCGTCGCAGATGCTTACACTTTATACTGTCAACAAATGGAAATGTAAATTCAGCTTTTTTAAGGAACTGTCAAATAAAGAGAAGCCGGAACCAGAAACACATAAACGCTATGGTTTAAAAATACAAACGAACCTTGAAACCGCGTTTAGAGGCTATTTTCCATCTTTGAATAGATTCTAGCGTTAGTTATGTTTTCAATGTCGGCTGGTAACATTCTGAGACGTTGGCAACACCAGCTAACACACCTAAACAGCTTCGTACAGGACCAGCTACACCTACATTATTCGATGAGAACTAGACGAAAACCAAAATTTTTCACCTCGGAGGATTACTCCATCTTTTCAACAAATAAATGTTTTGAAATAACTTGTGTGATTTGCACACAAAATTCACTGATTCGTTCATGTATTTGATCTTATTTACATGGACCAAGTTCAGTCGTGAATAGTTTATTGCTGTACTGAACTGTGATGTATTCAATTATGAACATACCTACATATTTCTCTCATAACATTGCTATCTGAACAGGCAATCAGGGATGAATAGTTACTCATCACCTACAGTTTTTTATCAATTCTGTATACATTATGTGAATTGGAGTTATGACCACCTCGAAAAATAACTAAATCTCTCTGGACGGGAAATATGAAGTCAAATTATTTTTCTTCATGGCAGATAAAACTCGTTTTACAATAATTATATTGGTTGATATAGCCAATTGATCCTCACTATCACCACTATCATTATTCTTTTTGTTTATTATAATTATTAAATTTATTAAAATTTAATTTAATTTAGTTTACATTCAATTAGTACTAGTTCTTATCGCTATTCCGAGGTCAAATTCTTCAACAATATTTGATTAGTTTTGAAATCTGATATTCAGACTGCAATTATCAGTATCATATTATCACAAAAACAAACCATGCCTATAGCCTATATCAAACTCTCGACTTCGTCTATCTCGCCAAAACATGAGACGTGTACGATCAAATTGCACGTTTTAAAATCACAAGTCCTAGATTAACTAAACTCATGTTAGGTCTACTACTAGCAGTGGACTAGTTTCATAATCAACGTGAAACAAAGCGGTTAACATTAGAATAACATGGTTCTGTATAATCTGCAAGGCTGTGACCTTGCCTTGTTTCAAACGTTGGTGTCACTGTGGTAGTGTCGTATGATGCCCATATGTTGGTGCCACTGTGGTGCATGGGAATTCTGTAGAATGATGGGGGTTCGACACCCAGACATTCGGAAGTGCTTTTATCATGAACTACAAGGACAAGGCCGTGCCAGTGGGCGAAAGTAGAACCAACTAGAGATTTATAAAAATGTGTCTTAACAGAAAAATGTGTGTGTTGTTTCAAAGTGAAGTGATTATCTTTGAAACTTGGCGGATATTATTTTTCAAATCATGAGAGTAAAAAAATCGTAAGGAAAATACTCAGCTGCATGTCTGAAACTGATTTACTGTACTTTTTTACATTCAACATTAATCAAAATCCTTGACGTTGACAAGTTAGTATGGAGGAATTTGAACAATAATATCAACACATTTTCGACGTTTTTTAAAATTTTATATATGGTGGGTTTAACGACGCACTGATGACTAAGTTCTATTTGACGTAGGTAGTGATGAATAAGGTGGTGAGAAGATGAGATTAATATTTGTATTATGTATTTTGGAGTTGGACGGAACGGTTCCCTGTTGTAAAGAAACCATCCCAGTATTCACCTATCAGAGGGAAACCAGGAAACACCTATGTCAGGATGGTCGACCATGACATGAATCGAACTCCGGTCAGCTGAATGAAAGTTCAGCGTGCTATCCACTTGTCCAATCCACCCATCTAGAAGTTTGATTTCTCATATTTTAGAACTGATCGACAAAGAAACTCATTCCTATGCTGTGCTAGTACCTCTCAAAACTTATTAGTTCTAAACTTCATGGAATAAGTTTTAAGAAATATAGCTTTCTCGTAGAGGTAAGTGGAGGTGAGTTTGACAATTGATTGAGTATTTCTCATAACCTATAATTAAAAAACTTATCAAGATTTTTCATTGTAAACAACATAAACTATAGTAAACCAAACAGTATATATGCCGTTTACTCACTTTAATGTGTCGTGAAGTAAATTGTACTAATAACAAGATAGCATTGTTTGAAGAGAATGATTACAAAGTCTAGCTAAATGCTGAATTGATATCAATACTATCATTATTGATTCTAAGTGTTACTTAATTGTTTAACACAATCAATTAAATGACAAAGTCCAGAGCTGGAAACGAAAAACACCGACTCATAGATAGTAGTTCACTCATATAAACCCCATTATAACATTAGAAATTGATTGCTATAGGCCCTAGTTGTATCCAAGTAAGAAGGTCGTCTTACACGAACTTGAGACAGAAATATCTTCGTTATTTTAGTGAATGTGTGTTCTACCAAGACACTGTGATTTCACTTGACGTGATTCACTTTCGAAAAAGCAACTTCATCATTCGAAAGCGTCAAATCCTCAAAGTTGCAACAAGATTATGTATGTCAGCAAAGTTTTTACAATTTTTTAGTTGAAATACGATATTCGCCTTTCGTGGGTTCAAGTAGCCATCTCTTTTTTAGTCGTTAGCTCATTATTAATATGGTGGTGTGAAAAAACACGAAGTATATGTGTGTCTACGAGATATAGGCCTAACAGCCGTGATTCACGGAAATTGCTAGATTTAGTCTTAAATTATTTCTTCGAGATGTAAATACATTTTGAAAGCCCTTCAAATTCATGAAAATAGTTCAATTCAGTCTAATTTTTCCTTTAATAATCACAAAGTTGAGTAGATCCCACCAACATCAAATATCAGCATATAAGGTTCACACATCACAAACTTGCTTGCCAGAAAGATGTAGCGAAACCTTTTGTATTCCCTAGTATTTAAATCATGAAACTTTCCATTTGTTTCTTATACGTATTCAAATAATATACTCATACGTATCTCTGACATTTTTTGAACTGCATCATCTAACGTATTTACTTTGCACCAGGCTGTGCTAATTATGTTATAATAACTAATCATATCTGAAAAATCACTTGGGGGGGGGGGAGGGGGGGATTACGAAGAATGTAATAATACAATCTGAATAGAAATCTAGTTTTAAATAAGACGATTTTTGAGTATACCAACATACACTTTTAGTCTTTCAAATACACTATCGTATAATGCGTTATCTTTTCAATAGCAATTTAAATAGCAATTATCTGTTCAAGGATCAAGTAGGCCTAAGCGTATGCAATGAGATAACACAGAAGGGTATATGAACAGAATGGAGGTGACAGTAGGTCAGTACTTGCTAGCAATAATTATACGCTTCAATTAACTGCATAATTGAACATATAAATGCAGATGAATGCATTTATTTGCATTTGAATGTAAAGGGGTGTGAGAGGCAATTTCCACTATTATCACTAGATATATTTCGTTTGGAACACAATTATCGACTGGGAGTCTAATTTTTGTATCACGCTTTTGTATTGAAACGCCATGTTGGAAATGTCGATCCATACTTGTTCGTAGCTCCGATCGACCGTCTTACGTATTGAATGGCGGTAACGATTGGGTATCTCGACCCACCACCAGTCGATCAACGAGTAACGTTGACTGACGACACAAAACAAAGCTCGAGCCAGGATTCGAGTCACGGTATAGGCACGGGTATTTGTGAAACGTCCTCTCATCTATCATCACGCCATCCATTCATTACCACCGGTTCATTTGTACCCCAGTATAACCTAGTTGTTGTTGGAGTCTTTAAACATTGAAGAGTAAAAACCTAGAAAAATTATCGAACGTATTTGATGATACAGTTGAAATGTATATATAATATATACCAGTACTGAAAATTTCCGTGTGAAAAGATTAAAAATATGCATGATTCTTCGAATATTATACTGACATATATATACTTGATAGAATCGCACTCGCCAAAAGAACATGAATAAACAAGTCGGAAGTTTCCAACAGCTGATCAATTCAAATACGGAAAGTTTCAATTCCTGACGTCTGTCACGTGATGTTACGCCATTGTCATAGCAACTAGTTGAAAGCAAATGGTGGACCAACAATTGAAATACGTCATCTTTTCTATCATATCCTACACCCAGATAGCCCATATTATTGGGCCAGGTGCAGCCATCTTTGAACCTCGTGCCTGCCACTTCAGAGTCTTGTTGTTTCTTCGTCCTTTGATCTTCAGAACTCACGTTTCTCTCCTCTTTGTCCAATTAGTTTTCGATCTTCCCCATGTCTTATAATTGATAATTAATTTTGGGAAATTTTAGATGTCAATCAATAATAAGTGACGTCACTTGTAAGAAACCTATTGAACTACGCAGAACTTTAGTTTTTAATCATGTTACGAAGACTCGTTGACAGATTAAGAGGATACCGATCGCCGGTCTCCCCTATCCACCAACATTGCCGCTCGATCGTTTCGCACCGTCAAGATTCACTGGTTGAGGTGTTCGTCAAGTGTAAGGTGGACTTTGTGATCAGCTGTTGTACGACCGCGGAAACGCCGGTTGATCGAATAGTATAGCATGCGCAAATACTTCGCGTTTTCTTGGCTAACGTCGCGCTTAGAAAACATGGCCAACGAACAAACCAATACCAACATAATAATCTACATAGAGAGCAAAATAATTCATAATAATAGTAGTGATAATAGATAATGTAGCCCTACAATCACAAAATATTTTATTAAAAATCGTCTTCACCATGGAAGTACATCGTTTCTAGAACCGTCTACTCTTCGAAGAGGCCTAAGGTCTAATCGATGTGTTTTTCCTATCACAATTCGTTTTACCTTAATCTTTTTACGCTAAACGTTGACGGTCGACCTAGTTCTAATTTAGATAAAGAAAATACGAAACCATGAATGAAACACCGTCCATGTTGTAGAAGAGAAATGAGCCTCATAAAAAAAAAATCATTCAAATTTTAAATTTTATAAATACATGAGAGTTGATAGAACACTTACCCGACTAACTTTTCTCACCCGATTGTTCCTCACCACAGGTTTAGATGCCATTGTGTCTGGTATTTCGCTGAGTTGAACTTATCGACTGAATAAAAACGCGTGACTGAAGCCCCGCTATATTCACAGTAGATAGTAAAAAAAAAACTTGCCTACCTAACCGATATCAGTACACGTCGAGCTAGACGACACACAAATCACATACGCGAAGTACAAACCAGAAAAAAACACACACTCAAAAACAAAGTTGAAAAAACAAACACGTCACAAAATGAAATCAACAATGAAACTAATTATTTCCACTATTCTTCCATAATAAAACGTTTTTAACAATATATAAGTACTACACTGTCGGTGTGTTCGCGCGAGTTTGTGTTAGCACTCGGGCTAGCAATAGCCGCGCTGCCACTCGCGTAGAAAGCCTCCGAGTGCAAAATGAACGTGAACGTGAACGAAGTTGACTGGCAGCCTCGTAGCGCTGCTAACGGTGACGTCACGATGATAATAATGTAGTTATGTCAGGTGGAGGGGGGGAGAGGGGTATTGAATGTAAGTAAGTAGCATAGCAACAAACAGTCATACGCATGGAGATGCGTGTTGTTTTACTATGGTTGCTATACGTGTTTGAGCGTCGCTAAGGGACAAGGGACGGCAGGGGTGGAGGGGTAGGGGGAGGATTGCCCAACTAGGAAATCGAATGATGTAGGCATACGTAAAAAATAGAACAACAATGAAGTTGAATGTCATGTTTTACATGTGTGTAAGGTCAAAATCAAGAAAAATTGCGTTTATATATATATATTTGTATCGAATTTAAATTTTTTTATACTCCCCATTTAGTGAAAAGTAGGCCTATACTGTGATGAAAATGGATCTTGGAATTATCTGAGATAATTTATATATTTTCATCTTTGTTTTTATAATAAATAAAGCTTGAGATGCTGTAAATGTCCAATTTTGTTCATTACACTGACATACTTGATCTCGAAAGCTCCATTCTGATACCGATCAGTTAAGGTTTCTCCCTCGTTATCATATTGCCAACTGTCTCATATCATTGTTATAGCAGCACTGATGCTGTTTTGATTTTGACCCCCCCCCCCCATCCACCCCGCCATCACGATCGTAAAAAATCATGCCGACGCCCATGTATACGCGAAGTATACTTGTATTCATGAGAGATGAACGCGAGAACCTCCGTGCAATAGTAGCATGTAATAGGGGAGACGGTCGATCGAATCCTTCAATCTCTCGTGGATACAATCCATCTAAACACCAACAAAGTCACACACGTCACTTCACTCCTTTACCCTCTCATACCCCCTCCCCCTCCTCCCTCCCTCCCTCCTTCCCATAGGATTCTAATGATTTTTGTTATGTGCGAATAGTATGTACGCCCAACTAATGAAACTAGTTTCGCTAGTATTGAAAAACTTGTTCACCCTTTGGTCACATGTTCGCTTTCTATTGCAGCTTATAGACCTACTATGTGTTGTGACTTGACGTTGATTTGAAACCGCAAAATGAGAATACATTGCAAGGTTTAATTAATGTTAGGAACAAAAGAGAAAGATTTTTTTTTCAGTTTATAACATTCTATAAAAACAACATGCGATTGGTGGAACACGCAAATTTTTTCTTTGATCGAATCGTCAGTCAACAAAGTATTTCTGTCATCATTATATATATATATATATAGGCCTGTATATCGAGAAACGTGAAAAAGAGCACACACAAAATATGTATAACAATTTACAAAGGAAAAACTTCGGATCTTTTGTTCGTGGGTTTGGAGCATTCTAATAATTTCAGTCGTAACTTCAGCGGAAAATTTTATTTTTATTTTTTCTGTTTTGTAAGAAAACAAATCCAGTGATCAATATCAAAAGAACATTTTTGAAGAACATTGCAATTTTTCCAGTATCTTCACCTGTGAATTCATACTTCTACATTTTTCAACTATTGTTTATTTTAACTCGTCAGAAACTAAGCATCACACCCCATCACTTCTGGGTCATCTACAAAAGTCTGATTGCTCTATAGAAGAACGTCACGTGCATTGAAGTTACGATTGTCAGTCTCTCTCAATAGCTTCTATTAGCGGTCGGACGTTCCGACCCATCTACATTTACGATGTGAGGTGGCATGTTTCGACGACCCCCAAAAATATCAACATATACGTACATCGGGATGAATAATAGTTTTCATCAAATAAAACCGTTTAAACAACTGATTTTAAGAACTGATCAAAGTTTAATACATCAAAAACGATCTTCGCTATGCTTGTATCCACGAGAAATGAAGGTGGTAAGCCTGTATCAGCTAAATGAAAATAATTTATTCCAACCACAGACCATTCTGTCATATGAGTAAATCATGTTATGTGAAGCAATATTGTTGTAAATCCATAGGCTTCAAGCATATCATTTAACTAGCCAGCATCATTTTCAACTATACTAATAGTCTATGTATTATCTATTGTGGGTTTATTTTCTAACAAATATGCTTCAGAAATTGTCTTCCCAGACATTCCCATTTATTTGTCAGATAATTCCCAAGTATATGCAGATACAGAACATATATCAGTACAATGCTGCCAGCTGTTCTCATTTCCACTCCTTATCTTGTTAACTCGGTGCATGCAAATCGAACAAGTACAATGAAATAACGGCCGGTTATCAGTGAAGTTGTTATCAGTTGGGGCGGTAATTGTAATCACGTGACAAGTATTAAGGTCATTTGTCGACTGTCGGCCAAATCTTCTTCAATTGCCACTAAATTAACTTGCTATGAGTTTATTAGTAGAACAGTCCGCTCATTAGCAGCACAGGTTAATATAGATTAGCAAGGCGTTGAATAGGCAATTTGTGCGGTGTTGTTGCGACTTGGGTGGCGTAGATAGGTAAATCAGGGGTTAATTACAAGGAATGGCAATTTACCTCACTGTCCGACAAAGGAATAATTATTATAGTACAATATGAAAAAGTGAGATATTTTTACTATATAAATGAGGTCGAGACGTACCGTACATGTCATTACTATCAAACAGCCATTTAATTATTTTGGTCGCATAACAGAATAAAAAAAAAACTGAGTAAATTATAGAAAATGTGTAAAAATATATTATAAATTATAAATCACTCGAACGAAATGTCCGTGACATATTTCTAAAAGTAATAATTCTCAACTCACAAAGAGATGGTGTAAAAACTGTCGAGATAGTTATGAGAATCATGTACATTTATGACTGATATAAATTAATCGTATTCATAACGTGACTCGATTTTAATACATTATCAATAATTATTTTCTATGAAATGTCAACACGATCAAATGTTCTATGTGACATTGAGGATGCGATCTTTTGTCATGTGACAGACAGCTCCATAGGTCTCTGTATATTGTCGGTTGTCAGCCTACCTTGAAAACAGTGAAAGTTTCGAGCCTAGATCAAACTTATTCATGGTCTCTACGCTACACAGTGAGGCATTACGTCATTGAACAGCTGGTTCTCACATATTAATTACAACAGGGATTAGGTTACACTTTTTTTGTTAACAACGCCAATGACCGAAAAGAATAAAATAATTATTGAATTAATTTAGACGAATTAATTTAATTAGTGTTATTAATCATACTTAATACACTATCTGCTAGACGAAACGAGTAAAATGATTAAATAGGTAGTAAAATAAAATAAAACGAGTACACAGTTCATTTTACTGTAGGTCCATGAACTCGAGAATGACGTAGAGTGAAGTGTTGAAAAACGTTTTACGAACATTGAAATACAGTTTTGAAGCCTGCGGCAGAAGTAAAATTGTTTGTTGATTTATTAAATACCATATTTAATATAAGTACCGGTTCAATGCGTTGATCTAATTATATGATCTGTAAATATTAAAAATCATAATATCGAGTACCACGAACGAGTGCCTTCAAGTTATTAACTTACATAAAATAAAATATGATAGTAAAATGAAAATAAATAGAATATAAATATAAAATATAACATTTCAGAACCATATATTGGCTTATATCGTTCGAATAAATTGTGCATAAATCGCTGACTTACAAAAAGATAGATGATACAAATATTATAATTTTATCAATAAAACGCCATGAATGTCATTGCCGATGTGGGATGAGGCAAGAGGTATGAAAATGTCAAAAATGTCAAATGCTACTCTCTCGAAATCGGCTGACAGCACAAAATAACAGGCGCAATTATATTCCTTGAAATCAGTTCCTTGAACAGTTCTTGAACACAAATTGAGGATCTATTTCATGTTTCATTAACTTCCACTGGAATATTATTGTTTTTCCAATTTTCCTCTACGAGTTTTCAAAGTGACTATTATAACAAACATATAAGACATACTGTTTTAATTCGATATTAAACTTATATATTTGGGAAGTACTTTGATTTTTTCGTTCAACCTGTGTACATGGCCAATAAAACATAATTGATGCACTTATTCTTCAGCTTTATGTAATATGGGTCTCAAGTTATACGTGCATCCAAACCCGCTTTTCTTGTATAATCAATTTATCATTATATAAAATTCGCTTCCACTTATTCACAGCGACTATTGTTTTATGAATATGATTGTTAAAAACAGGTGGTTGTGTTATGAATGGATATTTTAGAATGGTTAGAAAATGTGTATAGGAAATAAATGACATATTTGATTAAACAAGCTACTTTTATGTTGAACTATTCTATGAGCTTCTATACATTGGTGTTATGAAACAATTCTTCAACAGGTGTTGAAGAAGTTTTAATAATAGTTGGAACAAAAATGAAAATTGAATATCAAATTTATTCGAATGTAATTAAAATACAAATAAATTTCAATTCTTTAAATTTCTTGACTGAACCCAAAATAACGTTGAATATAGAGGGACTTTTTCAACTATACTTATCGTTTCAACTTCCTCAATAGTTGTTCCCGTTGGCATTGTTAAATACTTGATAAATGTCTCTGGAAAGGAATCGGAATACTGTAACATAATCAAATATAAATCTAGTGAAACGTAACTATTCCAATTTTAAATGAAATAATCGAGTATATTATACCTTCAGTAAGCTTTTCTTACGGATGGCAGATTGATAACCATTTTCCTCCCCCCCCCCCCCCCCCCTCCTCCCCCAACCCTCCCTTCTCCCCACACACACGTACGTACTCTTCCAAACAAAAAACATTTGTCTCAAGAAAATATAAAAAATAAAACATGAATGTCGATAGCATTGTCTCGATTCAGCCTCGATTTATGTGAATAATAAAATAATACCAGTTCTATTTTATTACAGATAGTAAATAGTCCCACGATTCTGGATTTCCTCGATTAATGAATTGTTTTCCTGGTCAATAATTACAACATCGAGCTCAGGATCTGAGAACTGATTACAATGATGTTAGTCCCCGGAGGTGAATCTCATCTCTTGGAGGTCTTCGACGAACTTGAAAAAAAAAATCTAGCTTGGTTGGCCTTGTACCTTGACAGTTGACGGTAAAACTATTTCATAAAGAAGATCAACGAGTGAGGTTTTATATCTTGGAGCGTATAGACAAATATATGACGTACTTTTTTGTCAGATGAAAGAAATTCAATTTCACTCACTGGAAAATGTTATAAATTTCAAGATTCAGAAGTAATTTGATTATTCATTGTGTGATCCATATCTCAAACGGTAAAACCGGCAATATTACTCTCACATAAGAACAGAAATGTTTTGAAAAATCGAATACCCACTTTTCATATGAGCTTCATATGCGTATGGGTGATAACATGAAAAAAATATTGGTATTATATTAGAAGCTTCTATATTGAAAATACTCTCATAAATATTTAATCTGACGTGAAAAATGCCTGGAAAAATGTGATTTCAAACACTATCAGTAAATAATTGAATGATTTGTGATCAAGTGGGTCGAGTTTTTAGCACGGAGTTATATCTCCAGTACAATACAACTCCATGATCAAACTACAGTTGTAAACATTCACCAATTTTAAAATTTTTGCGTAATTGTGAATTTATAATATGTGAACCTATATTATTATAGTTCCATGTGAATATATTGAAATTTCAAAATATACAATTGAAAAAATCCTAAGAACAAATATTTTTACTTTTTTCATTTCATTCTATAGGCTTCCGTCAAATAACAAAATACCACCAATCTTCACCACAGCGGTTCAGCGAACTGGTGAACCACTAAACATTCTGATTGGTTAATTTCTACTGTTGGACATTGTTGTCATTCTCTTTCAACAATGAGTGACGTCACTCGACAGAAGCCTTTACCCTTGTATCATGTCGATATAAATTCTGTTGTACGTAATACTTCACGATATCACTGCCACAGAGATCACGATAGAAGCTATCGTATTGTGACGTATTATATTGATATATCAAGACAACTAGAGTGTATATTGCCAGAGCAGCTTTCCAAACGTCAACTCCCAACGTAAACAACTCAACTTGAGCTGAAGCACTATCGGACCAGGGGCTAGCACGCTGAATCGTCATTCAGGAGACGGCGGTTCGATTCCCGCCATGGAAAAGCTTTATCGTGGTTTCCCTATGTCAATAAGGTGCATTGGATGGTTCCTTTTCAGGTCAGGACAGTTACGGCGTTACCTCTCAACTATCCAAAACACCTAATCAACTAAACTTTTCATCTTTCCATCTACTCACTTATCATTCACCAACGCCAATAGATCTTGACCATAATCACAGTGCGTCGTCAATCCTAATATAAATTGAGAAAAAGAAAAATATGGATTCTTGTATAATTTCACAATAAAATAATTTCTTCACACTTTCAGCTCCAAAATATTGAGATACTAATAACTCATTTCAGTCCAATAAGATTTTGATTCAAGACTGGACGTAATTCAAGAGTAAGCTATATTTAATTCGTTTGTCGGGAAATTCGGGAAATACGATGCAACGGACTCAAGAGATCGGTGGTGGAGGCGCCTGGTTGAACAGTTTGAAGAAACGTGAAGAAAAGTTGACAGGAAAAGCTAATCTGGCTCACGGCATTACTCGGAATCTAACTTCAACTGTTCTAAGTTAGTCAAGTAAGTCCAAATCGTGTTTACAAAAAGCTTCGTGTTATACAATTAAACCGTCCAACAATTGCAGTAAGTACAAAATGTACACAGAGAATGAGCCAATGGTCGCATTAGGGATACCGGTAGTCATTTTGTAGGAACTATTGATGTTTCATTTCCTGTTTCCCACAGCGACAAAATATTTTCGTGACAAATTATATGTATGACTTTTATGCTACGTTAGTGTGATGTCAGGGTTGGGTTAGGGTAGCGGGTTTGATAGTTCTGAATTAAAAAAACACTATCGTCTTAATTGCGATTACTAGCGGCGCTTCCCCGTTCGCAAATTGGCTGTAAGCCAATGAATATCGTTAACAATTTTTTCAGTATTTGACATTAGCATAGACATCTTCACAGTATTTGATGTTGTATAACTGGATTGTCATTTAAAAAAGAGAGCAAGTTCATGCTTTTCTTAGAACTTCTTCCAATTTTCCACCAATTAAAATCAGTTTAGTATCAAACAACGAGATCATTAAACTAATGAATTATACGAGGCATTAAATTCATTTCTGTGAATTTCATCTTCTTTATATAGTTTAAATATAGGTATGGAATGGAGATAGCATTTCTGAGAACTAGCGATGAAATCATCTCTAATCTCAATCTTCTTGATTCATGTTTTGTATTTCGGTTGCCGTGATTACATATTATTTGCACCATTGAGGCACGTGCCAGGGATGTCGTTAGGATTTGTGTATTGGGGGGGGGGGGGGCGCAGGTTGAGCACTAGACGCGTGGTAAAAGGAAGTCTGGAGCCCCACAGTGAATTTTTTGTACCATTTTTAAAGTTATTTTAGCGATACACAAGCAATTTTGGAGGCTACTAATTGAATCATTATGGATATTTTCGAATTTATTTTCAATAATTGAATCATGGGGATTTTTTTAGTCATTTTGCGAATTACCCCTCCCCACCAAAGCCCCGCAGGGAATTTTCTGAGATATGGTATTTTTTAAGTGATTGTTGCGATCTATAAGCAGTTTTGGAGGGTAATAGTTGAACCATTATGAACATTTTCCAAGTTATTTTCGTGATATCTCCCAGCAAAATATTGTATTGTGTGTTATTTGGAGGTCGACATATATGTATATATATATATATATATTTTTGAAGAAGGATACATTATTGGTGGGGCGCAAATGACGATTGGTGGGGCGCGCGTCCCATCTTGGCCCCCTAACGACGCCCCTGGCACGTGCCGAGAGGAGCATAACGTGATAGGATGAAGAGTGAAGATGATAAGGAAAAGGGGGGTGAGTTATCAAGAGGTTTTGGAACTATGAACACTTAAAAACATTTATTTCTAGAAAGAGGTTTGCTTTATATGTCTAAAGTTGGTTTGAATCCGTTCAGGAATCATAACAATAACATTTTTTGAGAACATATTAAATTTTGTACATTTTGCTTCATGAATATAATCTATAGAAACCTGACATTTTTTATTTATTTTATTTTGTGGAACATCATATATATATATATATACAATACTTCTGCTCCTTCATACTGAAGTATTATTATCATTATAACTGAATTATTTTCTCATCAGAAATTATTCCCAGTTGATTTATGAAAATAATGAAAATATTAAGTAAAACTTGAAAAATGCTAAATATGCACTTAAAAAGCTTTAAATATGCATAAATATGCATTTATAGCAAAAATGTTCCCAAATATGTAATTTCATGCAAAATAAAATGTGCATTTTCAGAATCAGGGACGCCTAAATCACAATAAAAAAATATATTCATTAATGAGCATGTGATAATTAAAGGGTAAAACAAAGAGTATGCTATTGCATAAACATTCTAGCTTTAGTCATGACGTATAGGCATTACCGATTCTGTTTAGAAACATGAATAAAATCGAGTAATGTCTACATCACGATTCATAAAAAGTGCCGGATCCTGGGAACAAATAAATTGATTATAATTCCTTAATTTGAGATGATGATTTCTAGATTTATTCATAATTACGGAAATGAATATCGTCATCATTTATTAAAATCTAGTTACAGGGTTGTTATGTCCTTTAGGAGTTTTTCTACCGTCGGTATAGTCTGACATTATTTGATTGTTTGCCCCGATAATCAATTATCGACGCTTCCTGCATACAACGTATATGGTGATCGTATTTGTCACTGGAAGTGTATAAGGCATCTGATAACTGTTCGATTATTGTAACCGACTGATAAATCTGGGGGGTTATTGACCTCCAGATCATAGCGTGACGTCATCGTATCATATCCAGACTACGAGGCGCGACTCTTCTCAAATTGTGTTGTTTTCATCCGAGTGATTTGAACGAAATTGACGGCGTGAATTCTTCTCAATCAATTTGCATTCCGTTCTCTTATTCCGCCCTATTAAAGTTGCTATTAAAGTAGCTCCTCCTCATTAAATAATTGTATGTATGTGTACAAGTTGTTATCTGTTGATTTAAAACTCTTCTGGGGAAACGCCATAAGGGTCGTTCTGAGATGATTGAGGATGTAAGAAAATAATTTCAAATATGTATTTTTTAACCCGAAAACGACATTATATTGTAATTGATTCGATCCCAAGTTTTTAATTTCACAATTTTTCAATTTTTATGTATAATTATATATATATATATATATATATATATATATATATATATATATATATATATATATATATATATATATATATATATATACATAAAAATAATGTCATTATTTGCAATATAATTATAATAATTGGAGAGAAACATTAACTTGGTTTCATAGATTTTTCTATAATATACACAAATTTTAAAAGTTATTCGGCATTTACTAACTCATCCGCGATAGCGACTATTCGTCGTTTTCCTAGCTAGTGAAACGATGTTAGTTTAGTACGTTTTCTGCCATCTGTTACTGAACTGCTCAACTCGGAAGGCAACGAACGGTGTGCTGCGTGTTGCAGCATTCACAGGATGACTCGACATATCGAACAATATCAACAGCCAAGCTATATCTTCACCTCAGATGATTTACAACCGTGATAATATTAGACTCATGTGTTCAAATTTCAATCAATTAGAACCAATCTGGTTATATTTTGACAGTGAATGATATCAACTTGAATAGAGCACGAAATAATTAAGAACAGATAAGGTAACCATCTATGGTAAACCTTGTATATATTTAATGTTCTGATATTAATTGTAAAAAAACTGTCGAATTATTCAGAAGAATTCATTGTTCAAAGTGTGTCAAAAGATTTTCAAAGAAATCTTTCATTATTCAACTAGAGTTTATAAATCAAAATCAATTATACAAATTATGAAATATAATGTATGAATATGTATTACATTGCCAGTAAACTCGATATCCTCGAAAGAAGACTACGAAAATAATAAAAATCATGTTGTACAATATATTTTATTTTTAGTGCTATATGGCATGGCCAGTTGATTCGGAATCCAGAATATCAAACTCACAAACTGGCTTAACATTGACATTGTTTCAGAGAGAAAAAAACATTCTATTGGCTTTGTTCCTTGTTTTTGATCATTGAAATGAAATATGCTCCAATCAACCGAAGGGCGGTCTCTGGCCAAAATAACAAGAATAGAAGGTTTTATTTTTATATGGTATGTCAAGTAGAAAACCAATTAACAAACGAAAAAATATAAATTGAATCATCAGTAACTCATGAAATACTTTATTAAAAATAGGAACCAAATAATTTTTCAGAACCTCAAAACTTCATAATACAAATCTCTTCAGCGATCATCAACGTAATTTCGAATTTGTTCTTATAAATATGAGTATATTTTATAAGTATGAGTATATTTTATAAATTTGAAAATATCATCATACTATAAACACAGACACAAAAATAAGGCTCATTACACATTGATATGAGCTATATTGTTAGTTAAGGATATACATCTGTAACAAGAATATAACAGTCTCGCTATGAGCTATTAACCTATACTTAAATGGGTCATATGTTTTTAAATCGATAGTTGCATGTAGCTTGTTGCATTTCAACTGCATAAATTGCATATAAATTATAATATGGAGCTTATTACATTAAGGCAAACTTTGAAAAGTTTCTTGAGGACATAAATTCATGGATGGAAAACTCTGTTCTGTACGATATTGTCCCTTATCGTTCCTTTCATTATATATATGCATACCCCTACATGTAATATATTATTCATTTTAATGTTTCCAACAAATTTCGGTGATTACGTTTTTAATATGTTTATGTTTATTTTTTTCAAAGATTTGTACATGATACAAATATAGAAAATATCAAAACTTGAAACTAGAAATGAAAATAGAGGAACTAGATTCAGTTGCAGTAAATACATTATTTCTATCAGAAATTGAATATAAATACCCTGTATTCATGAAATAATTCATTTTTCTGATATATGAATATCTGCCAATATCTGAAAACTTCATGTTTCTATTAATTATGAAAACAAGAATAGTTTGTAAGATTTTCAATTGAAATTATAAAAAAAAACTTCAAATGATGATATCATAGTTTTTTTTAATAATTATCTAACCCTGTTTCCAAATACAACATTGGGTCAGGGGGTGGGTGTTCCCACCAGCACTAGGGCCGCAGGATTCCCAGAAACCGGCTGGCCACGCCTGGCGTTTCATCCTCTTCTTCCTCCTCTTCTTCATCTACTTCCGGTTGCTCCAAAAATTCCTTCCACCTTGTTCTGTTCTCCCAATGTCCCTCCGTCTCTAACTCACTCCACCTTCCTCCCCTCTTCAGTACATCCTCTTTGATCAGTCCAATCCACCGCTCTCTCGGTCGCCCCACTCTCCGTGTTCCCACTGCAGCCGCCTCGAATACCCGCCTTGGTATTCTCTCGGTTCCCATCCTCTTCATGTGACCGAACCACCTTAGCCTCTCTCTCCCCAGTTTGAATCCTAATCGCTCTATCCCTAGCTCACTTCTTATCTGCCTACTCCGAACTTTATCCATTATAGTTTTTATTGTTTATTAAAATTATTGATGGTTATCAAACTGAAAAGAAGACAAGTTAAACCAAATAACATCAATCCATTAGTGTGTGAAATGAAATTGCCAACAGAGATTGATCTAGATTGCTGACTTTATAATGTTTACGCTAGGACTCCACCAATCAAATATCTCTATTAACTTTGGCGCAACAATTTAGTTATGTCATTGTCATTCGTATTTGCTATTATTCTATTAAAAAAGTTTCCCTCCGACTAGACTGAATGGCGTCGGAAATATGTACATGCGATACTGTATTTAATAACAGAAAACATGAAACATATATTTTAGCGTTTTTCTTGATTAGTTCTATACCATCATGCATAACGTGCAAACAAATAACTCTCGACGTAATCCTAGATCCTGTTTGATAAACACCTACATAAATCGTCTCGTATTTACATTTACGATATTTTATGCTCTTATTGCTATACCACCCCTAACTTTGTTTATTTATCCATAGCTAAGAATAAGGATAAATCTGTTTTTTTCCACTGCGCTTTTGATAATGTGAACATATTCATCTGAGAGGAAAAAGATGCCACAGCATATCACTCTATATATATATATATATTAATAGACAATATTTAAAAAAAAATCTCTGGATTGTGTGAAGCCATCATTGTATACACGGAACAACAGAGATAGAAAGTTTTTCCGATAGCTCTTTATTATGCAGACGTGCGGTGAAAATGAGAAGCTGTGGGTAGGTTTCCCCTAATACTCAAAGATAAACGTTGCCACTGGTGGCGTTTTGCAGATATAAATGATCTGCAAATATTTGCCATGTAAAATGGGAAACTAGAAAATCAGTCAGGAAGTACAGATTATAACCGCGATTATAACCGTCCAAATAAAATGAAACAATTTTCAAAAAAACGAAAGTGGAATAGTCAAGTCTGGGAGAGGTGAAATTAGTTATTTTTGCAAAATAATTCTACCTCCTCATGGATTGTAATCCGATCATAACATGTAAACTTGTGAATGTTTGCTTTGCATGCGTTCTGACATTAATAGACCACAAACACACTTCTCTGAACAGTATGGACATAGAACACAGAACAAAGAATGTATGAACATAGAACAAGTATGTAGCAAATTCGCGAAATTATGTACCAACGGAAAATCGGTAACGAATCAGTAACGAATCGTTACCGTTATGTTGGCACTATAAATGTAACGCTGAGGGGCTATAGAATCCCAGTGGCCAAACAACGATTAGATTATGACGTAAAGGAAACACATCCGTCCGGTGTTATAGGCAATATATAACTTATTAGCTCTGTTATCGACACTCGGAAATGGTTCATTAACACTTATTATCGTGAGATTATCAGAGAAAATTAAAACATATCTTTTCACTTAGTGGATGAATGAACAATGTGAGCACAGGTTATATCGAATTATTATTTAAAAAATAATAAAAGTGAAGATTAGTTCGTCATTTTAGAAAATAGAAGTAGGCCTATCATATTGTGAAAATAAGAAATTGAGAGTTTCAAGTTAGTTGGTGAAGATCACGTTGGCTGTATAAAGCAGGCAGTTTCTAGAATTAGGCATAATAGTTTCAAAATTAAGGCGTGCATAGATTTTCCGAACTTATGCCATCATATAAATGAATCGCTCATCTTATCACACATATATTGCGTTGTCCTAGTCTACAACCCACGGTAACTAAAATCCCGTAAGGACGTGGATTGGTTGTTCAAGGATTGAATAATGCATTGTAAACCCATATCATCTATAAAAGTATTCACTTCTTAAAAAGAGCGCAGTTTCATTCCCTTAATTTAACGACGAATCAGTCACAAGGACACATCACATTCACAAGGATTTGAATTGTTTGCTGATAATTTACAACTACGCAGGTTTCAATATACGTCCTTATAGCACAACCCTCGTAAGACCCTGGGTAAATGATAAACCCCACGGCTGTTGTGTGATTTCACAGGCAGATGTTTAATTCATACGCAAAACATTGAAAACAAATATTGTTGGGTGACGTCATGACGGGTTTTCTTTGTGACGAAACGATCAAGCTGTGACGTCATCCAGTGTGATTTCACAGCTGCGTGGAAATCAAACTTATCGATCCCAAACTAGAATTCGTGTGAATAACTTCTTCCTAAATTCGACAAGGTTTCATCTATAGCGACTCAAATCAGTAGAATGTTGGTCAATTATTGAAAACTTGGTACTTTAATTCTGATTTGAAGATTTCAATGTCACTATGTGACTCAGATCAGTGAAATATTGGTCAATTATTGAAAACTCGCTAACTTACATTTGACTGAAAGATTTTAATGTCACTATGTGACTCAAATCAGTAAAATATTGATCAATTATTGAAATCTTGATACTTGACCTTTGATAAAAAGATGCAAAATTTGTACTTGTTTCCATTTCCATTTTGAATTATTTTGAAGAAATTATCCAACACATTATTTTACACCATTTAATATTAATTCTAATTCACTTTCTATCAACACCGATAACTTGATCCAATATCATTATTCCCCAGTGAAGGTTGAAGACGACGATGGAAAGACGATTTTACCATCCCAAAGTTTTATGTTGAAGTTTATTATAGCTTTTGTATACACATTGAATTCATAACATAACCACTTTTTGGTTGACTGAGCTTCTTATTAATATCGAAAAGTCAGAATATAATTTGAATATCGATGAAGTACTAGTCTTAACTACATCATTCATAGGTTGGTATTGGTTTTTTCCACTGTCTATATTCATTAGATTATGGTAGTTTATATTAGGAACTGTTTTGACTGTAGAGTATGATTACATTTTAATTTATCACCAACCTAGAAAAACATTCCCTACGTAAATATGTTTTTTACGATCTTATCTTGATACCCTGGATTTTAATATATTTAAATTTGAATACAAAAATATGTTATTGTTACTCCGTTTCTCTACGAATTGTGATAGTAATTGATTACTATTGAATAGCGTTCGTTTTCACTATCGGTTTAAGCAAAGCATGTGCAACGAGCTGAATAATTAACTCGGGTCACCTTTGACCTAAACTATACAATCTTGTTCGTATAATCGATATATTATGTAGCTCTCATGATTATCTTCTCTATGCCTGACATACTATTCCATACATAAGATAGTCTTGGACACATCATAAGTCAAATCAAGCGTGGGTTCGAGACCAGTATGCATTATAGCACATGGACATGCGCATAGGCAATGGATATTATATACTTGTATATTTCACTAATTTACCGGGTGCAGATCATAAAATGTAGGCCGCTACGAAATGGAACAGAATCTATAATCGGCTAATTATACGCCCAAATATTGTAAGGGTTGGTGGGGTACGTCTAGGATAGGATACGAATAATGTGTATGCTTTTTCTATGTAGTGATAGCGAGCAATGGCTGCAAGTGACTATAATATGATGTAGAACAAGATATATATCACATGTTGTAAAATGGCGGGAATTATGGACACCGTTCGATAGTCGTACATCCCAGCTTGGTTACGGTTCAAAGTATCGAAAAGATTGCAGTGCCAGTAGGTGTTCCTCTTTAAATCAATTCGGTTATTGGAGCATCTATAAAAGAAATCGTTATTCTTTCAAGATTCGTGAATTTATTTCAAGGCTTGTTTAGGAAACATGTATACAGAAAGTTCAAAAGTATATGAAGATTAAAAATAAACCTCAGTGAATGTGAATAAATCACGATGCGAGTTCCGAGTCGCTCACATGAAGTTATTGTGTGCTTCCGTTTCATGCACAAGGTTTCATTTAGCGTCTAAAAATATATTCTTCCTCTCACTGGAAGAGGAATTCAAACGACTCGCTTTTCTGAAGAAACCAGAATGAATCGTCGTTCTAGCACGTTACGTCACGGGTATATTTCCAGAAGTATCTATCTTCTAGAAGATTGAAGTAGGCCTATACTATATACCACATGTTATGACGATTAACTAACTATTTTATTATTTTAACAGTTCGATAAGACAGTTTGACAATAATGATACGTTCATTTCTGCAGACAAAGAGATATGATATTCAAGATTTGAACATGTTCCTCATATTTGATGAAATGATCTGATTTTACAAATTGCTTTCTCAAATATTGAAACAACAAAAATATATGTAACTTTTTTTGTCAACTTATTATATGCCTCGCATCAAATAAGTCAAAAATCCTTTCCCTCCTCACTTTATCATTTTTCATTCACGTGTCCAATGCTTCTGAGAGACATTAAAATTAATCGACTTTTCTCCACGATTTTGAAAACAAATTAAAATAAATACAGCAAGAATACATTTTTTGTTTCCCTCACCTTTCTACCAAGCTCACTACTAGGTCACGTTAAGGTCATGAAACAAAGAAAATAGCTCTCATTGTCAAACCCCCCCGATCCCTTTCCCCCCTAATTTCCTATCGTGATTTTAACTCTAATCATCAGCTATCTGTACTCACCATACTATCGTCCGGTGGTATTTCGGGGGCGGCAAGGTCTAGGCCCTCGTCCGCCTCCTCGTCTTCACGGCTACTCGCCGGCCCCATCCCGCGGCGTTACCCGGGGGCGGTCGCTACTCATGATAGCTACTGCTACCTCCTCGGCAGACAGCTGTGGCCGGACTGGCAGGCGTCGGTTTCAGCTGAGAGGCGGTAACCCTAGCGCCCTCCGAACCGGCCAACACGCCGCGGCAATCACGGCGTCGAATAAGTCACGAACAAAGGATAGTTGAGTTGAGAGGTCGATTTCGTGTGATGGAAATAGTGCAGTCGCTTGATATCGTGCAAGCGAATTATTGAAAACGATTCCCTTTCTTTCTGCATGCATGAAGATTGAAATTGATATTCGGAAACTTGACTTTTGAGTTTAAATGCAATAGGGCAATATGCTGTGTATAGAAATCAACCTTCACTCAAAAAGTAAACGAAGTAAAACATCTTATAATCACATTTAATACAATAAAGATTAGTTATACCTTTACTTGATGACGAAGTCGTGACATTTATAACTCAGATCAATTCATCTTCATAATTTATGCTATTTGAGTTGAAAATCATTGACTTTCACACTTGGACTTTCACACTTATCTCTATTTATAAGCGTTAAAGTTAGAAAATATCATTTTTTTTTAATATAATTTAATCAAAACTTAAAAAATCTCAGATAATATAGTTGATTGATTGATTGGTGATGTTTAAGGGCGCTCAACGGCGTGGTTATCTACCACAAAGAACAATAATTGCGTCCGAGCTGTAGGGGCTATAAGGCCGTTACTTAATCTTCACTGATATATGGTGTTACAGAAATATTATACATTTATCATTACGTTACTAAATACTGTAATTTATTGTGTTCGCAAACTTAAGAAGTTTCAACTATTTTGCTCTCAATAATTTGCTTAAAAAAAATGCATGTTCATGCATGATCATACGTTATGTTGTTTTAATGACCGAAACGTGTATGCAATTTTATCGCAGAATCGATCAGTTTGCCGCAATTATTACACGTTTGTAGAAGTAGGTCAAAGTGTTGTGGCAACGATCAATCCTCACAATAATTATCAAGTTATATCAATTGCAGCATTTCGAAGACTCAATTGTTACTCTTACCAATAGTAAAAATGTGTTAATTAAGCTAATTATTAATTGGGATACAAAAATACCATTGGTATAACCAAGGGTAATAACAAGTAATCCACTAATATCGCTTCAACAAATCTATTATTCGTAAAACGGGACCTAATTATACTGGTAAGAAACGATGATTGAACACCTGAAAAGTTCAGTTGAATGAAAAATATATTTTGGTACCGTATAGTTATATGACTTTGAAGTGGGTACTGGGTAGTGCTTTTTAAAATTAAATGAATAAGACGTATATATAAGAATTAATGATGAATGGAAATAAGTTTACCATAAGTTTCTGCAAACAAAAAATCAATTAAATTATTTCAATGTTCTATTTGATCAGCAAAAATAGATTGAAAACAATGAAATATTCAGATTATTATGGTTTCCATGGTAAAAGAAACAAAATACCCAAAGGTGAAAGGTAATGGATGTATCGTATTTCGTGACAATATAGCATAACATCTAGCCCAGTTAAAAAAAAAAAAAGATCGCGTTTGTATATGTTGTAGTACTCTTACATAAAAAATGCTCCAGAAACGTTTCCATTAGATTATGCAAGAGTCACACAGTCACCCATTGCAGTCAGAAGTGACTTGGACACTTCAATTCTATCAAACAAATATGTTGTATCAACTCGTCTTTATACGGATTACATATATTCTAGATTTATTGAGTTTCAACTAATCAAGAATTCTTCATTCTTAACATGCAACAACAACGGTATACATATATGTACTGCCTGAAGGCTCCAGAAATATTAAATATGCAAGTATATGCAAACTTGTGTGTGTGTGTATATTTTGGTCTTCTCCTACAGAGATGGTTTATAACTTTCTCATTTTACTTTCTTGACGTACGTCGAATACTTGAAACAAATTCATTCAAGTAAGTATGGCAAGATATACACTTCATAATAGTTAAACAATTGTTAAACTAATGTTAAGATGATATGAATAGATTATGTTCAAACTAAACCGATAAATATTAATTAAATCAGAATTTGTTACGACGTGAGTGACAGCTGTATAGTTTCTTGTCAAATTCAGGAGGTCAGCAAATCAGTTTTAAAAAAAATGACTCCAATTTGAAAAAACTATGCATCATGAGAAAAATCTTACACCTCACTAAAAACACAATATTTTTACAATTTCACGCTCTCCCACGACGATGATGAATCTCATGGCGTTTTGCCCATCTATAATTGAAATGAGCAGTGTTTTTACTCATGTATAGTCTTTGTATCAACGTTCTCTCAGCTGAAGTGACAGCAACGGTTCCTTTGTTCTCAACTATTCCTCCGTCACTGCGACGTGGCGCCTCCACTGGCCGATCAATATTGCAAGGTGCAAATCGATTTAGCCAAACATGGCGTCCGTCAACCCCTTTAGAGCTGCAACCCCGCAGTACACCACAAAAATCATCAAAAGAGAGTGTTCACAATTGTTCATAACTGGGGAAACGCTATAATTATATTCTTATGAATGAAATGTGGAAATATATTGTTTTTGGTAGTAGGGCCAAGTAACTTTTTTCTCTCGAAGTCAAAAATGGTTTTGTCATCATTTTAAGCATTTGACAAATTTTCGATTTTTCAGAAAACAAATGTTAACTTTCTGATATTCATGATAAATGTTGCAGTCTTGCAGATGACAAGGAAAAAATAATTCATAATATCTGAAGAAGTGAAAGGAATTCTCTTCTATCATCCATTTCATCCGTTCCATTTCATTTCATCCATTACTATCAATATGAAAATGATGGAGTTAATTTTAAACATAATTTTGGTTCCATCAGTTTTTCATTTTTTCGTTTGGTCCTGTGAAGTTAGCTGTGAAGTTGTGAGGTAAGCGTATAGGTTACTAGTATAAATAATTGATGACGCCCATGGAATCAAGAACTACACGCTTTCTTAATTTTATCTTATAGCCCAAGACTACGTATATTCTATACATCATAAAATGAGTCAATAGATGGCATTTCATGAACTAATGTAGGCCTATATTTCGTATTAACGAAATCCCACATGAATTTCATTTTAAATTTAACATCGAAATCTTGATGTACAATCATGTTCTCTCAGTTGAGACATAGGACGAATTAATAGAGAATTAAATATAATTAATTATAAATATAATTAAATTAAATAGAATTTAATAGAGTTAATTGTCTCTTTTTCAACGTCACTTGTAATAATTCTAAATATTAAACTACGAAAAAATAGGCCCGTATGTATAAGCTACATTTCAGTTCTATTAACTACCACAAAAAAAATGTGTATGATACTGTATCATTCATGGAGTTAAACGGAATGAAGTTTAAAAATTTTTAACTACGCCAATATAGGCCTAATCGTGTAACCAGTGTTTCGATCCATTTTTTTCAATATGCTTCATTTTTTCATGTCAGCAAATATGAATTGAGCCTACATTGGCCTATACTTTCCCTTACTTAAAAATAGGATAATCATTTCTTCCCAAAAATTCATTCGAATCTAACAATCCTGTCATATTGATACACACGAATCATTACGCCGGTGCATAATCACCAAAACCATCGCGTTAAATCCGCAGATTATATGTCGTCTAGTTCTAATACATCTCCTCAGAAATGATCGATAGACTTATATACCACTATTTGCGATAAACATACATTTACTTCCATCAATGGGCCAGCAATGTTCGAGTGATACGTGGTTAATGCGTCGCGACGCTTCTGAAAGAGCACATTTGCGGCGTCGCTTCCCACGCAAGCGTACGAAATTCTCTGATACATGATTGGTAGTTGCGAGGGAGTACTGAATCGTGGGGTAGGCCTACTGTTACCATGCGGTCACGATTGAAATAGCTCTAGAGAGAGATCAATAATAACAAACTAGAAACGGTAAATCCGCTGAGGATGTATACATTTAAATCCCAGTTCAATCTTCAATAATAACTGGTAATAATTCTTGGACATGAATTGAGTTTGTATCAAGCTCTTGGGATGAATAATAAGGTTATATTATAATTAGGGAAACTTGTGCTGCTATTAGAATAGTTTATTGGACTAAGCTTATAGTAGAGTGAAAACTTATTTCCAAACATCATTATTGTTTGTTGAATTCCTAAAAATGGAAAATAGCCAGAATGACAATAGTCAAAAATTCAAGTTAGCTAGTGAAGTATCAATTATTATGACCTGATTATAAATAACCTACGGTTATAGGCATACTCGCGCTATTTTCTTCAGTTACTATGACAATGAGCAAGTTAATTATTGCCGAATTGCTAAGTGAGACTTGTGAGTGTAATTCTTACTTCATATCAATTCAATTCAATTCAATTCAATTTTCAATTCAAAATTCATTTTATTCTATACATCTTTACATTACTCACATATAGTTACAGTTTATTTGCACCACAAAATTATACACACACCTTTGGTGTACAGATTGATTACAATTGAATTAAATGAATATAAATATAAACATAAATATCAATTGGAGGTAATACAGGTATGAGTAGATAAAACAAATGAAGATATTGTGTTTTTGAAAGTTTGGTGAATTCAATGCAATAGATAATAGATGTGATTGCAGTCTTGTAGCCGAGTTTGATAGATAGAGAGCGAGAAAAAGAGTATAGAAGCCCGCGTAAGAAAATATCATAATCCACAAGTTAATATTGTAGTGAAGATAGTAAAAGACTTCTGAAAATACCATTTTGCCGTGTTGACTCCTTTCTTAAGAACATAATAATATAGGGCTATAGGGTTTTCGGCGGTCACCCAACATTTGGGGTGCATTAAAACAATACGCTCTGGACCGCAAGTGTGATCTTGAATCGACTTATATGAGATTATGAATATTATATATTATTATGTGGCCTTTCGACATAAGTCGTATATCCCGCTCCATCGTAACGAGTGGATCGGGATCCAGTTGCCTGGCTGCGCACGCGAACGTTGCCCGAACCATTCCCGAACACATCAAAGCAGTTGGAATACCACCGTAGGCCTACCACCGTATACCACGGGGCTAAAAAGATTTTGGACGCGTACAAAGTGCAGTAAGGTATTTGCTTATTCGTAGACCGCCTAAGCTGGCCTAGGGTTAGTGTTCTAGGTAGGCAAAATGTCAGAACATGCTGTTTCATAAAAGGATTAAAAAAAGATGTAGGCCCAGGCCTAGTCTATTGGCTAGGCTTAAACCATGCCTAGACCTAGGGTCAACCTTGGTTATGGCGTCCACGTAGTACTTTTCGTCCACGTTTCATGTTTCAAGCATTGCTTGAAAAGTATGGAGGTATAGGCCTAGGCATTAAGTATAAACACTATATACTTAATGGCCTAGGCATTGAGTTCAAGACAACAAATTCAATGGTGTAGGCCCTAGGCTTAGACCCTATTCTACTAGGTATGTATTTAGTGTCAATTGTGTGGATATGATTTCTTGTTAGGTTTAGTAATCTTTTTAGTTTTTTGGAGTAGGCCTAGGCCTAGGCCTATTTGGTGAAGGTCAAGATCAGCTAAAGAAAGGTTGTTGAATCCACACTTCATGATACATAGGCCTCCAGTCTTGAATTTGTCAATTAGGCCTAGGCCTAGTGCGTAACGATATTAGGTTGGTAGGACAAATGTTGGTCATGGTGATATTCGTAACTCCGTCTGCATCGCGCCTACGGTAAATAATATCCTTACAAATTCAATGCATATCCGAACAAATTCAATGGTGTAGGCCTAGGCCTATGCCCTATTCTACTATGTATGTATTTAGTGTAAATTAACCGGGCCAATATGTTTTATTGTTAGGTTAGGTAATCTTTTTAGTTTTTTTACAAATTCAATGGTCACGAGAACCTGATCAGGTAATTTTGCTGTTACACTGAGCATCGCCAATTGCTGACGGATTTTCGATTTTTTGGTGTTTTCTGAAAGCTCTTGTTCATATATTTCAGGAAAAGTCGCGGGAGGTTGAGAATTGTTGGTCTTTATAGTTTTTAAACTCACTCGAATATGATGGTTTTTGCATTGACGTCTGGATTTTGACAGCTGTTCTTCTCTATGCATCATGGTGGTCATCAGTTCTGCCAACTGTATACCGTTATTTGAATCTTGGGCGCACGTGGTTTTAAAGGGGGGTGGGGTGAAATTATTACTACTGTACCGAGGTCATTCAAGGCGATGTTGGTAAATGTTGGGGGGGGGGGTCGTGTGCCCTAAGTGTATGAAACAGTGCCATTTGAGATCGGATTTTATGTATGTTTGTGGGAAAACAGTTGTGATACGAAAGGGAAAAAATGTGAAAAAAACGCGATGTTTTTATCCCGGCGTGGGGCCGGGGGGAGGGGGGAAATGCCGTTTTTGAGGAAGGTTGAGAAGTCGACAGTGCCGTGTGAGGTGGGTTTGAGTTGAGGTTAGGTTGTGGGGTAGGTTGATGCCGGCGTGGGGCCGGGGGGGGAGGTGCTTTTTGGTTAGGTTAGGGGGTAGGTTGATGACGGCGTGGGGCCGGAGGTGGGAAGGTGCTATTTGGTTGGGTTAGGGGGGTAGGTTGATGCCGGCGTGGGGGCGGGGGGGGGGGTGCTATTCGGTTGGGTTAGGGGGTAGGTTGATGCCGGCGTGGGGGCGGGGAAGGTGCTATTTGGTTGGGTTAGGGGGTAGGTTGATGCCGGCGTGGTGGCCGGGGGGGGGAGGTGCTATTTGGTTAGGTTAGGGGGGTAGGTTGATGCCGGCGTGGGGGCGGGGGAAGGTGCTCTTTGGTTGGGTTAGGGGGTAGGTTGATGCCGGCGTGGGGGCGGGGGGGGGAGGGAAGGTTTTATTTGGTTATTTTGTATTTTAACATGTTACATGTTCCAACTGTAGTTATTTTGTAACTACAGTTGGAACATGTAACATGTTACACAACACCGTGAATAAAGAGTACGTCTCAAGCTAATACAAATCTAAATGTAACATGTTACACAACATCGTAGATAGGAGTAGGCCTACATCTCAATGAGGTCAGTTAGGTCAATTACTCATTTTTAGAATATTTTGAAACTCGGTGTAGGCCTACTTCATCCACATATATGTAAGTAGATGTACAGAAAGTTTTGTGTTGGCTGGACAAGGAGTTTTCAAGATATCAATGTTTTAGTTCAGTCACCTACGATTTCAGGTCCCGCGTAGACTGTAGGATCATTAGTACCGGTATATAGCGGTAATTGCCATAACTTGAAAACTATTTGCAATATCAGGATAAACTGAACATATAATGATTGTGTAAATGCTACTCCTCGATATAAAAAAATATATACAAAAATACATTCTTACAAATTTGATATTGCTACCAATACAAGTCGCTTGACCTGTTGAGGATAACGATCATTTCACCTTTTTGAACCGAATATTTACCACACAAGGGTTGGAAATGGGTCAAATAGCACAACAAATTTTTGGATTTTTTTTTGCAAAAGTACAGTTGAATGACATTATAGTCATGTTAAAGTAAGTTCATTGCCAGTTCAAAGTAATTACTATTGGCATTCAATAAACTGAATTCATCCAAGTTTTATCGCTGGTTTCTTTAGGCCTATAGTGTGATACGAGACGGGTGGACTTTCACACTGAATCGTTATTCAGTAGACCAGGCTTCAATTCCCACCATGGTCAACCATTCTGCCATAGATGCACCATGATTTCACTTCATGAACCCATGAACTGCATTCACTCTCTACGGTGAATATTAGGACCGGCCAGATGGCTTCTTAATAAGAGGCACGTAACCGTTCTCTTCCCCCCACTATCCGTAACACCTAATAAAATATCCTTTCATTCCATCCTCACATTGCCAGTAGATCTTGGCCATCATTACAGTGCATCATAAAAAAACAACGATATCAGTAAATGATTTGGAGCTTGATTGAAACTTGATTGTTCCTATAAGCTTGTAGTTGACACTTTATTTGCTTGTATGTTGGTAGGCTCTGACGTGATCTCGTTGAGTTTTGTAAACAGCAAGGGCGATGAAGCGTACGTTGATCCTGTCGCCTCGCTATTGGTCGATTGCCAAGACCATCATCGTGGACCGTAACGATAGCCAATCGTCTAGTTTTAGGCGTAGACACATTTGAATGTTCAGTCGCCACCATGTAGTTGGATAAACCGAATCTCACTGTCACGAGTGAGAATTCAAGGAATGTGAGTATTCCTTTTCTTCAAAAACCTTTCCAATCAATAGCATATAACTAATTTTTCGTCCACTGTGGTTCATTCAGCTAAGAGACTGCTTTAGCCGCCCCGGTGGCTTGGTCAATTATCTCTAGCGGTAGTAACTGAAGTCACCCTTGGGCGTGGGTTCGAGTCCCGCATAAGGCATGGGTTTTTGTAAACGTCCTTTCATCTAGGGCCTATCATCTCTTCATCGTTTCATTATAATCCGCTCATTCGTACCCCCGTATAACCTAGCTGTTGGTGGGGTCGTTAGGCAACATAAAAAAAATACTGCTTTAGAAACTGAAGTCGAGTCGGGCGTAGGTTTGAGTCCCTCATCATAAGTCATGAGTTTTTGTAAACATCATTCATCCATAATTAGCTCATTAGTACCATACCCAAATAACCTAGCTGTTGTGATGGTAAACAAAGTGTCTGGTTACACTCAAATGTCACTAGCCATTACAGTCAGGAGTGGCTACTGATTCTTAGTTTCGTTGTTCTGGTTTCGGTATTCAGTGGCGCTCTCAAGCGGTGGCAGATCTGTACACTATTGACACTTGGTTTTGTATTTCCTGTATGGGAATTAAGATCATTGAGTTAACCCCACAAATTTGTGGTTGTATGTACCGCTACTAATGATATTATCAAGCCCTAAAACAAGATTTAGCACTAACCAAGACCTTCTCTTATATTAATTCAAGTATTGAATAACAAGGTGTAGCACTATATATAAGCTTTATTTGGGTCTTGAAACCGAGTCGACCAAACTAAGTGTCAACGTTTGCCGCAGAAACTAAGGGGCAATAAAGAATGATGTTTTAACCTTCAATTAAAGGGCCAAGACCGACTGATGATAATTTAAATAATATTCATATATACCCACTTCATATACTGATGAGTGATGACATTATTAAGATACAGTATGATACTCTTTACTAAAGAATGAAAATGAAAATCAGCCTTATCTAGCCAACAGTTAACAGGCAACAAGCTTACCTTGATAAACTGAGGAAATTAGGAATGCGGTTTTAGCTTTCAATTACAGAGCCAAGATCAACTGTTATGTTGTTTGAAGTATCAATTAATATACCAATACCCTCTAATACAAATAATGTTAGTAATAAGGTGATAATAATGAATAGGCCTACCAATAATAATAAATAATCATTATTCATTTTCTTGTTCTATTTCAGCCATTGATCACCATTTTTCAGCTGGCCCAAAATGAAAAATAAAAAACCTTCATCTATTCTTATCTATGCAATTGAGTGTCACCATGCCAATAACCAATTTCTTTCTTTTTTATTAGAACACACTGCTGTTTCCCGGTGAAAATACTGTGCCACTATTTGACGACATTCTACTCCTGAAACAAGCAGATGCTACACTCGATGACAGCGGGACACAGTCGACGTTCGGCTAGATGGTGGTGCACCTGAAGAGCCCTATCATATTATTATATCACATATTACAAATTTATTTCTGTTTTTTTGTGTTTTTTTTTCAAGTTTCTATGCCCTCTTTTTGTGATCAGCAAATTGAGATTGATCTTTTTTTTACATATTTGAAGTCTGTTTACAGTACAAATTATGAGTAACCTTAACTTTAAGAGCAAGACAAACATTTTCCTCTATTCACTGTACAATTTAGCAGTATAAGAAACATCCAGGGAGACAGTCACAGGTAGCGTAGTGGTTAACGCGCTTGCTTTATGTGACCTGGGAGGAGGGGAATTTTGAACCCAGTTGGATCCATGCCGCTGTCCATCTTTGCAGTTTTTTTATTTTTGCCCTCTGTAATCTAGGCTAATGCCGGGCTGGTTCCCACAGTATAGGCCAGAACCGCTTCCTTCCCACTGTCCTTCCCATTACCCAAGAAACCTTCATCTCATTCATCATCCATCCGACACCAATAGATCTTTGCTGTCATTACAGTTCTTTGTTGAATCCAATATACCTATATACAAAAAAGCCAATGAGATAGCTGCTGATCCACGAGACCGCTCTTTGTTGGCAATTATTATTTCAATTAACCGTTGCTCAGGCCTACAGCCTTACGTGAAATCACGAGCAATGTTTGAAGTTTGTAATCATTAGGCCTACTCCTACTCGTAATTTATGTTGTGAATGTACCACCTTTAATATTGTGTGCCAACAAATGTAAAATGTCATTCTATTTCAATAGATTATTCAACCAAAAATATGGTTTAAAGTTGAAATAGCAAAATATCAAGGTTTTTGGTGAAAATTTTGAAGGTCCAAAGATATCAACATTTTAATTTAATAGAAAAACGGGGGCCTCATTCCTGTATGTTATGGGATGGCCACCGTTATCGTATCTAATCTCTAAGAGCTAACTGTCATGCAAGATGTATTGACCTTACCAGTTACTTCACTCGGCAATGTTTCACTTGAAAATTTTCATTTTACAGGCTGATGTAGGAATGTATTCTTCAGTTATGTATGCCTACCACTTGTAACTTTTGTCAAGATAGCACTTGGCATTAAATAAGTGATTATTTATTATTAATTATTATTCATTTATATGACCATTGATAATTTACAATAATATAAGTCAGTGTCATAATCCTCAGGATTTTATTGTGTAACATGTAGGCCTATGTAATATGTATGTTACGGTGGCCGTTCAATTTTTATATTTTCGATCTATACGATGTCGAATTAAATATTGAGTCATTTGAAAATGAATTGAAAATTGAAACGATAACCAATGTCAAATTCAGTAGTAGCTAAATTAGGATAACGTAACCAAGTGACAGAGATGTGAAAAAGTAAATATCCAAACTACCAAAAGTGGATCAAGGAAATAATGGGTGCTTTGCACGCGTTTAGTTCTAAACTGTTTGATATAAGAGTTGATGGGAATAAAATTCCAATAACACTGAACATATTATGTAACCTCTTTATTCCTATCTAATCATGTTATTTCCCAAATTCCTGCAAAGTTGGATTAACGTGAGGTAGAATTGTGAAAAAGAAGAATGTTACGTGCTGTCACTTTCAGAAAAAGCTACCACGATGGTTTGTGGGAAATGTAAGTTTTGTCTGAGAAAATGATGTTTTCGGAGATTAATTTCACACATTTTTTAAGTAGACATTCACAGAGAAGGAAAAGAACTGATCCTCGATTAGTTGGAAGATGCTCATAGTGCCTAAATCGATGTATATTGAAGCCTGTGATTATGGCTTCTATGATGGACCTACCTCACCACTAGGCCATTCCTTATTAACACGTGCATTTCGTCGTATTTTGGAGATATTTAGTGTGTTGACAAGTATTTGCGATATTGAAAGTAATAAGAAAGGTATGTCCAGGCCCACATCGAAAATTACATGTGGAAAACATGTCGAAATTAGCCCAAACAAAATATTTCATCAATTGACCTTGGAAACATGAAACTTACTTGGTCCATTTGACAGGAGCTACCAAGTAGCGTGGTAGCAATTATGAAAATAGCTGCCACGTTACTTGGCAGCAAAAATGAAAAGTTGAACCAAGTTACTTGGTAGTAAATATTGAAAATTCAACCAAGTTACCTGGTAATAAGGTCTGCCATATAATAAACTAGATGAATATCGAATTTGATGTATGTCTGTAGAATATATCGACTGGCAACGCTCATAATTTGTGACAAGTAACTTCTCAATGATATACGATGTAAATATTCTAGAACAAGAATGTACTTGCTGAACAATAGAAGAAGGTCCTCTACCAACATAAAGAACTCAAATATCTCGGCTATATTTGTACAGCTGCGGTAATTTTAGCGTCAATGACTGTTCACTTGAGATTTACTATTAGAAACACAACTCTGTCTTTCAAAAAAGTTATATTATTATTATTAGAAATAGGGTGACAATCCGTCCTAGAAAACCGGGATCATCCCGGATTTCCATCTTGTGTCCCGAAAAGTTATTTCAGGACACGCATTTGTCCCGATTTTGGCAAAAGAACAAATCATTGTGTGAAGAATTCGCGGAAAACGTGGAATTTTGTCTCCTATGTCAGTGGGTGACCATAAGACGTCCGGTTTTCCCAGGCTTGTCCTTGTCTTGAGCTTCCCATCCCGGCGTCCCGAGAAATGTTCTCGGGATCATCAAATATCCCGGATTTTCAAAAAAGGCAGAAATATAAATAACTGGGTATTTTCATACTCAGTAAAATTCATCTAGGCCTACTTGTAATTCATTTTCGTTTTTAATTAAAAAAAAGCCAATATTTGTTGAATCAATTTTTAAATTGCACGTCTAATTCAAATAACTGTCTCTCTATCATTAACATGTGTGGGCTACATTCTCAGAGTATGCAATTACTAGGCCTATATATAGAAAAAATATATTCTTGAATTTATATGACTATAGAAGACCAACAAAATTCCCCTGCGGAACTGTTGAGCCCTTTTTTTGGACTATAGTGATTTTGAGTTACTGGTAAGTGGTAAGTCCATATTTTCTGATATCTTCATTGAATAGTTTGGTCCCAGTTTAAATTACAACACAAGCTAGTGTACTATATTTACTTAAAATAGTGCATTGCTATATTTGGTTAACCTAATTGACATTTGAACTGAAACTGAACTGCGATCATTCAGTAGGAGAAATATTCATTTATAAATCCACACGTTTTCGAGTTTTCAGGTGGCTGTGTCTGATCTTTTTGTACTACCGGATCGGTGGTCATTTAGCTAAAACTTTTTTCCTCGCTTATTATGCCCGTACTCATTTACTTTTAATTGATTTTAGTGTATAAAAGATTATTTAATGTTTATGTTTTCTCACAAGCAAAAAACTTGACTTTTCTCAAACAGAAGTTATTTATTACACACGAAAGCAGAGTAGTCTCCGACCCGCTCATCTGGCAATGCGGTTCTTCTGAAGAGCTCAACTATCCTAGAAATGTCGTTTTACAGAGAACAATGGCATGAAACGTTTTCACTAAATTGCCCATCATGCCTAAGTGGTGAGTTATTGCAGTATTATTTGATCTACTTGGGGCTATAACACGTGAATGATAGTTACATATGTTATATACATCTGTGTCAAAGAACATACTATCTCAATAAATTTGATTTCCTCTGTTCACACATGTGCTTTTCTTTAGGACCCTTGGCATGCAGGCCAAGTACCTAGGCCCTATGTGTGAATTGATTTCACAAAATGGTAGAAACTCGATGATCTTGTTGAAATTTAACTGGTACTATTATAAAATCAATGGCCTAGGTCATACTAGGCTAGGCAAAGATATTACTAGGCTTATACTTGTATAATAGCCTACACCTCTGACAAATGAGGCCTAGGCCTAGGCCCTAGTCATCTAGTTATTTTCCAGTAGGTCCTTGTGCCTAGGTTATTTCTCCACTCAATATAAATGTATAAATTCAAACTAAATTTGTGAATAATATAACGTCCATCTATCTAGGCCAATATTTTCAACTTCTGACCACAGTAGGCCTAGGACTAGGCTATTCATTATCACTAGTAAGTTGCGCATTTGACAATGCTTATGGCTTTCCTCTACATCTATGTACATTTTACAGTGTAGGAAGTTCATGGCTCACCAGTAGCTCGAGGCCTACTTGGCCCGAATGAGACAAAGACTTCGGTGAAGCAGCGCCGAGCTTACGACCAGGCAAACGAGTACAATCCACAAATGGCACATCTGAGGTTCAGCGAGCAACGGAACATCGTTCTCATGGCGGCAATTGAACTGTAGGTCTATGCTTAGTAAGTCCACGTTCTTGAAACAGCAAGGGGGATCAGAATACTTTATGTCTATGGTAAAGACCCTGTGTCGTGGTCTATTCCCCGCATGTTTTCTTTAATTGAGATGGGCTGCAGAATATTTGTATCAATTTCAAATTAGAAAGAGAGAATTTTTTCATTTGTGAGGGTGTAGTCGAGCGAGTTTGTCATTCAGCCGTCTAGCGAGGGAATGCGAGAGAAAGGTTAGCAAAGTGAAGGCTTAACCGTGCATCTTTTTTAAACGTAACGTTTATCGCTTGATAATTAGCCCTACTAGTACAATTTAAAATTACAACAATGTGTTAGCTGTCACTTGATAGAATCTGACTTTATTCTCGGGTTCTATTCAAACTTTCATCATTTGATTCAGGCCTACCATTTGTAGGATTATTACAGGCTAGAGAGCATTTTATGGCCAGAACACAGACATAGTAAGACATTGAAATGAAAGTAATTATAGGGCCTACTGTCAATTGTTGCTATTGTATTAAATCATTAAATTCGAACTGGAACTCCATTAAATTTCTTGCAATTGAATATGATTATTATATAATTATTGTATTTATTTTATATATGTAATGAATATTAAATGCCTTCCGCACAAGAGCTTCCGCTTCTTTTCCTGTTGTGCTGCGGTCAAAGACATATCTCCAAGACTAGAGGCACATTTTCATGGCTCGCAGTAGACTTTTTTCTGGCCAATCAGAATGGATGAAATTCCTGCCGCTTGCACTTGTTGCTCTCTGCCGCGAGACCGAATGAATTCAACTTTGGAAAAAAGCGCAGCAGGTGAATTCTCTCTCATACAAGAAGTAGGGTTATGTTGAAATATTACTTACAAAACAGTACTTTTCAAATATTATATAATGTATTTGCGTGCCACTTAAATACGATGCTGAAATTCACTCCGCCGTTGAATTGTTCGGTCTCTTTACACTTGTCAAGTTAGGCTTATGTTAACCACTTGACAGCCAGGTTATGAAATCACTACCCTACTTCCCAGGCCGGGTTCTTCCCGGTTAGATCGCACAGATAATTGTGCTTAGGTAACCATTCATAACATACATAACATGAAAAAATGGTTTCATTGTATTCAATGTATTGACATATTGTTGCACTTGATGGGCAGAAGAATAAATTTGCCAATATTACTTTCATTTAGCGTACAAAGGCTTGTCAGTTTGACACATATAGCCTAGAATAAGGTTTTGGAATAACAGCTGACTGTATTTCATCATTTTCCCATACATTAGCGTATTCTGTCAGCGAAAAGAACTTACCGTATTGTCCCGAATATAAGCCGACCCCCAAACTTTTAGATCAACAATTGAAAAAACGGTTCATCTCCTTCCCACGTAAATCATCACTCTTCCGAGTTAGAATTTAGTCAATTTCGTATTGCGCGCGTGAGGAAGCTATGCCAACTGCGTGTGAGAAACCGTTGCTAGGGCCTCACGATCGTGTGTACTCGGCTAGTGCCGATGACGCGCGATCGTCATATAGCCCACCCACTCGTCAAGGTCTGACAAGACAATGCAGATGACAGCTCAACGTGCCTTTGTTTATTACTGCGCGTCAAATAAAATTGATGGATAATGGGAAAATGATGCTTCTTCGTGATAAAACATTTATTAAACGTGTTTTTAGTGCAATATTTTGCAGTTTCAAGTTGATTCCATTGTTAAGAGTGTGCATGCGCCCTATCATATTTAGTAAAAAACGAGTTTTTGACCGATTTTAGGCCGAGATCCGCATATAAGCCGATGGTGACTTTTGGACTCGCAATTTCGAGAAAAACCCTCGGCTTATATTCTGGACGATACAGTATGTCAGTACAAGTCCCATGTATATATGACAGTCATTTTGTCGAGACGTTGAATGAAACGTATTGGAAAGTTTGACGACACGTAAATGCGCCCGCGGGCAAAATGAGTGATAGAAAATTGATATAAACAATAGTACTTGAGTATTGTGTTCTAATTTTCAAGCATCTTGGAATGCATCCACAGCGTATTGGGAAAAAAAATCACAAGTATTTTAATTCAATTTAATACAGGCCCTGAATTTTAGATGTAATCATTTCAATCAGTTTTGCACGTTAGAAGATTTGCACGCAAGCAAGTGCCCCTAGGCTGTAGTTTAGTTTGGGTAACTAGGAAAACGCCATGTGCGTTGTTAGATGAGCGGATAGTAATAGTATGGGTAAAAATGGGTAAAACTGCTTTGAGTGGTACAAATTTAGCACATTTTATGTTTCTTCTTCAAAATGGCTGACCCGATCAAGCTGAAAATTTCCAGAAATGTGTATCAAAATGTAATTCAACTTCACGCAAAATTTAATTTTTTGGGAAGAAAATATTTTCTTCTTTTCCGTTGTGTTCTTCTAACGGGTATTTAAGAAAATTCTAAAATTCATAAAAAAAAAAAAACCTCCCGATAATGCCACAAAACTATACCGATCTTAGTTGGATGAGGAACCATATTGAATTTTTTTTTGAAGTTGATAGCTGTAGTAACCGTTCGACCTGTGGAGGACCGACAAAAAAACATATAAAAAAAAAATGAAAACAAACACCAGTTTTCTTCAGTATGTCAAATTGAATCCTCGCTGAAGCTCGTCTAACAATGCAAAATTCTGGGGTTGATCATATTGGCAGCTGGCCCCCTTGGTAACTCAGTCAGCTGAGGCACCGCTTCAGATATTGAAGTCACTGGCAGCATGCTTATAGAGCATACAATTGTTGCATTTAGAGCGACATGAGCCGAATAGAAATGTGACGTCTGGTGAGTTACTAAAAGATTTATTCTCCACTGTTGCAGGTTTTGCGAGCACTTGACAGCCGCAGGTTCTACGACAACAACGCGGTTGTTCAACCGTGGAGCCCGCTGCGTCTCAAGGTCGAGCGGCGTGACTTCATCCAGTGGAGGTAAGCTTGCTGTCAACGTCAATGGGTTATCAATTGGATGTAACGTCAACCTACTCGCTATTACCCGAGTTTTTCTTCACCTGTAGGCGCCATAAGAAATTTATATTGAATAGTACTAGGAAAACGCCGTATATGCGTTGTTGGACGAGCGGATAGTAATAGTATGGGTGAAAATGTGTAAAAACTGCTTCGAGTGGTACAAATTAAGCACATTTTATGTTTCTTCTTCAAAATGGCTGACCCGATCAAGCTGAAAATTTCCAGAAATGTGTATCAAAATGTAATTCAACTTCACGCAAAATTTAATTTTTTTGGAAAGAAAATATTTTCTTCTTTTCCGTTGTGTTCTTCTAACGGGTATTTAAGAAAATTCTAAAATTCATGAAAAAAAAAATACCTCCCGATAATGCCACAAAACTATACAGATCTTAGTTGGATGAGGAACCATATTGAATTTTTTTTTGAAGTTGATAGCTGTAGTAACCAGGACCAACATAAAAACATATAAAAAAAAAATGAAAACAAACACCAGTTTTCTTCAGTATGTCAAATTGAATCCTCGCTAAAGCTCGTCTAACAATGCAAAATTCTGGGGTTGATCATATTGGCAGCTGGCCCCCTTGGTAACTCAGTCAGCTGAGGCACCGCTTCAGATATTGAAGTCACTGGCAGCATGCTTATAGAGCATACAATTGTTGCATTTAGAGCGACATGAGCCGAATAGAAATGTGACGTCTGGTAAGTTACTAAAAGATTTATTCTCCACTGTTGCAGGTTTTGCGAGCACTTGACAGCCGCAGGTTCTACGACAACAACGCGGTTGTTCAACCTTGGAGCCCGCTGCGTCTCAAGGTCGAGCGGCGTGACTTCATCCAGTGGAGGTAAGCTTGCTGTCAACGTCAATGGGTTATCAATTGGATGTTACGTCAACCTACTCGCTATTTCCCGAGTTTTTCTTCACCTGTAGGTGCCATAAGATATTTATATTGAATATTACTAGGAAAACGCCGTATATGCGTTGTTGGACGAGCGGATAGTAATAGTATGGGTGAAAATGTGTGAAAACTGCTTCGAGTGGTACAAATTTAGCACATTTTATGTCTCTTCTTCAAAATGGCTGACCCAAAAAGCTGAAAATTTCCAGAAATGTGTATCAAAATGTAATTCAACTTCATGCAAAATTTCATTCTATTAGAAAATGAAAATATTTTCTTGTTTTTCCGCCGTGTTATTCTAACGGGTAAATTTTAAATTTCTAAAATTCATAAAAAAAAAGGTACCACCCGATAATGCCACAAAACTATACAGATCGAAGTTAGATGAGGAACCATATTGAAAAAAAGTTTGAAGCTGATAGCCGTAGGCCTAGCCGTTTGACCTGTGGAGAACCGACAAAAAAACATGGAAAAAAAAATGAAAACAAACACCAGTTTTCTTCAGTATGTCAAATTGAATCCTCGCTAAAGCTCGTCTAACAATGCAAAATTCTGGGGTTGTCATATTGGCAGCTGGCCCCCTTGGTAACTCAGTCAGCTGAGGCAGCGCTTCAGATATTGAAGTCACTGGCAGCATGCTTATAGAGCATACAATTGTTGCATTTAGAGCGACATGAGCCGAATAGAAATGTGACGTCTGGTAAGTTACTAAAAGATTTATTCTCCACTGTTGCAGGTTTTGCGAGCACTTGACAGCCACAGGTTCTACGACAACAACGCGGTTGTTCAACCTTGGAGCCCGCTGCGTCTCAAGGTCGAGCGGCGTGACTTCATACAGTGGAGGTAAGCTTGCTGTCAACGTCAATGGGTTATCAATTGGATGTAACGTCAACCTACTCGCTATTTCCCGAGTTTTTCTTCACCTGTAGGTGCCATAAGAAATTTATATTGAATATTACTAGGAAAACGCCGTATATGCGTTGTTGGACAAGCGGATAGTAATAGTATGGGTGAAAATGTGTAAAAACTGCTTCGAGTGGTACAAATTTAGCACATTTTATCTCTCTTCTTCAAAATGGCTGACCCGATCAAGCTGAAAATTTCCAGAAATGTGTATCAAAATGTAATTCAACTTCATGCAAAATTTCATTCTATTAGAAAATGAAAATATTTTCTTGTTTTTCCGCCGTGTTATTCTAACGGGTAAATTTTAAATTTCTAAAATTCATAAAAAAAAAGGTACCACCCGATAATGCCACAAAACTATACAGATCGAAGTTAGATGAGGAACCATATTGAAAAAAAGTTTGAAGCTGATAGCCGTAGGCCTAGCCGTTTGACCTGTGGAGAACCGACAAAAAAACATGGAAAAAAAAAATTGAAAACGAACACCAATTTTTTTCAATATGTCAAATTGAATCCTTGCTAAAGCTCATCTAGCAACATGCAAAATTCTGGGTTTGATCATTGGCAGCTGGCCTCTTGGTAACTCAAGTCAGCTGAGGCACCGCTTCAGATATTGAAGTCACCAGCGGCATGCTTATAGAGCATATTGTTGTTACATTAGAGCGACACGAGCGGAATAGAAATGTGACGTCTGGTAAGTTACTAAACATCCATTTGCCATTGTTGCAGGTTTTGCGAGCGCTTGACAGCCGCAGGTTCTACGACGACAACGTGGTTGTTCAACCGTCGAGCCCGCTGCGTCTCGAGGTCGAGCGGCGTGACTTCATCCAGTCGAGGTAAGCAGGCTGTCAACGTCAATGGGTTATCAATTGAATGTAACGTCAACCTACTCGCTATTTCCTGAGTTTTTCTTCACCTGTAGGCGTCACAAGAAATTTATATTGAATACTACTAGGAAAACGCCGTATATGCGTTGTTGGACGAGCGGATAGTAATAGTATGGGTGAAAATGTTTAAAAACTGTTTTGAGTGGTACAAATTTAGCACATTTTATGTTTTTTCTTCAAAATGGCTGACCCGATCAAGCTGAAAATTTCCAGAAATGTGTATCAAAATGTAATTCAACTTCATGCAAAATTTCATTCTATTAGAAAATGAAAATATTTTCTTGTTTTTCCGCCGTGTTATTCTAACGGGTATTTTTTAAATTTCTAAAATTCATAAAAAAAAAGTTACCACCCGATAATGCCACAAAACTATACAGATCGAAGTTAGATGAGGAACCATATTCAAAAAAAGTTTGAAGCTGATAGCTGTAGGCCTAGCCATTTGACCTGTGGAGAACCGACAAAAAAACATGAAAAAAAAAAAATGAAAATGAATACCAATTTTTTTCATTATGTCAAATTGAATCCTCGCTGAAGCTCATCTAGCAATGCAAAATTCTGGGGTTGATCATTGGCAGCTGGCCCCCTTGGTAACTCAAGTCAGCTGAGGCACCGCTTCAGATATTGAAGTCACCGGCGGCATGCTTATAGAGCATATCGTTGTTACATTAGAGCGACACGAGGGGAATAGAAATGTGACGTCTGGTAAGTTACTAAAAGATCCATTTTCCATTGTTGCAGGTTTTGCGAGCGCTTGACAGCCGCAGGTTCTATGACGACAACGCGGTTGTTCAACCGTCGAGCCCGCTGCGTCTCGAGGTCGAGCGGCGTGACTTCATCCAGTCGAGGTAAGCTTGCTGTCAACGTCAATGGGTTATCAATTGAATGTAACGTCAACCTACTCGCTATTTCCTGAGTTTTTCTTCACCTGTAGGCGTCCACTAAGAAATTTATATTGAATACTACTAGGAAAACGCCGTATATGCGTTGTTGGACGAGCGAATAGCAATAGTATTGGGTGAAAATGGGTGAAAACTGGTTCGCGTGGTACAAATTTAGCACATTTTATGTTTTTTTCTTCAAAATGGCTGACCCGATCAAGCTGAAAATTTCCAGAAATGTGTATCAAAATGTAATTCAACTTCATGCAAAATTTCATTCTATTAGAAAATGAAAATATTTTCCTTTTTTTCACGCCGTGTTATTCTAACGGGTATATTTGAAATTTCTAAAATTCATAAAAAAAAGTTACCACCCGATAATGCCACAAAACTATACAGATCGAAGTTAGATGAGGAACCATATTAGAAAAAAGTTTGAAGCTGATAGCTGTAGGCCTAGCCATTTGACCTGTGGAGAACCGACAAAAAAACATGGAAAAAAAAATGAAAATGAAACACCAATTTTCTTCATTATGTCAAATTGAATCCTCGCTGAAGCTCGTCTAGCAATGCAAAATTCTGGGGTTGATCATATTGGAGCGCTTGGAATCAATTCACTGAAGGGGGTCAGTATGAAATCCTTCGGATTTAAGCATACTTTTACATTTAAGGGAAAACGAATGAAAGTGAATCGAAGTACTTAAGGCATTTCCAGTTGCAGGTTTTGCGAGCCTTGACAGCCCAGGTTCTAGACAACAAACGCGGTTGTTTACCTTGAGCCGCTGGTTAGGTCGAGCGGCGTGACTTCTACATGGAGGTAGCTTGCTGTCA